>CM076569.1:627696883-628293811 GCA_034641835.2 Pinus albicaulis
CCACTAAAACAAAGTACAAGAAAGGTGAGGTCAAAGCTAAGAAGATCATCAGGGGTTCCATTCAAAAACATCTGGTTACTTATGTTTCCGAGCTGGGCACTGTGAAAATTCCGTTAACCTCTAGTATCCTATTGCAGCATTTGGAAGATATTCACTTAATTGTTAATTTTCTAACTTAACAATATATTTGCAGTTTACTATGACAAATACTGAATACATCACACTGCAACCTACACAAATAAACCGCGGAAGAAATACAAGTGCGGAAACAAATTGAACAAGAATAGATCACACACACATTTGACACAATTATTTTTGGACTAATGTCCCCTGGAAAACCCAATGCGGGAAAACCGGTGCAGTAGATCCGAGGGTTTATATATTATGCAGTAAATATTTCTGAGTACAAATCTATGATTGACACATCTGTCAAATCACACAGAGAAACTGACAGAAGAGATCTTGTGAGACAAACCTCACTCCTCCATGGGAACCCGACACTGATCAACACCAAAACTGGACTTCCTTGCTCTGCCTCTGTGCAGTGATTGCGTCACCCACGTAGTCTCTGCGTCACAACTGTGGCTGCCCTTCTGTCTCTGTGCTGGTCTCTTTGCTGGTTGGAAACTGAAGCCTTCTGGCCTTCAGAAAGTCTCTCCGGGATCTGGCACTGCCACAACACTGTCTCCTCAACAAGAAAATGACTTCCCTTCAGCCTCTGCGCAGTGACTGCGTAAGCACTGCATCACTGGCTCTGCGCTGCTACTGTGGCTCTCTCTGTCTCTGCTGCTATGCACTGTCTGGCTCAGGAATCCTTCCAACCAGAATTACTGCCCCTCTTTGGAAAAAGATCTCACGATCAAATTTTCTCTCTGAGCATTGCTCACTAAAGAAATCAATCTCTGATCTCTGGCAAATGTATTTTCCAGCTGTCCCTTCAAGCCATTCTTACAGTCTTCTCGTTGAGACTTCAATGGCCCAGATTAGATCTCTAATCAACGGCTAAGATTAACTTTTGATTTGATCCACCTTTTCTAGAACATTCACACCCATATTCTATTAATTTACTTTAATTATTTTATTTTCCTAAGTTTAGACTTAGGGTCCCTCTAAAAATAATTAATTATTCTATAGAATACAATCCAGGTGGAATTTCACCAAATGATATCTGGGTTATCTGGAATACATGTGTCTAATCCTCTCCACAAAATTTGAGACTTAGAGCACATCCGATGGTACCCCAAATCAACAGGCACATATAAGGAAATGTATGACAAGTTGGTTAGCATGTTCAAAGCTAGCAATGCAAACCAAATCCTCTTTCTCAAGAACAAGCTGAAGGATATCAAGATGGATAGAGGGAGATCCATCCAATCGTACTTCATGAGGATTACTGAAATAAAAAATGATCTTCTTTCTATTGGAGAAGTTATTGCTGACCGAGAGCTTACTCTTATTGCCCTTGGAGGTCTTCCCTGAGCATGGGATGTGTTTAATACCACTATCCTCAACAATGACAACATTCTAGGTTTTGATGAATTGTTGACTAGATGCACTCAAGAAGAAACAAGGATGATAGAGAGAGGCATGCCTTCAAACAGGAATGATCCCACTGCATTCTCCACTCATGTTAAAAGGAAGAACAATGCTGGTCCAAAGAAACAAGAACAAGGAAGACAGGGATTCAAAGAAGGAAGAAAGGGAAGATGCTTCAATTGTAACAAGTTTGGCGACTATGCTAGAGAGTGTCCTAATAAAAGGGATACACCACGAGATGATGATCACAACCACAACAATTTCAAGGGAAATGACAATCAAAGGAATAACAGGTTTGAAGGAAAAAGAAATGCTCCCGCTACACGATATGGAAATAGCCGACCTCCAAAAAGTTCAAGAAACTCCAGGTATGAGGAAACTAATGTTGTAGACAAGCAAAATGAATTTTATCGTATTTCTGCCCTCACTATTGCCTCTCCTTCGGACACATTGGATAATTGGTTGATTGATAGTGGTGCCTCAAGGCACTTCACTGGGTACAAAGAGGCCCTCTCAAATTTGATTGAAAATGAGACTAATTTGGAGATCATACTTGGAGACAATGCCACCTATCCTGTGAAAGGGACAAGGACTGTTACTCTTCATTTAAATTAAGGTCAAATCCTTCATCTACAAGATGTTATTATATGTACCTGTCTTGAAGAAGAACCTGGTATCTATTTCGACAATGGAAGACAAAGGCTTCAAGGTGGAATTTATTGATGGGAAGGTACGCATTTGGCAAAGGAACTTCAAAGATGCTTTTACAATTGGATTTAGGGTTGAAGGTCTTTATCTGGTTGGAGGAAGTCCTTTGGGAGCCATGACATGCAACACTTCTCTTCAATCTGAATTATGGCACAGAAGGTTCGCTCACCTTTATTATAAAGCTCTACCTGATGCAAGGAAGATGGTCACAGGTCTGCTGGAATTCAAAGTAGAACATGAAGGTGTTTGTCAGTGTTGTGCGGAATGAAAACATACAAGGGGACCATTCCACTCCAGTGAAAGTAAGACTACTGACATTCTTCAATTGATCCATTCGAATTTGTTTGGTATGTTGCCCGTAACATCTTTGGGAGGATATTTGTACTATGCTATTTTTGTGGATGAATTCTCTCGCAAAACTTGGATCTACTTCTTGAAGAAGAAGGACGAAGTGGTCAAGTGGTTCCGCTCTTTCATAGCCTTGGTTGAAAATCAAACAGGGAAGAAGATCAAAATATTGAGGATCGATAATGGGAACCCGAATATGAGTCAAATGAATTCAATGACTATTGTAGAGAAGGCGGCATTAAGAGGGAGACCACTATCAAGCATATACTCTGAGCAAAATGGAGTTAAGCTAAAGGAAGAAGCCTGTGACAAGTACCAAGGGTTCTTGAGTTGTCATAGGCAGCACCTTTGTTCAACTGCGAGACGCACGTTCGAAGAAAGCGCGTGAAGCACCAAGTTTGGAAGGATGCGATGAGCTAAGAGTATGAGTCGATCATGAAGAATGGTGTTTGGGATGTGGTTCCTATACCCTGAGCGACATGTCTATGGTCACCTCGAAATGGCTTTACAAAAATCAAACATGGAGACGATGGGAGTGCTCTGAAAGTTTCAAGGCCGAGTTCGTTGTTCGAGGCTTCTCTCAAAAGGAAGGTGTGGAATATGATGAGATATTTGCATCGCCTGCTCGATATACCACCATCACGTTTGCTTATTGCCTTCGAGGATGAAACTACATCAAATGGATGTCAAAACTACTTTCTTACATGTCTCGCTTAAGGAGGAAGTTTATGTAGAGCAACCGAAAGGGTTTGAAGTTACGGATCGAGAGTCACATGTATGCCGAGATTGAGATCAAAAGCCCTGCTATGGGTTGAACGCAAGCCTCAAGGCTTGGTATGAGAGGATCGACAACTATCTTATGAAGCGGGTTTTACAAGAAGTGAAGCTGATCCGAACCTTTACTTCAAGGTTGAAAATGATAGTCCTCTCATTTTGGTATTATGTAGATGATCTCTTTCTCGATAGTGCAAACCCTTTCATTCATCAATGCAAGAGGGAGTTGGCTTCCAAATTCGAGATGAAGCTGATCTAGGAGTTGATGCACTACTTCCTAGGCTTGGAGGTCTCGCAAAAGTTGTGTGAGATTTTCCTTTTAAGGAAAATACATTGTGAAGCTACACTGAAAGATTTGGGATGGTGGACTCCAAGTCTCGTGACTACTCCAATGGAACTCAACTTCAAAGGGAGCTATGCGGAAGATGCTCGTTGGAGTCCGATTTGGGAAATCCTTTTGAGTATCATCAACTTGTGGGGGCCTTGATGTTCTTGGTGAACTCCCTTCCGGGACATATGCTTCGATGTGAATACGTTGAGTCAATTTATGGTCGTAGCCTCATCACATACACATTGGATTACCGCCAAGAATCTCTTGAGATATCTCTGGGGGCACCATCAATTATGGATTGAGATACACATCCGGTAAATTTCGAGGCTCCATGGATATACCGATGCTGACAAAGGTCGCGCTGCAGTGGATCGTAAGAGCACATCGCGGTTGTTGCTTCTCACTAGGGTTCAACTTTTGATATCCTGGAGGAGCAAGAAGCGTAAATCTGGTTGTTTTAAGCACCATCGAGGGCCGAGATACATTGCTTTGCTAAGATGGCTTGTTGTGGAAGTCGTTTGGCAGAGGAGCTCTTAGTGAGCTATTTGAGCATGTGTTGGATACCACCGTGATGTCTATTGCGACAACCAAAGTGGGATTCGTCTTGAGAATCCCGTGTTCCACGACTGCTCCAAGCATATTGATATCGGGTACCACTTTATTCCTGGGATATGGTACAACGGGGAGCAATAAGGCTCCATCATATCGAGATTGATGAGCGAGTCGCGTATATTCACACGAAGCCCCGAGTAAGGTCAAATTCTAAACCTTCGTGAGAGACTTGGATTCGTGGAAATACTATCCTATGAGGGTCCCACATGAGTTCGACATTGAGCTCACGGGAGCTCCTTTAGTGGGTTTGGGGTACTTCTTGGAGCTAAGGGAGTCGACCATAGGGGTGAGAGTGGTTCTCCTTCCCCTAGTGGTGGTGCGCTTATGCACGGGAGTGAGTGGTTCACCTTCCCCTGTGATACCCCATGATAGTTGACATGTGTGTAGCATGAGTGGTTCACCTTCCCAACGATTGCGGACACATTTATGTATGGTGAGTGGTTCACCTTTCCCTACCGATGATGGCATATGCATAGGGATGAGTGGTTCACCTTCTCTTATGACATATGAGCAGGGATGAGTGGTTCATCTTCTCCGCGGATCCCCCACGCGTGAGATGCATCTCGTGCATATGCGTATGGACATGTCGCGTGGGACGTGGTTCACCCCCTTTCCCCACATGTAGGATGCTCATTCCCTACGATTGATGGTTGACATGCTCGGTGGGATCGGGAGCTCTCGAGGGGTTTGGGGTATTTCTTGGGAGCTATGAGCGACCATAGGGTGAGTGGTTCTCCCTTCCCTAGTGGTGCGCTATGTACGGGGTGAGTGGTTCACCTTCCCCCGTGATACCCCATGATAGTTGACATGTGTGTAGCATGAGTGGGTTTGCCTTCCCAACGATTGCGTGACACATTTATGTAGGGGTGAGTGATTCACCTTCCCCTACCGTATGATGACATATGCATAGGATGAGTGGTTTTTTCTCCTATGACATATGAGCAGGGTGATGAGTGGTTCACCTCTCTCCCGCGGATCCTAGTGTGAGATGCATTCGGGCATATGCGTATGGACATGCTCGGTGGTGATGCTGGTTCACCCTTTCTCCACATGTAGGATGCTCATTCCCTACGATTGATGTTTGACATGTCGGTGCGGATGTGGTTCATCCCTACACCCGACGAGTAGGATCCTCCCTTACGTACCGATTGGTTGGCATGCATGTAAGACGTGGTTCATCCTTTCCCTACTTCCCGATGGTTTGCATGCATGTAAGATATGGTTCAACCTTTTCCCTACATGTGATTGTGAGCAGGGATGTGATATATTATTTCGCGCTGTTGGTGTTTTTGCATACATCCCTAGCCTCCGTTGTCCAGACACTCATGGGAAGTACCTCATCATCGCCAATGAGTTGGGAAATGAGGATAGAGACCATAGCACTACGTATGGAGGCATCATGTATTGTCGTACTCTCTATGCTAGGATGCATGGTGTTCAAACGTGCCTTGATATGGGATCAATTCGGTGTTCTACCTTTGGATTGACTTGGGTCGCGTGGAGAGTGGCGAGAGGCTTCGTGACTCACTCTTGATCAATTCTTCTTCATTATTTCTTCATGGTTCAGCAGAGTAGAGCAAAGATGACAAAGATGGTACAAGTTCGCGAGATGGATCGACATGTGGACTTCTCCCCTGAGTTGAGAGGAGTGTTAAAATTAAGCTTAACTATGGCCATACTCCACCTTGGACAACTCATATGACGGAGATAATATTTTTATTAGATTCTCTTTTTGAGAGGTACAAGACCGTGTAAAGATCATCTTGTTCGGACAAGCGTGAAGTGTGATTTTTGAATTTATTATTTAGATGTGCAAATCGTCGAGGTCGACCCGAGTCAAATGTAGTGCTCATGAAGCCCAACATATTTGTATCTCCACACCACTCAACGAATTGAATAAATAAGAGTGACCTTCGCCTCATTTGGACATCACTCACTCATCACACATCTTTCTCTCTCTCTCTCGTGATTGGTTCGTACAACATTGGAGTAGCTCTCTCTCTCACTTCTGCACGTGTGAGCGTGAGGTCGATTTCTCTCGGACAAATTGCAAGTTGAATTGTAGGAAACGAGACTAACGTTGGACTAAGGGTCAAAACACCTCTCGTTGACTCTCCGCTTTTTGGGCAAAAAATTTGTTTTTGGATGGCCGCATTTATTGGCACGGTTTTTGAGGCATTTGGCGCCGTACATCTTGACTAGGGTTGACTTCGAGGGTTTGATTGCAGATTTTACAACAGCATTTGAATGGGTTTCGACTTGACTATTTTGGGTTGACTTTGACCCTCTTGGAAGGTCGAATTGGACCTGCCGTTAACTGAGCTGCTTGGAGGACATTTCTTGAAGCCGAGCTTGACCGTTGTTGACTTTTTTTGGTTAGTGCTATCGCTTGGATCAAGTTGATTTGTTTTCCCCACATTGGGGTTTTTCCCACGGCTTCCACCAAATATTGTGTCCTCTTGTCTTGGCTTGTCTTTTGCGTTTTGTTTATGTTCTATCAATAGTTACTATCATTGTGATTAAGCTAATGTGATTGCCGAAATGGAATTTGATATTGGGCTAATAAGGAAAATTGAGAAGTAAATTGAGCTTAAGCATAGAACATACCATTGTTATCTAAAATTATAAAAAAACCCTAGATGTCTAGGGTTTTTGAGCCCATTTTTGCAAGTTGCTTCTTTTTCAAATTGGGGAAGAAACCCATTTTTTAAAGGCCTTAACCCTTACCCAACTTCTAAAAGGCTAGTGTTTGGGACCTATTTTGCAAGCATTAAGAAGGATGTAAGCCTTACAGGGCTAGATCTCATTGCAAACAAGGGTTTCTTCAAGGGATTGACATTTTATCTCTAATAGTTTGTGATTGCAGCAGTCATAAAGGTCTGATCTTTGGGTTTTGAGCTAACATTTTTTTCCAGTGCAGGTGTTGAGAAGTGATTTCTCTCACATCTTTAAACTTGGCATAGGCCATTAGGCCTTGGGGTTTGCTTCTATTATTGGCTTCATCTCTCATTTGTAATTGACTACATAGTTTATATAAGATCTGATATATTGATATAACAGTGGCATAATCATCATAATACAAGCCCTAAGAGAACCCACACATCAAGCTAATAACTCATACAAGACATCAAAATAAATTACAAGTGGTTTGATCTATCAATTTTATTGTTTTATGTTGGTTGTCATATAATTTTCAAGGTCTGATTTGAGTTTCAGCTCTGATAAAATTGTTACAACAGTGTATTCAGGGCATAAACACACATAAAATAACCTAAATTCATTAACAAGTCAGTTAAGGCATTGAACATTAATGTTGTGGTTAAATTGATTGCATATAAGTTATTTTTTTTAGGATTGTTGTGTAATTTCCTGATTTGATATGTTTGCCTAGCCAACCTTTTATGCAGTCATATAAACTAAATAAGAATCATCAAAATTGACTAAAGATTATCTAAAAATC
This sequence comes from Pinus albicaulis, assembly GCA_034641835.2. Lineage (NCBI taxonomy): Eukaryota > Viridiplantae > Streptophyta > Pinopsida > Pinales > Pinaceae > Pinus > Pinus albicaulis. Next base: position 627,704,653 of record CM076569.1, read on the forward strand.
ACTCAAATTGATTAGTTACTCATTGAAGCTTATTTGGCATTAATATTTAGGTACCTTGTTGGTTTATTATGGACCGAATCATTGATTTGCCGAGTTATTATAGATATGATATACATCGTTTTGAGGTTTGTTCTGGAGCATAATAAATCTGATCTATAGTGTCGGCAAACAGTCCTATAATAAAGTGAATATCATTGGAAATTAAATGCATTGATTTTCTAGCTTATCTTTGGCATCTTGCATCACTTCTTGACTGTTGATATAAAATTTGCAGACCTTTGAATGCAAGGTTGCAACGATAATAAATCACACACGTCTCTAAAATTGGGTAAGGAAATTTTACAATTCCTAATCATTCATGGTTGAAGTGATTTGGGCTTAATTTTTAGTCATTGATATCTTGTATTGGAAATCATTGGCTAATTAGATAAGTGCTTTGAGTTTCCTAAATTGCTATCATTGTTATCACTTGTTGGTCAATATCTTTGTGGAATTATTGTAAGAAGATATTTTGTTGGTTGTTAACGCAGCATTGAGTACTTGGTCTTGTTTAAGATTGTCTTTCAATATTTTGTTAAGTACTCTTGTTATAAGATAATCAACATCAAGTATAAAATCCCATAAACAATCTTAACTCAAGACTCACTCATAATCCTTGCATATCATTCACAAGATATTCTTGCATCTCATAATTTGCCTCCAAGTATAGAAGCTTGGTTGATAGACATTTAGGACAGCCTTTCTCACCTAGTTTGAGGAGCTTAGCACCTCTTTGGTGGTTAACACGTTCCGGCCTTTCGTCATCGAGCCGAGTCTGCAATGTCGGAGGCATCGGGTGGTGAGAACACGGGGACGTATCGTTAATCCAGAAGCCTGCAGCCCGGATTCTCGTTGGTTTCTATCCCTGACCTACTCTAGAGACTAGTTCTAAAGTAGTTAAGAGGAAGGAACTAAGCTAGAACATGCCTATAATTAAAGTAACCAAGATTCTTGCATTTCACCGAAGTCTTAGGATACATATCATATAGGATGGTTAAACATTCAAACAACGGTTGTTCATCCGGTGATTTGGTCCTTAATTGATATAAAACAAGTAAGTTGACTCCATAAGAACATTGGTCTCATTGATAATTAAATCTAATCTCCTAAAAGCTTGGTAAATCAACCAGTGGCTAGGCCATTCAATCATGTCTCTTGGACTCGTTGGTTGCCCGAGAATTGTCTTTCATTTCTATCTTCCATAGGGACTACACCCCATAACTTGTTGTTGGGAGACAATTAGAACGAAGTGGGCGGAGATTCGAGTGACAACTCTCGCCTTGTACAATCTGACGGCCTGGGCGCAGTATTGCCGGGGACAATTTTCTATCCTTGGTTCTCATGACATATTTTTATCATCTTCATCTTCTTATCCTTTTTATCCGATCAATTTATTGCATCTTACGGTTCCTATGTGCACCTTTAGCACCGGACATTTGAGTTAGTTTCTGTTTGGGTGGCAACTCCATACTCCATTTACAAAATCATATACTAGAAGAAATCCTAGTATCTTAGTTCCTTCCATCTTGGAGCTCGGTTTGCAAATTACATTCTAGTAAGCATTTAGTCTTTCTCGGATAGGAAGCCCTCCTGATATACGTCTTGCTTCTTCTTGACTAACTTTTTGTTTACGTATTTTTGGATTTTAGAGTTAGATTCATGTTGATAGCGACTCCACTTGTTCGATTTTGCAAGAATTTTTGCTAAAGCCCTCTTCTTGTAGACTTCTTGCTTATCTTGAAACGAGGACCTCTCGTTGATATCCATTTGCTCTCGGTAGTCGGGTCATCATGAATTTTGCTCACTCCTTGTAATTTTACTAACATTCAAGGTTATCCCCATGATATTCAGCCATTGATAATTTGCCTTCTTTTCAAGGCAGTAGATTTTGAGAATTAACGCTAATGATCATGTCGAGAAATTTAATCTTTGTGTGGTTAAGTGTTGCAACAATGCTAACTATAATCATGACGAAATCAAGATGCGACTTTTTCTCTTTTCCTTGGAAGATTATGCGTAGTTGGTTTCGTGATTTTCCTAATGTGATTCTCTACAAGCTATAATCAATGCCTTTATTAATGAATATGGAGATAAGAATAATGAAAGGATTTGCCCGCGCCATTTATAGTATGAAAAAGAATGAAGATGAGAGCGGTAAAAGAGGCCCAATAGGAGGTTCAATGGCATTGTAGCAGAGATTTATCTCAAGATTACAAACCTCCAAAAAAGCTTTTTCTTAGACCATTACATTGATGCATTTGAAATGACACTTCTTATGAGTTGATGCGTGGTAAATCCACAAATGTAAGGGTTACTCAACTGGGCGAGGGAATTAGAAAAGGACAAGAAAGCATCCGGGAAGTTTGGGATTCAAATTTTAAGAAGGAAGAAACTAAAGAAAAGGAAAGTGTTTCTGAAATTTTGACACGTGATCCATCATAAATATTTATAATTCTTTCGATAACAATCATATGCAATAGAACATTGTCGATGTGTTTCGAACCAACTAGTGTGATTCATCATCAGGACTAGGTGGGAGATCAAATCCAGACGTTGAGTTTAAATAGATGTAGAAATAGCTAAACTAGTTGTTAGGATAATTACTAGTTTGACTATGAAATTAGATTAAATTAATAAAAGAATTAATTTTATTAAAATAATAATTTAAAGAATTTTTATATAAATTTTTAATATTTTAATTTAAAACTCTAAGATTAAAATATTTTATTAATTAATTAATTAATTAATTACTATATATATAAACAACAATTAGGAATATAAGGTAGGGATCCAACACTGTGATATTCCGATGATCATCTCTATTGAGATGCCAGTCTTTTTCAATCTCTAAGGCCTCCCTTAACTGATGAAAATGGTCAATCCTAACAATAACCTTACCCTCTTCGATGCGAATATGATGGTTAGTCTTTTGAATTTTACGCATGCTCGGCTAAGGCAGAGGAGTAGGATCTTCCATGTTTAATGTCAATAACATGCTCACAAATCCTTTGATTTATAGGCAAATGATTTCACCAATGTAAGGTCCCACAAGAACAAGGAATAATGTAGACACCTTTCCCATCCTAGGGTCTATCGGATCTTTAACGATTTGTTTGAGAGAGGCTGAAGAATAGTGTTAAGGAGTTTGAAAGACGAAGAAACCCTATGCTTCTTAGGGATCCTGGAAATCCTATCGGTGGTTCCACCGAATGAAAGGAAAGCGTGTTGAAAAGTGTAACTAGGATTGGTCTTCATATTGACTATGTAATTATGTATTTATGTAAAAGAGAAGACAAAGATAATAAAATGTATTTTTGTTATACTTGCTTCATGGGTTTTATGAGCAAAGTTTTATTATAGGTCAATAGACTTCTTCTTGATGTCTATTAGGTTGTGTCTTATAGTTATAAATATAATTAAGGGTCATAAATATGAAGAGTCTAGTCATAAATTCTCCAAGACCTTGTCACTTCGTCTAGTGAAGAAATAGCACTTGAATGGTGCTCCAAGATACCCTCATTAACCTTTGGATTAGATGCTCTCCAAGTCGGCCCACAAGATTGTTGAAGGAGTCGGCCTAAAAAGACGAGAATTGGGCACTATATATATCATAGGACCCGCGGCTTATTCGGCCATCAAGTAATGCGGATCTCTGCGAGGTATTACAATGGTTAAAGACGGACTTGAGTTCGGGAAGATTGCGGATAACCTCGGAGACTATACAACATGATAAAGTCGGCATAAGTGTGGGCTAAGGGACGAGGAGAAAGATGTGGATTTCTTTGTGCAATGAAGTTTGATTTATATACAAAGTTAAAAGCAATGTTCAAGTATGTTAAGCAACGAAATTGAAGTGCGGATACGATGGAGAATTTTTTATGGATTACTCTGAGACGTGGTACGGACCCCGTGTGAAGAAGCTGAGATCCGGTGAAGGAGTTGCGGTCAGTATGGAAGGAACACGTATGTGTGGCAAAATTTGACAACACCCATAATGATGTGCACTCGGAAGTGAGAGATAAGAAGGAAGGTAAATTTGTGATTTACCTTCCTATCTCAGTATTCAAATGAAAAGTAATATAGCTTCCAGTGAATAAGAAGCAAGGAGTGTATTGATAAAGGAAATTAAATTAAGGAAGATAGAGTTAGAGGCAGGTTCTCTAATGTTGGTACGATTAGTGCAAGTTGGTGCGAAATGAAGGATCGGCGTTGGAGGCGGACAAATAAGCGATGACAAGGTCTTGGAGGCATTCATAGGTCGAGGTCGAGTCTTGGTCATGGTACTTGTCATTTGAAGATCCATAAGAAGAATTCCTTATGGGTTTTCATCTCAAGAGGAGAGGTTTGCCCCTAGCTCGAGCCTAACTTTGTGTCTCTTGTATTTTGAGTAATTGACTTGATGAAAGATTAAATAAGCTAAGAAGAAGACATAAATTAATCAAGTAAACTCACCAGTAATTACCAAGAAAGAGAATTTGAATTAATCTCCGGCCCTTCAAATTCTCAACATGGTATACGAGCTAAGGTGTTGAACATAAGGACTACTTGACAAGAGGCTTACTCAGGGAAGATCAAAGTTTACGTTGAAAAGTCAAATCGAGTTTACAAGGAAAATTCTCAAGCTATCTCATTCAAAGGATCAACTCATTCAAGAAAATAATCTTTGCCATCAAAGATTTACATTGAACATTGTTGGAAGAAACATCATCTTTTGAAGATATCCTTCATCATCAAGGAAGCTACAAGTCACTCTACTCAAGTAAATATCTATGACCTTACTTAAATACGCTCGAGATGACTTATTGTAAAGAGAGCAAAAATTGGTAAGCGTCATCAAACTTTAGTGCTTGGAAGAAGAGGACGATTTGAATCTAATTGAAGACGAAGTTGTGGACTACATCGAAGGATCTACAATTTAGCCCTCATTAGAATGCTCCGGCTCATGCCGAGTACACGAAGGGGGAGAAATCGAGCCAAGAGGATTCTCATAGACTCCATTAAGAGGTGACTTATTCCACTTATGTATCAAAACTAAAGTACGCAAGAAATATATGGCGGGTGGAGCTATTCTGCGACGAGTCTTTGCGGCGAAGCAATCTCTACGAGACAAGAACTATACAAAATGAAATTGTCCCGAGAAAGAAGGAATCACTTCATACTTTATGAGGATTTTACGAAATAAGAGATATTTGCGGGAATTGGGAGAAGTAATGTTTGACAACGAGATGACTACAATGAGTCTTTGAATGCTCTACCGGAAGAATGGGGAAACTTCACTTCAAGTTTATACGGGAAGAAAGGAGCCACACCATTCCATGATTTATGGTCTCTATGTAAAATAGAGGAAACAAGATTGAAAGCCAAGGCGATACATGATCAAGTAGAAGGAATCAAGCCTTTACGGCCATATCCGGGAAGAAAGGTAGATTCAAAAAATTTGGTCCTCAGAATAAAGAAGAAATATGGACAAAGTACGATGCTCTGGATGTAATGAACTTGGGTATTATAAAAGAGATTGTCCTAAATTTGGAAAGGACGAGAGGAAAAAAGAAGAAACCCATGCCATAGATATAAGGGAAGAACCTGATGCAAATAAATCTAAGAAAGAAGAAGTGAGAGATCTCTATTATGATTGAGATCTTCCCCTTTAAGCGATTTACGATTGGTTGTAAAATAGTATGATAGGAGACGATATATTAATAGCATCATGATAGAAGCATGGTAGGAGCTCTTGGTGAAACAACTCTTGGTAAACCTCACGATAATAATACTAATGGAGGGAAATCATTAAGATCAAGGGTCATCATGGAAACAAGTGTGACATTTTTCTAATGGAATTCTCTATGAATTCATGGTTAGAAGAAAGCAAAAAGGTTTCATCAAAGAATTCTATGCTATGGAATTCTTGGATTAGGATGTAGATGACATATTGATGAAGCGAGTCAATGGAATGGAGAGTTTTATCATTCTAGTAAAATTTATTGTCTGAGGATGACTCAAAGGAAAAATGTATGAGGTATATATATTTATATGCTAACAGATTTGGATGTTGTGTAGTCATGTCATGTGGTTGCGGGTAATGAACTTTAAGTATGATCTCTCACGGTGCACGACGAGATGAAATCAACATAATATATCCTCATATGGAATATGAGGTGTTTATATATGAACAAAGAGGCCAAAGAAAATTGGAAGTTCTGGAATGAAATGTGTAGAAAGGAAGAGATGAAGTGCAACCATGTCGAAGGCGTTATCATCAGGAAGCCAAAGAAGATGTGAAACTAGAATATCTCACAGGAGGATATGTAGACTACGATATAAATCGTAAAAGAATACCTTGACAGCACATCATTAGGAGATGTGTCAATCTGAATAGAGGATGCGATGCCTACGGGGAAGATGTCACGGTGAAAGATCATAATTTGAGGTAATTTTTTTAAAAGTTCATATGTATATGTTTATTTGGATCGTTGTACGGGGATGCCAATCATGTGAAAGGATGTAAGATCCTTTCACATGTAGGAGTGGTTCGAAAGCTGACATGGCATAAAAAGTGGACGAGATAAGGAAACTGATGAATCACTTTCGATGCGTGGCATGACTCATGGACGAAAGTGATGGATGATCTATGCCCTGTAAAGCAAAGGTTGAAAAGATTCCTCAATATCAAAATCCATGACATCGAGGAGAAGAATTCTTCATGAGCGGTAGGGTGTCTCACCATTCTTCTTGCGGGTCCCTGGTTGAGAGGGAGCCGGTGATAAGTTTCTTGCTTGGGAAGGAACTTGAAGCATGTCCTTCTTAAGTTAAGAGGGAGTGACATATATGATTCTCTAATACATGTGTTATGCACTAGACTAGGACTAATAGCCATAAGTCTTAGTGTAGGTCATGTGGAGAGAATGGATAGAGACATCATTATGGTCTTCACTTGGGAAGACAAAATGGAGGATTGGGTAATCATACGGCATTCGATACTCTTTGAGAATGTGATAGGGCATTCAAGATAAGAGTAGTCGAAGATGCAGAATGTTCTTTGGGAGCCAGCTATCATGAGAAGAATAGTCCAAGAAGGTCATACTTTGGGAACACGAATTGAGTATGTACCCTTGGAGAGACAATGTCTATGGTGTGCATAAGTCATGTGTCACAAAAGCCAACATTGTATTATCTAGTTAGAGATGAGGCAGTAGTCAAGGCCTTGCACTAGGACAATCTTTGGTGATATGATTCTATCTGGTCTGATTACCAATCGATTCTTCTTATGAGATTCTTGAGTTTGAAAGTGACCATGTACTGTATCAATACCTTCCTAGTGAAGGGGTGTTGAAAAGCAAAACTAGGATCGGTCTTCATATTGACTATGTAATTATGTATTTATGTAAAATAGAGGAGCAAAGATAAATAAAACGTATTTTTCTTATGCTTGCTTCATGGGTTTAAGTGAGCAAGGTTTTATTATGGGTCAATAGACTTCTTCTTGATGTCTATTAGGTTGTCTCTTCTAGTTATAAATATAATTAAGGGTCATAAATATGAAGAGTATAGTCATTTAAATGCTCCGAACTTAACTTGTCATGATACGTGAAGAAATAACACTGGTGCTCAAAGATAGCCTCATTAACACTTTGGATTAGATGCTCTCCATGTCGGCCTATATACGGTGGTGAAGTACGACCTACCAAGATTATTGGAAGGTCGACCTAAAAGAAAACAGGCGGGCACTATATATCATAGGACACGGGACTTATTTGGCCATCAAATAATCGGACCTCTTTGAGGTATTGCAATGGTTAAATGCGGACTTGAGATCGGGAAGATTGCGGATAACTCGCAGACTATACAACGTGATAAAATTGACATAAGTGTGGGCTAAAGGACACAAAAAGATGTGGATTTGTTGTGCAATGAAGTTTGATTTATATACAAAGTTAAAAACAACGTTCAATTATGTTAAGCAACGAAAATTAAAGTGCGGAATCATTTGGAGAATTTACACGTAAGGATTACTGAGACGATGGTACGGACCGGTGTGAAGAGAGAGCACGGATCCGATGAAGGAGTTGCGGATTAGTATGGAAAAGAGAACACTGTATGCGTAGAAAAGACATAACTTATAATGATGTGCACTCGGAAGTGAGAGAATAAGAAGGAAGGTAAATCTGTGATTTACCTTCCCCTATCTTCGATTATTCAAATGAAAAGTGATATAGCTCAAGTAAATATGAAGCGAGAAGAAGGAGTGTATTGATAAAGGAAGTCTAAATTAAGGAAGATAGAGTTAGAGACCGAGTTCTCTAATGTTGGTGCGAATCGGTGCAAGTTGGTGCCGAAATGAAGGATCAACGTTGGAGAGCGGAGACAAATGGCAGTGACGAGGTCTTGGAGGCATTCATAGGTCAAAGTCACAGTCTTGAGTCGTGCTTGTCATTTGAAGATCCATAAAGAAGAATTCCTTATAGGTTTTCCTCTCGAGAAAGGAGGTTTTGCCTTGGCTGAAAGGCCCTAACTGTGTCTAGGTGTATTTTTGGTAATTGACTTGATGAAAGATTAAATAAACTAAGAAGAAAGACATAAATTAATCAAGTAAGCTCACAAGTAATTATCAAAGAAGAGAATTTGAATTAATCTTCAACCCTTCAAATTATCGACAAGGCGCACATTGCGGGACCATTCACTAGGCTTTTTAATTTTTTAACTAAAGGACCTTTTTTTACGCTTTAAGGAAAGCTTTAAGACGCGATACTATAACCATTTTTACAAAAAGACATTCGGAAGGTGGGTCTTTTCTCCTGCAGTGTGACTCATCAGAGATTCTCAATGCCCTAGTGGCTAAGGTGTTGAGGACTTAGCAATTTCGAGCGAAATGATGAGAACTTATGAAGATATTGCTCGGTATGAGTTTTCTTTGAAAAACTTAATGGGAGAAAGAACATCATCCCTTTCTAGAAATAAGAACATCGAGAGAAAGGTAGGCCACCATCCACCTCATATTCCATGGTGTATTTTATGGAGCGAGGTCGGCCTGACTCAGGCAAAGGAAAAAAAAGGCTCTATTTTCCACTGCCATGAGGCAGTCAGTACAAATCATCATCTAATTACCCAAAGTTTGAATGGCATGGCAGAGTTGGGGAAAGAGCCTTGGATTCAAAGTCCTCCATAAAAAGATTAACTTAACATCGGGAGTTAGGGAGAACCCATGTGGCTGCTAACGAGTTTGCTCATAGAATTCCCTTCAAAAACTAAAGACGGTGAAGGAGTTAACGAGATCAACTAAATGGGCCGTATACGGATCGGTATTGCGATTAATGACATCGATGGCCTCATTAATGGGGATATTGGTGTAAATAGAAACAACATAAGCGTAGTCTATCATCGAAGATCCATTCTAATGTCCATTAAATCCTTAACAAAAAAGAGGAAGAATGTTTGGCAGAAAAGAGGTCGATACGACCTATGAAGCTTAAGCATGGGCTAAATACTTGGCGAAGATAAGTCGGACCGCTATGCGGTAATAACAATGGTCGAAGGGGGGCACCATCCTTATGGATTTTAGGAAGACCATAGATTCTAGGAGTAAGAGGGTTGCTAATTAACTTCTTACTCGGGGAGCTCATAGAGCGAAATTTGGATTTAATGGCATCAACTATAACAACTTTGGAGACCTTTTTTTGGGGATTTTTAGTAAGTTTTCTTGTAGTTCTCTTTATTCTCCAAATGATCTAACATTTTTCCTCTGTAATCATCTTTATTAAAAGTGTGAGTTGCACCTCCTTTGTTAGCCTTAAGAACAACAATATCCTTATTATTATTTAAGGATTTTAGAGCCTCAAACTCGGGCTTACTCGGGTTGCTCTTAGAGGGCTTGGCTTTCCTCGAGATGACGCACAATCTTGTCTAATGATGTCCTTGGAGGAATACGAACAGATCCTAATTCCAAATTCTATGTCACGGATAATATCTTGAATGGATCTTTCTAGGAGCTAAGGCAAAATTAAAGCCTTTCTCTATAAGTCTATAAACGGAGACGGGTCAAAGAAACAGAAAGATTGACTACTTTATTACTAGAAGGACACGAAAAATTATTATTAATAGAATTATTATTATTGTTATTATTATTATCTATATTATTATTGATATTATTATTTTTAATTTAAGTTCTTTCATCTTCAAAATTATTATTATCATTTTTGTTAATAAAATAGTTATATTTGTTGTTATAATCGGTATAATGGTTAGTATTATTGCTATTTTTACTATTTTTAATCACAATAGTTCTTTAATAATGCTATCTATATTATTGTTATTTTCATAATTACTAATCTTGTTATTAAAAAATATTTTTCTTATTCTTATGCCCTTCATTTTTAATGTTGTCAAAGTCTTTTTTAATAATTAAATATTTCTTATCAATGTTACTAAGGTTAAGATCGTTCTTATTAGTTTCATTACTACGTGTGTTCAATGTCACTATTTAGTCTCATTACTACTAGTATTATTTCAGTTTATTACTAGAATCTATGTTAATGTTGTTTTGGCTATTCAAATTATTACATTCTCTATTAAACTCATAACGAAACGCTGACGGGGAATATTACCGACGTATTAACGTTGTGGTGGAGGAACGTGAGCCAAAGGGCTTACGAGAAACAAAACTTTGACGAACGCGTAGACCCAAAACGAACCCACTCTGGAAAAGGATATCGGAGAGAACGAACCAAATCGGGGCTAATAATTGAGCCCTCGTCCCGTCCGGATAGCTACGAGAGGGCCCCAATAGCAAGCAAGGAATGAGGAGATTTCACCTTACCTGCATAAGGAATGAGGTGGATGTAGCCTACCTTTCCTCGATGTTATTTGACTACAGAAAGGATGATGGTTACAACTGATTTAATGGCATCAACAACAACTTTGGAGACCTTTTTTTAAGGGATTTTTAGTAAGTTTCTTGTAGTTCTCACTATTCTCCAAATGATCTAACATTTCCTCCTTTTGTAATCATCTTTATTAAGAATGACGGAGTTGCACCTCCTTTGTTAGCCTTAAGAACAACAATATCCTTATTATTATTTAAGGATTTTAGAACTCAAACTGGGCTTACTCGGGTTGCTCTTGCTTGAAAGCTTTCCTCAAGATGACCACACAATCTTGTCTAATGATGTCCTTGGAGAATCCAGGCAAGTCCCTAATTCCAAATTACGTATCACAGGTAATATCTTGAATATGGATCTTTCTAGGAGCTAAGGCAAAATTAAAACCTTTCTCCTAGAAGACTATAAACGAACAGTCAAAGAAGCTCGAAAGATTGACTACTTTATTACTAGAAGAGGGACACGAAAAATTATTATTAATATAATTATTATTATTCTTTATTATTATCTATATTATTATTGATATTATTATTTTTAATTTAAGTTTACTTTCATCTTCAAAATTATTATTATCATTTTTTGTTAATAAAATAGTTATATTTGTTGTTATAATCATTATAATGGTTAGTATTATTGCTATTTTTACTATTTTTACTAATCTCATCGTTCTAATAATGCTATCTATATAATTATTTTCATAATTACTAATCTTGTTGTAAATATTTTTCTTATTCTTATGCCCCTTCATTTTTTAATGTATGATCTTTTTTAATAATTAAATATTTCTTATCAATGTTACTAAGGTTAAGATCGTTCTTATTAGTTTCATTACTACCCGGTAATTTCAATGTCACTACTAGTCGCATTACTACTAGTGATTATTTCGAGTTTATTACTAGAATCTATGTTAATGTTGTTTTGGCTATTCAAATAATTACATTCTCTATTAAACTCTCATAACCAAAACGCAGAATATTACACGACATTATTAACGTTGTGGTGGAGGGACGGCGGAGCCAAAGGACTTACCGAAACAAAACTTTGACGAACGCGCGGGCCCCGAACGAACACTATGAAAGGAGATCGGGAAGGAACAAGAACCAAATCGGGGCTAATAATTGAGCCCTCATCCGTCACGGTGGCTATAGAGGGCCGCGGGCGAGGACGGAGATTTCACCTTACCATAGAATGCTGGGTGGATTGTAGCCTACCTTTCCTGATGTTCTTATTTCTAGAAAGGATGATGGTTCTTTCTCCCATCAAGTTTTTCGAAAACTCATGCGAGCAATATCTTCACGCTGGTTCTCATCATTTCCTTGCTCGGAAATTAGGCGTCCTCAGCACCTTAGCCACTAGGGCGTTGAGAATCTCTAATGAATCACACCTTGCGGGAGAAAAGACCCACCTCTGAGATGTCTTTTGTAAATGGTTATTGTAGGCCACGATTGCCTTAAAGCTTTACTTAAAGTAGAAAAAGGTCCTTTAGTTAAAAATAAAAAGAGCCTAGTGAATGGCTACGTAGTCAGTACCTTCCTTCCATTCGAGACTTCAACGAAGTAAGATTGCTAGGATCTTAAACAACATAAGGTTTCACCACGTCGTTCAAACCTTAACTACCATTCGCGGCTCTCTCAAATGCATTGGAATCAGGTAGACCACAGGATGGGAGAACGTGTCTACATTATTATTTCTTGTTCTTGTGGGACTCCTTACATTGGTGAAGCTGGTCGATCTATAAATCAAATGATTTGTGAGCATGTTGCTAACATTAAACATGGAAGATCTGGCCCTCTGCGCAGCAGTTGAGCATACGAGAAAAGACTAACCATCATATTTGCATCGAACGGGCTAAGGTTATTACTAGGATTGACCCATTTCATCATCGTAAATTAAGGGAGGCCTTAGAGATTGAAAAAGGTCCGTTAATCTCAATAGAGATGGCAATGGAGACATCAACGGTGTTGGATCCGCCTTATATTCCTAATTGTTGTTATAAAAAAAATAAAAATAAATATATTAATTAATAAATTAATAAATAAATAAATAAATTAATAAATAATAAAATATTTTAATCTTAAAAAAAAGAAAGAAAAAAATTTTAAATTAAAATATTAGAAAATTATATAAAAATTCTTTTTAAATTATTATTATTTTAATAAAATTAATCATTTTATTAATTTAATTTAATTTCATAGTCAAACTAGTTGTTATCCTAACGGCTAGTTTAGCCATTCTACATATATTTAAACTTAACGTCTAGATCTAATCTCTCACCTAGTCACGATGATAAACCAAAGAAATTTGGTTGGTTCGAAAAGTAATCGACAATGTTCTATTGCATGTGATTATTTAGAAAGTGATTCTATTAAAGAACTTGCTCAAATCATTAAAAGTATTTAAGTTGAGCATAAAAATCAAGTCATTGTCTTGTAAAATCGCCTAATTAATATAGAGCCTCAAGAGAATGGTACAGAATAATGATGATCCAATCTTGGCCATGTGCCGATCCTTGTGAAACTTTTTCATGATGAATCTACTTGTGCCATTGCGAAAGTCTACGGGTAGTGACATTGCTGAGGTTATTGTTAGTGGCAATGTTATTGATGTGATCATGTTTGCCTATAGAAGTTCATGATAAGAACCTTGTTAAGGAATTGACTCAAATGATCAAAGAAATGCAATCTGAATCGAAGCAAGATTAATGTGAGAACCTCCGGCCAGTTCCATGGAGAATAGGTGTAATAGCTACGATTTCACTGATTTCTAGATTGTACCTATCTGAACTTAAGTTTAAGTAAAAACGGATCTAATAAAACATTATAACTTGATTAAAATTGAAATTTCGAGGAAACACGTAGAGTTAATCTATACGTAGAGAATACACGAAAATCAATACAAATTTACAAATCTATGACCAGTGAAAGATTAGTTGAGCACACAGTGATGTCGTGAATAGAGCAGTTACGGGACAATCAATTCCTCCCGGCCAAATCAGGAACGATCCCGGACCCGAGAGGATGTCTCCTGCGCCGAAGTGCCCCGAGATTTCCAGGGCAGAGGAACTCCTTCCCAAACAATTCAATTTGACAATACCTTCTCACTTCGTAATTCGTTTCTTTCTTCCAAAAAACATCCCCTTTTCTCATCCATATCACCTCCCTCCTTAAATAAGCTCTCTCCATCCTCCTCCTTCCCAGGGTTTTCCTTATTAATGGTGATATTTTACGTATTTATGAGGATATACTTTTCATTATATTTGGATAGGAATATAATTTAAACAATCTTCACTCCATCGCCTCTAACCTCCCAAGGCCTTATCATCCTTATGTTCATATTAAATGTTTTTATGGTGGGTGATCCCCATTGATGTGAGTACGAATATACATTTATGAGGTGGGATTATATAGTTATTTTTATTTATAGAGCTTGGAACTTTATTTAATGTTCTTTTAATATTAATCTTTAATATTGCATACTCATTTTTAACTTGAGTTTAACTTTATTATTTCATTTCTTTTATTACCTCCTTTCATAAAAATTTATACTTAATTCGAACTTGATATACATACGAAATCTTAATATTAAGTTCCCAATTTATGTAATCTTGATATTAGTAGGTAGGCGTACTAGTGCGATGTGTGCGGTATGGCGGGTGTAGCTATCAAATGCCTATATCGTTCACCGCTAATATCATTGTATATAGTTGGGAATAGGTCGTTACAATAGGTTACGGGCTTCAGAATTTTCGGTATAATTAAAGCATCAGTTTTCAGAACATGATAGAGACCATGAAAGAAGATGACGCACAACAAATAAGAACAATGGAAAAAAGGCAATTACAGGTAATCAGTGCCATGGAGGTTAACTACTTTGACAATATAAAGACCATGGAGCACAATCACACACAGGAAATGAAGGCCTTGGAAGCTAAGCATTTCACTCTTCAAGATCGATTCGTGAAGACAAAAATCAATCAAGAAAAATAAATAGCTAAGGAAATGAGTTCCATGCAGAGGAGGCTGGAAGAAATGGAAAAATTACAAAAGTTGCAGCCTAATCCCGAACTTTCAACAAATCACGATCTTTCCAACTAGTTGATCCAAGACCCATCTTGTTGTGAGTCTCATGAGGCAGTCCAAATATCTCGTTGAGATGCAAAATGAAGGAGACAAGTCACAAAAAAGTCTTGGGCATTCCATCCCACCATCTTTGGCATCGAACCAAGCATATCTCGTTAGCCGCATCATCACCAACATCACGATGCGAAGAAAGGAAAAACACCAATCTTCGACGATCGCATATGAAAGAAATGTGAACATAAAGAAGAAGTTTGATGCGTCGATGGTCGGAGTAGCTCGATATTGAATGAATCAAAGTTCAGTTTTCATAATTCAACATGGCACATCAGAAAAAACAAGCCACGAACTTTCCGAAGAAGTCGACAAATGCTCGATATGCACTATGTTGAAGACATTTGATGCCATAAGGCATCTTTTGTATATTATCTTAACCCTACTCCTTTCATTTTTATGTCTTAGTTAGTTTTCTTTTTATGCACTTACGTTATGTGTCCTTGCATTTCGGTTGTTAGAGTAGATTTTTTGCTATTCCGGCAAATATTCTATATATGCATGACGATTTTGATTCGAGTGGATATCTATTTGATGGACTTGTTTTCTTGAATCTGAGTTAAGTTATCACATCACTTTGATGAAGCACGTGTCCCCATATAGACAGGTTGTTGTATCTATTTGTCACAAGTCCAAGGAAACAATTGTACAAGAATTTCAAAGTTCAAATCACCGATAGTATCTCTCATGTCAATGTAAACCCAAATTTCGCAAGTTGTAATGTAAATGATGCTAGTATGACCCGCTAGCAATTATGTAACAACCTAGGTAAGCCTGTGATTTTGGCGACGGATTTCATCGTAGGGAGGTTTTTTAACCTACCGATTACTATGTGTTTTCCTAAACATAAACTAATCTGAAGAGTTTTTTCCCTCCGATCCTTAAACCCTAAAGCTAGGGTGAAATTTATTGTCGAAAGTCTTATGTGAGTCATCAGTGTTCTTATCAATCCTGTTGTAAAAGTGATCCGAGAATAATTTAAGCTATTTGGCTAAATTATTTTATTACAAACATCACTTGGTCTATACTAGATCATATTGCGTCAATGTAGAATTGGGTAATTATTTTGAGGGTCTATATACGAAAGCGTGTATTCCCCCTTTGAGGGTTGAATTTGTAAAATCTTATGTAAAGAAAAACATTTTAGTGCATGGCCCCTCATACCTAGACACCATGGCTAAAATATTTGAGGGTGGAAAATTAATTAATCCCCTCATGAGTCAATTAATTAATTTTTCCTAGCAAAAATAAAATTAAATCCTAAGACCGAGAAAATTAATTAATTTAGAGTCAAAAAATAGAAATTTTAGAAAAATTAATTTCTCCAAGTGTGAAAATGACCAAAAAAAATTCTTGGGTCAAAAATAAGTTAATTTTTGGAAGTCATCCCACCAAGGAAAAAATGGATTTTTTAAGAAAAAAACTAAGACCCTTGGACCTTGGTAGTTAAGTTAAAGTCAAAAATTTGAGGAAATTAATCCAAAAAAATAAATAATTTTTGGATTAATAAAAAAATGGGTTTTATGAGAAAATCGAAATTTTCCTCAAAAATAAATATTTTTCGATGACAGATTAAAAGATGATCAAATATTTATCAACGATCAAAATAATTTTGATCGGATCAAGCCAACTAGCGTTTATTTTCCACTTGGAGGATTGTGTTACATAAATTTAGAAGCCATTTTGCTTCTCAAGTCATGATGAAAGCTTTGACTCTAGTGCATGTAAATTTTGTAACAGTTTGAGGTTTTGTTAGCCAGCGATCACTGGGAATGTTTTAAATATCATAATAAAAATGACTTTGGGGTTCAATTCATGGTGTTCTTTGTCCACTAGTCATTGCATATGCCGTGTAAATGTGATTTCATATATTGTGCTTAAAATTTTTATAAGCTTTTGTTTTATTTCATTTATGATCTGCGTGATAAGAACATTCTATTGATAGATTTTGGGTCTATCTTAGGTGATTTCGATTCACCATATGATCTAACAAGCTTTCTTGAGAAAATGTATAGAGATCTGCAGGGTTCCCCGGCCCTTTAGGCTCCAAGTTCACTAGAACTGGGAGAAGAGCCGACCTTGTTTGGGCTGACTCAGAGAATTTTGTATGGTTTTCTTATCGTTAAGTTTGTGGGAAATACTCATAACTTTCGAAACACATTTGACCTATGGTCATTATTCATCATTTAAAACACTATTTGTCTCAAAAAATATTTTATTTCCAAGCATTGTATGTTTGTATATAACTTGTAAATTATTTTTGTAAATAAAATTTTCTAACCCTTGTTTTACTGACTACTTGAGTTTTGGGGTTTTATTTTAAATTTTATGTTTTGAGATTTTTAGCATACTTGTAAATATTCTTTAGATTTATTTTATTTTTGTAAATAATTTTTAGATTTCAAAATTGTAAATATTTATTTTGATTTAGCTTAAATTTTGTAGTTTAAATTTTTTAATTTAGATTTAACTTTTAATTTGAAATTCAAATTTTACTTGTAAGTTTTTTATCTCACATTTAAATTGAAAATAGTTTCTCTAATTTGTGTCTTTATAAACTAACCTTTCACCTTGTATTTTCTATTATGCAAATAATCTCACTAATCCTTTGCATTTTAATTTTTTCTTGTATATAATTTCTTGGGGTTTTTATTTTTATTTTTCTATATATTGGTTATTTTTGGGGAAAATTTATTTTTATTTTAATAGGTACTGAAATCTCTCAAAGGATCAAAGAAATGTGTAAACTTTTGAAATTTCCATCCTTAAAACCCTAGACGTCTAGGGTTTTTGAGTCTATTTTTTGCAGGTTGCTTATTTTCAAATTGGGAAAGAAACCCATTTTTTAAAGGCCCCTAGTGCTTACGCAGCAAAAGGCTAGTGTTTGGGACCTATTTTGCAAGCATTAAGAAAGGCTTGTAAGCCCTAAAAGTGGATCTCATTGCAAACAACGGTTTCTTCAAGGGATTGACATTTTATTTCTAATAATTTTGTGATTGCAGCAATCATAAAGGTCAATCTTTAGGGTTTTGAACTAACATTTTGTCAATGCAGGTGTTGAAGAGTGATTTCTCTCACATCTCCAAACTTGGCATAGACCATTAGACCTTGGGGTTTGCTGCTATTGGCTTCATCTCTCATTTTAATTGACTGCATAGTTTTTATGAAATCTGATATATTGATATAACAATGACATAATCATCATAATACAAGCCTAAAGAACCCACACATTAAGCTAATAACTCATACAAGACATCAAAATAAATTACAAGGAGTTTGATCTGTGTTTATTGTTTATGTTAGATGTCATATAATTTCAAGGTCTGATCTGAAAGTTTCAGGTCTGATATAATTGTTACAACAGTGTATTCAGGGCATAAACACACATAAAATAAGCCTAAATTCATTAACAAGTCATAAGGCATTGAACATTAATGTTGTGGTTAAATTGATTGCATATAAGTTATTTTTTTAGGATTGTTGGGCAATTTCAGATCTGATATGTTTGCCACAACCATTTATGCAGTCATATAAACTAAATAAGAATAATCAAAATTGTCTAAAGATCATCTAAAAATCACTCAAATTGATTAGCTAATCATTGGAGTTTATTTGGCATTAATATTTTGGTACCTTGGTAGTTTGTATCAGCACTGAATCATTGATTTTTGAGTTATTACAGATCTGATATACATCGTTTTGAAGTCTGATTTGAGCATAATAAATTTGATCTATAATGTCTAAGTAGTCCTATAATCAAGTGAATATCATTGGAAGTTAAATGCGTTGATTTTCTAGCCATTATTTAGCATCTTGCATCACTTCTTGATTGCTGATATAAATTTGCAAAACCTCTTAATACAAAGGTTGCAACAATAATAAATCACATATAAGTCTCTAAAATTGGGTAAGGAAATTTTAAATTTATAATCATTCACGGTTGAAGTGATTTGGGCTTAATTTTAGTCATTGGCATCTTGTATTGAAATCATTGGCTAATTAAATAAGTGCTCTAAGTTTCATGATTGCTATCATTATTTATCACTTCTTGGTCAATATCTTTTTGGAATTATTGGAAGAGATCTCTTGTTGGTTGTTGGCACTTGTATCATTGAGCACTTGGTCTTCTTTAAGATTGTCTTTCAATATATTGTTAAGTACTCTTGTTATAAGATAATCAACATCAAGTATTTGAATCACATAAACAATCTTAACTCAAGACTCACTCATAATCCTTGCATATCATTCTAGGAATATTCTTGCATACAATAATTTAACTCCCAAGTATAAGTTTGGTTTATAGACATTTAGAATTTCAAGCGGGATGAATATGGTCTCCCATTAATAAGAGACTAGGGAGGGTTTGTTGCTATAACCCACACTCTCCTCCCACATTAGCCCAAATTGACGAGCTCACCGGGGTAACCATGAGATGAGTGTCACTATGGTTTGACTCGACCTCCTAACGTTCAGTTAAGGAAGTGGGGCCTACAAAAACTTACCACAAATTGACATCCTACGAGGTGCGGGTCACTCGAGAGGTGAACAACCACCCCAAGTGACGAAATCCTTGAGATGGAATCTTGTTTCTCGAACCTAACACCCCAGCCACATGCATAATAAGGCTAGGGTGCGATTATGAGCCTCAATTGCACGCATAAACCTGCCTCCATCTTTATTTATGACCTAAATTTCTCGATTCTATGTGAAAATTCCTAGATACGACAATTTAAGAATCATCAATTGAGTGTACTTCTCCTATTAAGTAAATTACATTTACATAATTAATCTAGATGCGAGATTATTGAAGTAACTACGAAGCAACTTACAACGATAAATATGATTAAGGGAAACAAGGAAGGCGAGCAATAGAATCATCACACATAGCACACAATTATTTTTGGATATGTCCCGGAAGCAATGCGGGAAAACCAATGCGAGCGAGATCTAAGGTTGTATTATTAGCGGTAACAAATCTGAATACATCTCTGAATACCTCAAGGGTTATTCGATTCTGAGAGAAAATGCGCGGAGAGAAGAAGGCGAGTTTTACCTTACACAATCTGCTAAATCCGGTTGATACGTACCTTTGGAAAGGCGCCACCGGAGGTCTCTGTCGTAGTCAACTGTGTCACCTCCTCTAAGGGTTGCGTCAACCCGACGCGAATCAATCGACTCCGGAATCACGAGATGCAGGCCTCTCGGTCTGCCACACCTAGGCTTTCGACTTAAGGATCGATCGGCTAGCCGAATCTCGAACCCTGCGAACCTCGTAGCTTTCACTAGATCTCTGCCGGCCTTTACATCACACGGCCGGCTGCGCTAGCTCTGGCGAGACGTCTTCTGCTTCTCTTTGTTGATGATTCTCGGCCCAGAAAATCTTCTCTCCGGATGCTACTCTACCCCTCAGCACTTGCTTGAATCCCACTTAGATTTGATCTTCGTCGACCTTTGCTCCACGTAGAAGAATTTAATCCCAAGATTCATTCGTGTGTCTCGTTCCAAATGACCCCCCAAGCCTTCCTTTATAGTCTTCTCGTTGATAAATCAACGATCGGGTCGTCTGTAATCAACGGCCCCAAGATTATAACATGACTTGATCTCCGTCTTTTCTAGATTATTCTCACTACGTTTTATTAATGTCCTTTAATTATTTAATTTCCCTAAGTTTAAACTTAGGGGCTCCATTAAAATAATTGATTGTTTAATAAAACATTAATTGAAGTGGAATTTTCACAAGCAGTTTTGGGTTCTTTGGAATACCGGTGTCTAAGCCTATCCACTAAATTTCGGGCTTAGAGCAATTTCCAATGCTACAAAAATCAACACTCCTTCTTAGCGAGGAAGGTGCTCTAACAATATGCATGCGCATGCGCTACTGTCTACGAAGCATCCTGCGCTATTACGGTCATCCTCTCCTCTGACAGCCCTCTTTTTCACTGTTGCATACGTAATACAACTCCCTCTCAAGTGCTATGCTATCTTGCTAGCAACGCATATGCACTACAACTCGATTCTTTGAGAGATGCATACGAACTCACCCCGGGGAACAAGTGTTCGGTGGATGCACCACGTCTTGAAGACTCGGCTCTTTGGTAACTCTTCTGTTGTCCTACGATACCTTGCGCTATTCTTCCTTTCTGCCTTGCGTAACAGCGATACACCTTTGCTTGTGCACTCCTGTGCACATTCTTATTTCTTCTTTTCTGTATTGTTGCTACTGCTTTGCTACTACAATAATCTTGCTCTACTTTACCTTTGCTCCATAAATAGTAACACTACCTATTTCAACGTCGTCTCCATCACTCCTCGCTCTCCATGAAATTCCTCCATCAGCTCTTGCTAATTATGGGCTCTCGTAGCAAGGTAATGATCCATGGTGGGCTTCTTGGGATCTGTGGCGAGTTCAAGGTGTACTACGGTTCACATGTCACCCCACTTCTTACCGGGAGAAGCATGGGCACTCATAACGAGCTCATCTTGCTTGATCTTTGTGGCGGCAAGCTAATGAGATCATGCTTCTCATCAACGTCCTTTTTCTTCAAAGGACATTGTGATGCAGGCGCCCATCTCACCACATCTAAACATTTCTCCTTCGAGACATCTCTCTTCTATCTTTGTTGCCCTTAAACGCCCTTTCGTCTGAGGAGGCACACATTCTCCTCCTCAAAAGTCTTCGTCACTCCATGCTGTGATCAAGCTTGCCTTGACTAGATCTCTCCTCAACTCTTCCTCTTGAAGGGCTACCCACATCTTGCTCCCAACTAGGAAGTGTAGCCACTGCCAAAATACTTTGGACAAAAACTTGCCACTCCTACATCCTTGCGTGAAGGGTCGACCTCACCATAGTTTAGGTTGGAGTGGATCCCCTTATTTGCCAGTTGTTGAGATTTTGTGTATTTGGGGGTAGCATCATTTGTGCTCTAGGTCCCAAATTTTGAGGAAGGACTAGAGTTCACGATCTACAAGACCCGGAGAAATGGATT
This sequence comes from Pinus albicaulis, assembly GCA_034641835.2. Taxonomy (NCBI): domain Eukaryota; kingdom Viridiplantae; phylum Streptophyta; class Pinopsida; order Pinales; family Pinaceae; genus Pinus; species Pinus albicaulis. The sequence continues at coordinate 627,726,679 of CM076569.1, forward strand.
TGGGGAATTTTCATTTGGTTTAGGGTATTAAATTAATTAATTATTTTAATGTATTTCCTAAAGATAAAACTTAAGAAAAATAAAATAATTAAAGTGAATTTAATTAAACATGTGATAAGAATTGTCTTAAGTCACACGGATCAAGCTTTCTTTTTAATCATAGCCATTGATTAAAGATTTAATCTTGGCCATTGATTTAATCGTAAGGAAAAGTATAAAGAAAGGCTTGAAGTCATTTGTAGACACACGAGCGGATCATGAAGCTAAGATGAGATTCTAGAGTAGGGTTGCTAAGAATTCTCAAGTGTTTCGAGTTGCGAGAGAGGAAATTTAGACCAAGGGGATGATCGATCCCGGGGTCTAGAATACACGGGCGAGAGGAGATCGGGGAAAGACGGCGCGGTGGCCGGCAACGACAACGGACGGCGGCCGATGGCATTGGCAAGGACGGCGTGGTTTCCCAAGAGCCTTCGGGGGTTACGTAGAGACCCTTAGAGCGAGCGTAGTGGCCTGCGTCACGATCTCGCGTAACGCGGTCCCTTCCGGTGATGATAGTGCGAGCATTTGGAGACGCCCGGGCGGCCTTGTTCTTTCGGGGGCGGATCTAGGGTTTCTGGGCCTAGATACGGTGGGTCCATAAATCCCGTTTGAGGGTGTGGATCGGTCGGTATTGGTGGTCTTAGATCGGCCAGTGCGCGGATCTAGGATTTTCTGCGAGGGTTTTCCGGATGCGGAACCCGAGTTGTGTATTCGAAATGTTGTATGTGGGAGGCCCTCCGGCGGCCGAGAGGCAGATTTTCCCCATTGTTTTTTCGGGGGACGGTTGTCCAGAAATAGCTGTCACTTTGTCTATGTGTGCATGTGCTTATTCTAGATACGAATTGGAAGAGATACATTATGTGTTTGCTGATGTTAACTTGAATTTATTCGGTTGATAACTTGTATGACTAGGAGAAGCTTAGCTTAGGATTAACATAAATAATTCTTTTGCATAAGAATTAAGATTCAAAAGGGCTACCATGGTATCGAGCCAAGTTGCGGATCTGGGGTCACAGTGAAACATACGAAGGATCTAGGCACGGCAGTGGAAAGGCGACAAAAAGCGAATCGAAGGGACAATGTAGTTTTCGAGAGGGAGGGAGGTGCGCGAGAGGAAGGGTGATCTTTGGCTAGTGCGTGTCCTAGCAAGCCCACGCAGTGCTAGCGCGGGCGGCTCGAAGCTGCGGCGGGCCCAAGTGCCGAAGCCGACGGTATGGTCGGATGCGAATGCGTCGGATCCGGAAAAGAAAAGTATGTAGAAAAGTACAGAAATTTAGAAGAGGCGGGTGAGAGTCAAACCTGAAGTTTCGGATTTTTAACCTTAGCACAAGTGACAAAGTTTGGGAAGAGATCAATAACACCGAGAGAGTTTCTTGCAGAAAAGGAAACTTGCGGTTGGTCGAGAGGATCAAAGAAAACTGAATCATAGTTGATTTGGTAGATTTCCAAAGGAGGAAATCAAGTGTCGGGGAAGGGAAAGCGAGAGGGTGCCCGATTCGAAAGGCCCCTAGATCCGGATCTCTACAGCATAGAGAAAGGAGCTCGAACACATTCGAGTAGATGGCTCCTCATGAATGCATGATTAGGATAGGCTAGAGTGCCTCTCAAACTTTTCGGTGTGGAAAGCAAGGATCACGATTGTCCTAGAGGCATATGGTCTAAGAGATCATGCGAGAGCGGACCCTAGCCACGCCAATAGATGCGGATCTCCTACGGAAGCATAGAGAAGGCACAGGCATGCCAAGCGGTGATAATGGATAGTATCGAGATCATATTGTGCCACATAGGCGAAGAGGACAACTAATGAGATGTGGAAGGCCTTGACTTCCCCATATGAGGAAAATCGATCCAAAGAAAGATGCGCATTGGAGGCCCAAATAAATTCATTCATGATGACCGAGAAGAAGACATCGACATTTCCTCTTGAGATTGCGATCCCGATCGGGGGATCAGCGGTGCAGTCGTGCAGCAAGTAGATGATGCGGTGGTAGTCGGGGCTGCCCTGATGCGATCATGGATGAATGGGAAACCTTTGTCCGAAGTATCTTGGGCGGGCGGACCTCCACAGTTGGGACAACTTGTGGTCGATCTGAGAAGAACTACGAGGACTCACTAGAGAAGCGGCACAGCCTTGCGTTGAGCACGGAGACAAGAAGAAGGAAGGAGGAAGATGCAGCTTTGGCATCAAAGAATTAAAGTGAATTTAATTAAACATGTGATGAATTAATTAATTTCATACGGTTTAAGGAGAGATATTAAATTAATTAATTATTTTAATGTATGAATTAATTAATTTCATCTAGGAAGTTTCATCTGGTTTAGGAGATATTAAATTAATTAATTATTTTTAAAGTATTTCCTAAGTTAAAACTTAGGAAAAATAAAAATTAAAGTGAATTTAATTAAACATGTGATAAATTGTCTTAGAATCACACGGATCGAGCTTTCTTTAATCTTAGCCATTGATTAAAGATTTAATCTTGGTTGTTGATTTGTCGATGAGAAGAAGTATAAAGGAAAAGGCTTGAGTCATTTGTAAAGACACACGGAGAGAGCCTTTGAAGCTAAGATGAGATTCTAGGGCGGGAGTTGCTAAAATTCTCAAGTGTTTCGGTTGCGGAGAATTTAGACCAGGGGATGATCGATCGGGGTCTAGAATACACAGAAGCGAGAGAGATCGGGAAAGACGGCGCGAGCCCAACAACGGGGGTAGTAGTAGCGGCGGCGGATGGCAGCAACAACGGCGGCGGTCGAGCGTGGCAACGACAGGACAGCGTGGTTTTTTGGAAACCCTTCGGGGGGTTACGGAGAGACCCTTAGGCGAAGCGTAGTGGCTTGCGTCACCGGTTTGGGGTAACGCGATCCCTTCCGGTGACATCGGCGAGCATTTGGAGCCTTCGAGTTTGTGCTGAGTGTCTTTCGAGGGAAGATGCAGAGGTTTTCTAGGCCTAGATACGATTTGGGTTGTAAATCAGGTTTGAGGTGTGGATTAGTTAGTATTGTTGGTCTTAGATCATCAGTCTTAACGGATCTAGAGTTTTCTGCGTAGGGTTTTCCGGATGCGGAACCGAGTTGCTGTGTCAGAAATAACAACAATAGAGCCCTAATAGAGCCCTCCAACGGCCCAGGGAGCCGGTTTTCCCACATTGGGTTTTTCGGGACGATTTCTAATCTAGAAATAGCTGTCACTTTGTCTATGTGTGCATGTGCTTATTATAGATACGAATTGGTAGCGATCTTTTATGTGTTTTGCTGATGGCTTAACTTGAATTTATTCAATTGATAACTTGTATAAGTAGGAGAAACGCTTGGAATTAACATAAATAATTTACGCATAAATTAAGATTGAGAAATTTCTACACCAAGTGGTCTTGAAACTCTGAAGCCTCATATGGAATGAAGCAATGCGCTCTCCCTTCTACATACGGATCATGTGACACGCTCCAAGTACATCTTCCATGCTTGGAAGATCCCCTTCGTACAACAAAGACAAAGCTACGACATTTCCCCGAGCGGTGTTCTTGCCGACTAAATGTGAACTATGTGATCCTTGACACCATCAAGGATTAGCCTCTTGCACTTTTCCATATCGGTCTTGTACTTCTTAAGTTGATGTTAGAATGCGCCAAGTCACAACAACCACATTCGCCACGAATGTCTTGGTCAATTTATCTAGAAGGAATTGCATCCTTTCCTTCCGAGATTACATTGTTGGAGGAAACCGTCAAGCCGGTCACGATCTAGAAGACCGAAGTGTCATCTCGTAGAATCTTGTCAAATTTCTTCCTCTTTCTCCCCCTTTCGCGGCCTGGCGAGGTGTCTGCTCCTTCGGGAGCTCGTAGATCTATTGCCCCCGATATCTTTTGCCCCCAGATCTGAGGAAAATATTGAATTCCTCGACTAGGAACTCAGCGAGGAAAAAAATTCCGCTATGTGTTTTTTCTTTCTTTTGACGCTTCTCTGCCTAGCAAACACACAAAAAAAACCGCGTCCCTACGGCTCCTACATGAAGGCTGCAACGCAGCTCCTGCCTCAACAAAATATCAAACCGAAGATCCTATCTCTCGCCAAAGACTCACTCGAGAGAGAGACAAGCTCAAGACTTCAGCCTCTGGCTAGATCTGTGCAATCCCTTTGGGGATTCAATCCTTTATATTGCAACAATTCGACCTTCTTGATTCGAATCTGCTCTTCTGTTTCACATCGAATGCTTTGATACCATGTGAAAAATTCCCAAATGCGACAATCTAAGGAATCCTTGCATCGAAAGTGAGTGTATTTCTCTATTAAGTAAATTACATTTACATAATTAATTCATATGCGAGATTATTGAAGTAACTGCGAGAGTGTAGTCTGCTTGAATAAATATGATTATGAAACAAGAGCGTAGCAGAAATCAATCACACATAGGACGATTATTTTTGGACTAAGTCACGAATATCCCAATGCGGGAAAACCGGTGCGGCGGTCGAGGGTTTGTATTATTAAGCGATATGGAAATCAGTTACATCTCTGAATACACGGAGTTATTCGATTCTGATGAGAAATACTGTTGAAAAGAAAGCGTGAGTTTTACCTCACACAATCAACTGAAAAACCCGATCCAAACATTGGAAAGGCTCTCACAGAATCTTTGCGCAACCTCTGTGCGATCATTGCGTAGACGCTGGCGTCACCTCTTCTAAGGGCTGCGTCACCCCGACAGATCGATTTGACTCAGGAATCACGGATACGGGCCTCTCGATCTCACACCCAGGCTTGAAGCACGGATGCGATCGACGGAGTTGAATCTCGGACTCCCTGCGAACCTTTGCGTAGCCTCTATGTAGCTCTCAGCAGCTCTGGCGCGACGCTCAGCGTCACACGGCCCAGCTCTGCTTTGGGCAATCTTCTTTTTTTGCCTCTCTCTGTTGATGATTCTCGGTGAGAAAATATTTCTCTCCGGATCCCACTGCGCCTCTCCAACACCTTTGAATCCTTAGATGCGATCTTTGTCGAAACCTTTGCTTGCTCCATTAGAAGAAGAATTTGATCTCAAGATTCCTCTCTTGCATCTCTTTCCAAATGACCCTCAATTCTCACTTTATAGTCTTCTCGTTGAGAAATCAACGACCAAAGATTAGATCTCTAATCAACGGCTAAGATTATAGCATGGCTTGATCTTCGCCCTTTCTAGATTATTCTCACTTTGTTTTATTAATGTCCTTTGCTTATTTAATTTCCTTATGTTTAAACTTAAGGTCTCCATTAAAAATAATAAATTATTTTAATAAAACATTAACCAGTGGGATTTTCACAAAGCGGTTTGGAGTTCTGTTTCGAATACCAATTTCTAAGCCTCTCCACCAAATTTGGGGCTTAGTGCGATTTCCAATGCTACAAAAATCAACATTTTGAACATGCGGTCTTGGGATGCAGTGCCACATTTTCGAGGCTAGCTTCCGGACCACTACCCGAGAATTCCACCTTAACTTTCCGGAATCCAAAATTTGCTTGACAAAGGTAAACATTTGAAACTTGACCCTGGGCGCTTTTAGAACACACTACACATTTCGTCAAACACATGTAAAACATGTAAGCTACGAGTTATGAATGCATGTCGATAATCGAGTACGTGTTAATATGAGAATCACTAGGGAGGCTATATGCCATCTCCACATAAGTCTGCCAACAACACTTATTAGTTCATATATTCATCAACCATTAGATAATTGAACAAATCATGACATGAGCCATAAATAACATACATCTAGCATAAGAACCATGGCAACTCACCTATAATATCACCAACATAGTCACTACAAGTATACATGGATCACAATAGAAGAATAACTCTTATTACTATTTGAAAATACCAAGTCGAGACTTCCACCGTACCACACGAGTCCACATAAGATTGAGGCCGGAACTAAATCTCTCTTTCATCCAATCATCCTGCGACATATTCCCCGGCATGAATGTGGGATCTCATGGAATAAACCAAGACAAAACCAACTAGGGCTTCCAGGCCAAGCCACCTCGACCCTCAACTACGGTGATTCACACCTCTACGGTCGGACATCACTAACACCAACTAGATAAGACTCCTACCCAAAGTTGTCCAGAGGCTACAGGAACTAGTAACTCAGCACGCAACCTTCAGGCTCTAAGGCGTTGTCAGCACGACTCCGAGGGAATAGTAACTCAACCCACTAAGGGCTTTAAGTGTTTGTCCCAACCTAGGCTGCGAGACTAGTAACTCAACCCAAGTTGTTCTGGGGCTTTTGGAGCGTTTGTTCCAACCTACAACCATAAGGAACATGAGCACAAATCAAAAGAACAATCAAGTGGAAAAAATCCACAAAAGCTTATGGCAATCGAAATGGCAAGGCAAGGCTAAAACCACGAGTCACTTTCAGCTAAATCTCCATGTCGATGACAACACATATGAGAAAATAACATGCATATACTATGCATACAAAAAATCATTAAGGAAATCACACATGCAGCTTTGTTACCGCAAAGCAATCATTTGTAGCCACTCATCAAGCTGTTCCCTTGCGCTTTCTGCTTTCCTTTGTCTTCTTTCTCCAAATCCCAATGTATGCCAAAGTGCTCCAAGAATGCTCTAAGTGTGCAAGAGTATGAGCGAATGAGAGAATGAAGTGAGAGCTCCAAAATGAAAAGGCCGACAAAAGGTTGTGTGATCATCAAAAAGCTTTTTTATCATTAAGGTCTCTATTTTTTCTTTTTTTCTTTATTTTTCCTCCTAATTTCCTTAGCATGCAAATGTGTGTCTCTTCACCTTCCTTTTCTCCTACTTTCCTTTATTTCATAAATAAAATACCAGTGTGCCACTTTGCCTTTGGCAATGCCTTTCCAATTTCCATAGCCATTAATAATCGAAATGATACCCATCACTATTTTTTTCCCAACATTAAGCTTGGAATACATGTCCCATGACCTTGGTCTTATTTTATTTACATAGAAAATCAGCCATGGATTGTTACAAACCCCTCTCCCTTGGGGGGAACAACGCTCCTCGATGTTACATGACACCTATGACCAACAAACCATTGAAAACAAAACATACTTCCCATGAAGCTTTATAACACGACTCGATGCGGTATTTACAATGAACAACTATTGCAAACCATGACCAACATAACAAACATGACAATCATACGCTTGTGGAGCTTTATAATACAACTCATTGCGAGTATTTACAACAACTTCAATATACATATACATATACCAAAAACTCATTTGCTTAGCTGACAAATAATGAAGGATATAAAACCCGCATTTGATCGGTAGTCACCCATGTAGCTTCATCGGACCCAAAGTGCTTTCATTGCACTTTAACACCTTCCGATTGCTCTATTAAGTAGCATGAGTTGTTTCAGCTTGCAATATGCATTGCGATTGTAAGCTAATATTCTCCGGATTCCACATGTCTAAACCGATCAATCACATGATGAACATCTTGCACATATCTCTTAATGTTAATTTGAGGAAACATGTTCTTTGCTTAACATAGTTACTTTATTCTTCAACCATGAGCCCATTAATCCATTCGCAATCATTAAACAATACATGATAGTAACCAATGAAAGAACATAAGTGAAAATGTTGAAGGCAAAGCCAAGACGGAGAACAAGAGAATATAGCACAAGCCAGGGAAAAACCCCAAGATGGGAAAATCCTTGATCAAATCTTCTTATTATTAATCATCAAATGTTCAACGAGAGAGAGAGAAAGAGTACAATCACTTAAGTCAATACTAATTTGCAGAGATGAAGATATGATATCGAAGCCTTTAAACATGAAGATGACTCGGTCAAGGAACAACAACTACGCACCAAAGGTCTCGAGTCTTCTATCTTTGCGATTCTGAATACTAGTTAGGGCATAAGCACTATCGTAATTCCTTTCCTTTTCGTGCTTGATAAACCTTTGATGAATTGCGATCTTCTTTCAAACAAATTGACCAACGGTGAGATGTTCCTTAACCTTCTTCTAAGATACAAAGAGCGCACCATGCGGATAGCGTTGATCAACATAACGGACAACGTCCTCACTTCATATGATGCTCGACCTTCGAACGAGAGATAGGTTGGGCTTAGATGATTGCGGCACCTTGAGATCATTGTCATATCAAACCTCATCCGAGGTAACAACGATGGATCGGAAATGGATGCTTCAAATTCGGATCTAAAATGATCCCAAAATCATTCTAAAATAGACCCCGAAACAATCTCGGATTTCCTTTACGCATCTGAGAACATGGGCAAGCAAACTTTCCCATACTAATCCATCCGGGATAAATGGTGAACTATCATGAAGAATCTCGGACCTTAACGAGAAACCAAACCAATCCAAGTAACCTTCATCAAGGCCTCGGCGCGAGACCTTATCAGATAGTTGGTGCGTGTAAATGAGATGAGGAGAGATCCCATATATACAAATTTAGATATGATGATTTGAGTGAAACCGACCTTAACTTTTGGAGGCAAATTCAAGTTTCATTTTTTCCCACCAAAACCAAATCATGAATATAATATTTCTTTTTCGAATAATTTAATATTTTCCTTATCAGAAGCTAGACAATCTTTATATCAATTTTGGTCCTCGAAAAGAGGGATTCAATGGAATTATTATCTCCATCAATTGAGGGAGACGAAAGTGGAATTTAGCTAAGATTGCCAATTTTAACACTCCCTCTCAACGAGGGGAGAATTCCATGACCAATCCATGTTCTTGTCATAGATCATCATGAACCATCTTTGCTTTGCTGCCTTTCTCTTCGAACTATGAAGAAATAATGAAGAATTGATCGAGAGTGAGTCACGGACACCACTCTCCAACGACCCAAAGCAAGTCCGAGAAAACCAAAGAGTGAACTTAAATTGGACTTGATCCCAAGTGATCAAGTTGAAGTACACAATGCATCCTAGACATAGGGAGTACGACGGTACACGATCGTCCATTGGTAGTGCTATGGTCCCTAACCACTTTTTCCAACTCATTGGCCAAATGTAATATTCCTAATTAGCATTGCTAATTGGAATATTTCATTTTGTTTAATTTTGCGCTTTAGCTAAAAATAATAAATAAAGTGAGAAATAAGAGGGGTCATCTCACTTTATAAAATAAATTGCTTTCCTAGTTGATTGACGTTGTAACTTAAGGGGTGTGTAGGGGGTCCACACGTGTATGAGGGGAGGCCTGCGGCGGCCCAAAGGGTAGCTAGCGCGGGGAGTAAGGACGCGATTAAGGTTTTGGAGAGAGGTTTGGCACTATAAAAGGAGGTTTCACTTCATTTGGTATGCATGATTTGATATTGATATTGAGGGCTAGACTTAAATGCCTTGACACGCGGGTTGTTTAGTCGGTACGCGGCTTCATTTTAGTGCAAGTGTCTCCGGTCGAATCTCACCCTTAGCCTCGGGGGACTTGAGTGCATACACAGTAAGGTTATTTACAGTTTCACCCTTAGCTTGAGGACTTCGAGTGCCCGCCCTAGTAGGTTATTTTAAAATTAACATCCTTCGGTTTGTGATTTCGAGTGGAAATTTGGAGAGGAAGAAGCCCTTCTTGTGGGTTGTGCGGTCTAGAAAGGCGAGAACGTTGTTTCGAGAGGGGGAGCGCGGTTCGAGATGCGAGGAAGGACGACGTTTCGGGGAGAGAAGAAAGGACGCGGTTCGGGCTCCCGAAGGAGAGACGACGCATTCCCGGGGAGAAAAGGAGACGCGAATCGAGACTTAGAGAGAGGACGTTGTTCTAGGGGAAAGAGAAGGACGCGGTACGAGGAACACATTGGCGAGATCCGGCCTTGGAGATTGCGAGATTTGAGGAGATATTTGCGAGATCTGATTACGTAGGGGTGCGGATACGGAGAGATAGCATTAGATCCGGCGAGAGATTACGGATGCGAGAGATATTGGCGAATCCGGCCTAGATGCGGAAGAGATAACATCGAGATCCGGCCCTTGGAAATTGCGGATACGAGGGGAGATGACCCCCACGGTGGATTGCGTAGGGTGCGGTGGAGGAGAGATAGCATTAGATCCGGCAGGGCTACAGTCCCCGAGAGATATTGGCGGTCCGGCCCTAGATGCGAGGAATAACATCGAATCCGGCCTTGGAGAGTTGCGGATGCGAGGAGATATTGTCGGATCCGGCCACGGATACGAAGAGATAACGGTAGATGCGATGCGGAGGACGCGGATGCGGAGGATAGGACACGGTCTGGATTGGAGGCTTCGGATCCGGTAGATCGGCATCTAGGCGCGGATGCGCGGAGGACGGCGATCGATGAGCGAAGTCATGTGAGTAGGGCTTGACGACGTTTTCCGAGCATTTCTAGTCTTGAGGAGCGATCATTTCATCTCGGAGGTTTTGTGACGACATTCTGTACGTTTACTGTGGCCATCCTCGCCGAGAGACGGCGTTTTTATTGTTGAGGGGTTTGGAGACGATATCGGCCATCTTCTAGTCTTGAGTTCACGGTTCCGTGCATTCCCGGCGAGCGGCTCTTCATAGCGGCTCTTGACCGGCTAGGGCCCCGGCTCCTTATTTGCGGCCATCATTTGTTCGAAGGTCTCCACTTGCCTAGGGCAAGGATAGGTGCACTCTTACGATTATCTTGTACTCCTCTCTATGTACTTTCTGATTAATAAAATGGCTTAGTTTTCGGCATTCTATGTGTACTTGTTCCATGATACGCTCCGGCATTGTATTTTCCATATACGTACGGCATATTTACGCGTGTATTCTTGGTTGTTTCCCTTTGAGATATTACACCAAATGAGAGGTACTTCCCATGAGTCTCGGACTGCATGGATAGGATGATGTAGAAACACCAGCAGGGAAAGAATATATCACCTCCTACCCATAATCACACGTAGGGAAAGGAGAAACCATCCTGCAAACACACATCACAATCATATGTAGGGGAAAGGATGAACCACCTCCTACACACATGCAAAAACACCAATAGTGGGGAAAAATATGAACTACCTCCTACACGTGTAAAACACCAACGGTAGGGAAAGGATGAACCACCTCCTACACGCATGAAAAAACACCAACGGTGAGGAAAGGATGAACCACCTCCTACACGCATGCAAAAACACCAACGGTGGGAAAGATAGACCTCCTACGCGCATGCAAACCAGCAATAGTAGGAAGAGTCCTACACGTGGGGAAAGGATGAACCACATCCTTGACATATCAACCATCAATCGTAGGGAATGGGCATCCTACATGTGGGAAAGGATGAACCCGTCTCAGCGACATGTCATCGGATGCTTATATGCATCTCAGGTATCCGCGGGGAGAAGGTGAACCACTCATCCGGCTCATATGCCATAGGAGAAGGTGAACTAATCCTATGCATATCTCATCACCCGTAGAGAAGGTGAACCATTCACCCTACAAACATGTCGCAATCGTAGGGGGCAGTCAACCACTCATCCTACACACATGTCAACCATCATGGGGTATCATAGGAGAAGGTGAACTACTCACACTGTTTTCAGCATACCACTAGGGAAGGTGAACCACTCACCCTATGGTGGCTGATAGCTCAATAAGTACCCCAAGCCTTCTAAGAGCTCCCAGAGCTTAGTCTTCAGTCAAGAGGCTCCTTCATATGAGGATTTCGTGCTGAGTGCTTTCTGAAAAACCAATACTAGTTCTTGGTGATTATATTGATGTCAGCTAGGAGCCTCATTGCTCCACCCAGCACATAGATGAATATATGAAGGCACACAACTTACTAATGAGCTTCAGCAGACATACTGACTTATAATTCGACAACACTTAGCAATCCTTGGACTTCTGCATTTCAAGATTCCAAATCAAAAAAAATACCTTTGCTCTTCTCCCTCTGACTCAGGGAGATCACAGCCTATGCTTGTCTTTGCTAAGTGCTCATCAGGCAACCTGTTCAACATGAGATATATCCATTCAATCATGCCATAAAATAGGAGTGTCCTCTGCTGAACCATATACAGAGTTATGTGAAAATCACTTCTGCTGCAATATATAATGGTAGTGAGCACAAATGACTCACTAAAAAAGAGATTTTTCAATACGAGTGTCTTCATAATAAGCCATGTTTCTCAGAGTAACTGACTTCAGTCAATGATCCATTCATGGTGGATCCCAAAGATGTATCACCTAGATGTGCTCTTTCAATCTTCTTATTGCCAACTCAGTTAATATTGAATGGTATGACAAACCATAGATAAGTGAACAAGAAGCTGAAGCTCCTCCAAAGACAGTCTCAGAGTGTTTATATTTAAGACATATAATAGATGATTAATCGGGGATCTCACAAGATATATATGAGTATATATATGTAAGCTGATCGACAACTTCTTCATCAGGTCTTAAGTGCATTTCAACAAGGCTGGGTCAACTCCCTGATTGATGAGAGGGTCATTATATATCATCAATGGCTGCAATTATATGCCTTGACAGTATGTCCCCTTCCGGATATATAAAAGAAGTGACCTTGCCAGAATATAACCAAGGTTATGATCATGCAGCTTCCATGCATCCTTTCAAATAGCAAGGATATATCTGAATCCTTGTTAATATATTCATTTGGTCGTATATGGGGATTGTGTACCTCCTTTTGATGACATTGAGTCACGTGATTATCTGGCTTTCCGAGTGAGACTTTACACGAGGCAGCAACAGACTTCTAGGACGCTGAAGGATTGATGAGGTTCTTCCTTTAATCTGGTTGGCTGAATGCTATATGCTTCAGGTGTGAAGTATCCTTTGACAAAGACAGAAGGTGCTGCGGAACCTTTCAAAAAGATGGGATAACCAGATTCCATCCTCTTGTTCACATCCTTAATTGTGAACAAGACTATCAATTTACAGAGGTTACAATCATATCACCATAGCTACTGCACTGTTGAATTGACAACTATAAATAAGGTGGAATCACATAGAAAGGGCTGATGACATTTATACAGGGATACTGTCCTTGACCGGATAGGTTCATGTTTTTATGTGGTTTGACCTTGAATTGCTGCATTCTATTGCCTCTTGCAATCTAAATAGTTATATCAACCTTGCTCCAAGTTGCAAGACTAGGTAGATCATAGTAAGACTAAAACCACAGGTAGAATTTACTGGAACACTCCCTTTATTAAGATGGTCATTGATTCAATTGACCATAAGACAATAGACCTCATGAGGTATGCAGGCTCATTGTCATCACTAGAGAAATCATTATCCTTTATCAAGAATGAACACAGTCCTGACTTCAAGAGGAGATAATCATGGTGCCATTGTCCTTTAAGAGGAAAGGGACTGCTACACCTCATGCAAGATAAAATCTTCAGATTGAACCACCATCTTTGCAATATATTTTCAATAATTTCTGGATAGAAAATTTAGAGTAGGATGATGATTGACAAAGGTCAACATTGTACACATCATATTGATGATCTGCAATGATCTTATGGTGTACTTCATAAGTTTCTAGATCAAACCCAATACACAGGTGCTTTGTTGTCACAGTAATTGTTGCTATATGCTTCGATTTCATGGTCATTATTGATATTGATCCTAACTTGATAAAAAACTAGCCAGAATTCCATAATTGCCTCAGGACAGCAAGGATGCCAAATATACATTACTACTTTTGATGCTGACTGATGATGCCAATTTAGGTCAGCCTAACGGAGTCTGCTGAGAGATATATGTACTAGACAGAATCTGTCTTGCTTGAGTTCAAATGTCTGATTCAATAACAGAACTCAGGGATCCAAGAGCCTGATCCTTGTCTTGCCATGAATGAACTTTAGAGACTTGAAACTTGATGGAGGTCAGCTTCAGAATGCTGATTTTACTGCAAGTCTTGACAGATCCTTAATGTCAAGATTCATGATACCTTAATCAGAAGAGGTCATCCCTTGTAAATATCCAAAAACAAACTTCAGAAGAATGAGTCTCAAAACACGCGGTTCAGAAAAAGAGGTCATTTAAAGTTCAGAATTTAATGCCCTACAGAGTTTCGAGTTTGTGCCATAGCCCACTACACTTTCTGCTGGTCCAGAAGATTGAAAAATGAAAGGCTGAGTTCATCTACAGATTAATAGACTTATCTCCTTCTCACAATTAACCTGGAAAAGTCTTGATCTAGAAAAAGAATAACCAGCTGAGACCTTTTTTAACCAAATACAAAAATCATCGACTATACAAAACGTTCTTACTTACCTCTGCGATAGAGGCCAGAGGCTTGTAAGAGAACTGAGCCAAATTTGGCCTAAACTGCTCCCAAGCCTCCTAGCTGTTTGCCTGAGAACAACAGCTCTGTCTCCAAGGAAGATTCTCATCAAGCAGAGCTCTTAGGCTCTGCTTTTCCAGAGAAGAGAGCTAATAAATATGCCTAGACTTTCAGATGGAAGGAGACCATGGAGATTTATCTTCAAACTTCATTTTGTGATTGCTTTCTCTACCCTCATGCTTGTGCTTGTCCTCACTTGGAGCTCTGATATCATGTTAATATGAGAAAACATGTTCTTTGCTGAGCATAGTTACTTTATTGAATATTCAACCATGAGCCCATTAATCCATTAGTAATCACATTAAACAATACATGATAGTAACCAATGAAAGAACATAAATGAGAAATACTGAAGACAAGCCAAGACAAAGAACACGAGAATACAGCACAAGCCAGGGAAAAACTCCCAAGATGGGGAAAACCCTTGATCAAATCTTCTTTATTATTAATCATCAAATGTTCAGCGTAGAGAGAGAAAGAGTACAATGACTTAAAGTCACTACTGACTTGCCAAGATGGAAGATCTGATATCAAAGCCCTTAAACATGAAGATGACTTGGTCATGACAGCAACACCGGCACCAAGGTCTGGAGTCTTCTATATTGTAGTTCTGAAATCTATATGGCTAGGGTCATCTCTCGATCGATCCGTGTGAGTTTCTAGACTATTTCCGCCTTGACTTAATTAATACTCGATTAATTAACCCGTTTCCCAAGTTTGTGACTTGGGAAACATTAAAAAGTTGGTTAATAATCTAATTAAGTCACTTCTATGCAGAATTTCTCGAAACGATTTTTGGGTTCTAGAGATTCATAAAATTCTAGCCTCTCCACAAAGTTTCGTGGCTAGAACACATCCGATGCTACAAAAACTAACATAGGTATCCTATAGACTCCATCACACAAGGTCAAGGAACTGCCTTGTTCACATCGTTGATCACACCAAAATTCATTAAATCTCACTTTTCCATCTCAAACCTAAATTTCAGCTTATTAAGGGAAGGTTGCTAAATAGTGTTAGCATAAATTTCAACTAGGTAGACAATGTTACTCAGGAGGATTCAACACTTGGTTGTGAGGCATTGCGTCAAATTCAACCTCTTCATGTGGCTAATTTCTCCATTTGGCTGACGTCCTTTGCACTAGTAAATTTTGCCCTAGCAAACCCTAGTTTTCCCTTGGCTTCAACTTTAGGCTTGTTGTGCCATAACTGATTACAATTTTATTTATTTCAAGCCTTTTCTGGCCTTGTGATCCTAGATAAGCCTCGTTGGCCTTGCTTATCTAACCTCGGTCACTTTGTGCCCTAATTGTGACCTCCTAAGAACGGCACATTGCCTTATTTGTACTAGCAAAGCCTTGTTCCTAAAAAGTGTATCCCTCCTTAGCCTCTTTTGTCACCTTTACCCCTTGGACTAGATCTATCCTTTTGGTGACCTAATATAGGGAAGCCTCCTTTTGTGGTGAAAGTCCACTAAAGAGCATGAGGTAGTGGCTATGGTGACAAGTGGGGCTACACCTCATAGTGTTGTCACTTACTCTATGTCTTGTCTTGTGAGCTTCGCTAACAAGACCTACTAAATTGTGAGGCACCCGTTCCTAAAGGCTCTTGTCTCCGTGTATGACCGCCGCATGCCAAAGTACAACAAACTCAGAGGAACGCGTGCGGATGGCGAAAATCATTGGATCTCGCTTTCGATCATAGGGAGTTGGGCTATAATGCTGTGTGCTTGATTAAGGTGCTAAGGTCACCGAAGATCGACTCCCGACACAATCCTCATTACCAACTCTTTGCAATACCGACATCTCGATCCCCGATAACAAAATATCAACTTCTATGAAATTCTCGTTATCGTGATATTAATTTATCGCATCGTGTATTGGCCGAGTTTCCTTTGTAGGGGACTCCCCGATCCATTAACGAGGTTGCCCTGTGTTGACGATGTATCGACAACTAATGCTGATCTTCATTTTTGTTGAGCCGTCAAATGACATGGTATCACATTCATTATGGACCATGCAAGTTGAGTGAATCAATGGCTAGCGAAGCCCGAATACGTGTGGGAGTTAAGCCATGCCCTAGACTAAATGGCACACACATGCAAACGACCGATCACCATTGACTTGCTGGGAGCCCGTGATCGAATGATGCTTGTTTATCCACCTCTCTTTGTGTTAAGGGTTAATGGGTGGGGGAGTTGTATCGGGGGATTCGTGCCAAGTGGCCGATGGTTTTTGACAATCCGATGAACAACCGTGGTGGACTATGACCCCCTCGCTGTAAGTACACACGCTGGGGCAAGGCAATACTAGTTGTTTTTGCAAAGTGGTGTCAACGTAGATGGATGCTAGCAAGACAAGGACACATGGTACAAGAGACAAATGGCAGAGAGCACGAAGATCAAACAGGGATAGGTAGTCTAGTCAACACTCGACATGCATGTGACTCAACAAGATGATGTGGCAACCGACACGTGGCCATATGAAAGGGTGACATGTCACTCGTATTTGATGTTTTTGGGTGGTCAAGTGAGTTGGTTTGACTGACACGTGGCACCACTTAGAGGGTGTCACGTGGCACAATGATGTCACTATGACAATAGCATGATGCCATCGAAAGTTTGCCCTCGGGGACAGCTAAGGGCATGGTTGCGTGACATGGTCCTATGAGTCGAGGCAATAAGACCCCAAGGGCAAGTGTGATTGGAACCATCAGACGGGCTTGAAAGTCAAAGCGGTAGTAAACCATGAATTCAACGACAAATTTACCACGGTGACAACCCATGGTTATTAAATTACTTGTGGTAGTAAAATTCTCTTGTCGACTTTGTTCAAACCATTGCGCCATAAACAATAAACTATAAATATACGTTCAAAGGTGATGAATTGTGACGTTAAGTTTGTTGTGTGTGCACCCGAACAAAATTTAAGACATCTAACGCAAAGAACCGAAAGCTACAGCTCCGCTTATTTGCTTCGTGATAGGGCCGAAAATTCTTTTTATTTTTTCTTTTGTGACAAGGCCAAATTTCTTTTTATTTTGGTGATTAAGTTATATTTGCGCCATCTTTAAAGGATAGACTACAAAAAGGGGATGAAGGCCGACGAGGTTGTTTAGCCTATGCTAGGATGTTTGTTCAAGTTTTTCTCTCGCTAAAATGAAGTTTGCATAAAGACTAGTCGCTATCAATATATAACGCCGATCTTGTCAATTTTGTGTTGACATAATATGTTGTGTTTTTGTTTGCCTCTAAGATGTTTTTTGTTTTGTTTTGTAAATTTCGTAGTGCCTTACCATTTTCTATTTATCAAAAAGAAAGCAAAGTTGCAACATATAAAAACTTGGTGCCCTCAACTTGCCCGAAAGAAACCAAGTCTCGTTGGCCACCTTAAAGAGTTAACAAGACCCGCATTGAAACAACTTTCCGTCTACTAGCCGCTATGTCCATTTTACTATGTCTAACAAAGTCTAATCGAAAAATCAAGAAAAGCTAGCCTCAAAATTCATTGAAACTTAGAAAATCATAATCAACCGTCTAAGAGTCAATAGAGCCGGGGCTTTTTTGGCAAGAGAACACCATGATGTCTACTTGCCGCATAGGTTGAAGCCGTTTTCGACCAATTCTTCGACCCGAGCCGCATGGCATCAGATACTTAATCTCATGAATTTCCTTTTTTAATTTCCTCTCGTAGAACTCGAAACCACATTGGGGTTTCCTTCCATTTCGTAACCGAGCAAGGCCTTGGCCAAAACACATTTGAGAGTCCAATAAGTATGGATGGATCGGTGAAAAGGGAAAATCTCCTCTTGTGTTCCCCCGTCCGATATGAAATCCATGGTGTCCTCCCGTTGTTCTATGTCTTCTTCTTTGTTATTGCTTTCTCTCTCCCAACCCCGAATTAGATTGTGAACCTCGTGGTGGGTTTCATGTGGAGTAGATATCGAAGAGATTCTACATGACCTCTTTTTTTTTAAATTTTCATGTGTCACTTGGCCGGGTCCGGGAAGAAGGGTTTTGGAGTTTCTCGCTTCCCTTTTTCCTTAGCCTTACGTTTGACAAAAAGTTGACCTTTTTTACCATTTTTGTAATTGGACGGACAACGCCGATAGCGACCGAGCAACACCCGTGAAAATTTTAAAATAGGTCTCGTATATGGGAAGAGAAAGTCAATAACAGGATGCATGAGATAACTTATGGGGCCCATAGCTTCCTTCAAGCATTCAATACCACAAGGCAGATTGCCATGCACTACTGCTGAAGGTGGTAGAAACAACATATATGGTGAATAGAGAAGAAGATGAGGAAGGGAGCGTAAGACCGTAGCCTAGAACACTAAAGACAAAGCGACCGACTAACAAAATAGTATTATTGCAGAGATCAAAATTGAACAATGTCTTGCATATTGAGGGGCATTATCAGTAATTACAGAGATACATGAAGTTGTAGGTGTTATAGGTGAGAGAACTAAATTGGCAGAGATCATAGTTAAGGTTGCAGATTGCCAAATTTCCTTTAATGACTAAATGAATGGATCTAGTCTACAAATATTATGAAAGGAGGTCCATGGTGTAAGTATTGCGGGTTGGTACCTACGAACAAATTTAAGAGGTTGGTGCCTACACATCAAGAGGTAGGTGTCTGTCAGATTAGGAGTTGGTGCATCCCTTCTAGTTGGAGCTTGTAAATATCGGGGAGTTGGTAAGCCTTTCCAAGTTGATGCTTGTAAATTCAGGGGATGGGTGTCTCTCTGATTGGAGCCAGAAATCGCTGATGTAACAGTAGGTTGCAAGCTACAACAATATTCAAACATAAGTTTTGTGGTTTTCTCTTTATGGGTTTCCACATACATTGGTGTCTCTATGTGTTGTTTACATGATTGATTGTTAAAATGACCTGAAATATTGATTTTGTTAATAATTGTTAAAATTGGTAACCTGATCCCCCTCTTAGTATTATCTGGTTTCTAGCAATTGGTATAAGAGCCAAGTTCCTTCAACAACAGTCTAACAACTACAAGGTAGATCCGGGACAATGTCTAATCAGGATGGACATTCCACCAAAAAGCCCCCATGTTCACTAGAACAAATAATGTGTTCTAGAAGGTATGAATGAGAACCTACATAATGTCTCTTGGTGCAAATGTCTGGGACACAGTACATAATGGCTATAAAATGCTAAATGTATTGGTTAATAAAGATGATAAGCTTGAGTTCAGCTCTTACAATGCTAAAGCAATGAATGCAATCCTAAGTTGTTTTCCTGAATCTGAGTTGATTAAAAGCAATGCACTGCACAACAACCAAAGATATATGGGATAAGGTGATGATATTTTATGAAGGTGATAGTAAAGTAAAGAAATCTAGACTCCAAGTCTACAAAATGAAATTCAAATAATTAAAAATGAAACAGGACAACGACATGGCCGAATTATTTCTTTGAGTGGATGAAATAGTCAACACCATAATAGGACTTGATGAAACTATGGTTGACTCCTTTATAGTTCAAAAGGTGTTGAGATATCTTCCAGCTAGATTTGATGTGAATGTATCAACCATTGAGGAGATGCAAGATATCAACATTACTTACATTGGACCAATTGCACGGAATACAGAAAGCCAATGAAATGCTAACTTAAAAGGAAAATTTACATCAAGGGAGGGCTGCCTTCAAAGCTGATAGGAAGAGAAAGACGATCTAAAAGACTAGAGTTGTGGATCTGATGAAGAAGAGGCAAAGTTTGCTAGAAGATTGAAGAAAGGATCTGGAAAGTACAAAGGTATGTTGCCCTTCAAATGCTTTAATTGTGGAAAAGTAGGACATTATGCATATAAATGTCCATATATGGATGAAAAGAATGAATATGACCTTAAAGAGAAGAGAAATATAGGTAAGTAAAGAAGGAAAAGGAGTTCAAGAAGAGGAGTTTCTATACCCAAGAAGACAACAACTTCTCAGAAGATGAAGATGAACAATTCTCTGATGAAGAAAGAACAAAAGAAACAACAAAGTACTTTATGCTCATGGCCTTAGAAACTCTAGATCATGGTCAAGATGAATTTGATGAAGAAGAGGTTGAAGTAGACCTGTAAGGTGAACTAATCAGTGACTTTAAAGAGCATAGATTCAAAGCCTTAAGAAAAAGAACAAGAAGCAGAAGGAGATTAGCAAAATTTGAAGAAAGAAAAGGATAAATCTGGAAGATTCATCACTCCTTTTGAAAGTTAAGCTAGAAGAAGCAAAGAAAATTGAAGATACCTTGTTACAACAACTGAAAGAGAAGGGAAAGGAGTGGGGAAAACTAGAAGAAGAAATAGTCTCCTCTTATAAAGGAATTACAGAAGGCCAAGACTTAGCTGAACCAAAATTTAAATTTTATTGAAGGATCTAACAAGTAGATGGCATTCTGAGTATTCAAAGGTCTACTCTCATCAAAACTGGTCTGGGCTATGAAGGAGAATCAAACACTAAGAAAGCTGAAAACAAAGAATCAATCAACTATGTTGAAGCAGCGAAAGGACCTAACAACAATACAACCAAATGGAATCAACAACAACAAGGGAAAGCTATAACAGCCTTTCAAACAATCACATAGATCAAGTGAAAAGAAAGCGACAACAAAGAAAGAAAAAGGACAACAACACAACTCAGCAACAACAATGGAAATTACATAAGCAATTCAAACAACCACAAAGAACGAGTGAAAATCAGCAGAGATGAACTTATCAAAGAATAAGCAGATCACATCCTCAAAGGCAATTTGCTCCCAGGTACCAGAATATTTTCAGTTATTATTGTTTTTCATGTACAAATTTTGAACATAAAATTGTAAATTGTAGAGCATATTTTGAAACAATCAAATAAGAAATAGAAGAAATGAACCTTATGAGTCAAATAGAGATAGCAGATTTGTAAATTCAAATAGAAGTATCTCAGGGATAACAATACTTTTGCTCCTTATTTGAAGATATTGAATGTGTTATAACTGTCATAATTATGGACATAAAGTGGCTGAGTGCAGAACCAACAAATTCCGATCAGCTCAAATTAAACAAGCACAAGAAGAATCTAAGACTTGGAGGAAGAAAAAGTAAGAAAAGAAAGAAGAATGTGGCATTGTCTTGTATGCCCAAAACCAAGGCAGTCATTGGCATGTGGATGGCAGGAATGTTCAAGCATATGACTGGTGATAGAAGCAAATTTTGTCACTGAATGAAAACAAGACAGGGAGTGTCATTTTGGCAATGATGCCCCAGGCAACATCATGGGTAAAGTAACAATGAGCTTGGACAATGGAAGATGTATAGCTCCAAATGTTCTCTTTGTAGATGGGCTTAAGCATAATCTATTAAGTGTAAGTCAAATGTGTGTGACCAAGGTATGATGTTACCTTTCACTCCGAAGGCTGTGAGATAAAGTCAAAAATGCAGGAAAGATAATATCAAAGGGTGTGAGAACCTCGAATAATGTGTACATGCTCAATGAAGAAAATGAGAATTCTTATTTAGGGAATCTTGATGAGAGTTGGTTGTGACAATAAAAGACCGGGACGCTTGAAATTTGACCATATTGTGAAGCTCAAAACAAAAAGGGAGTGTTATGGGATTGGCAAAAAATTCTAAGTCAAGCAACACAATTTGTAAATCATGCCAAATTGGCAAGCAACTGGGAGTCTTGAGGACTAAAGAAAATTCATTTACTAGACCGCTACAACTTGTCTATGCAACACTTTACAGGGCCCAATAGAACTGGACTCAAGTGGTGAGCTATACTTCATTTTGACTATTGATGATTATACCAGACTTAAGTGGGTTGCATTTACCGTAGAAATCAAGCATTTGAAAAGTTCCATTATTTGATGGAGGAGTATTCTTCATTATGAAGAACGATGTTTGGGAGGTAGTGCCTACGCCCGAAGGTAAATCACACAGTGCCATCGCATGGCTCTACAAGATAAAGCATGTTGCGCATGATAAGATAGAGAAGTTCAAGGTTCTGTTTGTGGCGAGAGGTTCTCAAGTATAGGAGTTGATTATGAGGAGACTCTCGCTCCCGTGGCTCGGTATACATCTATTCGCACCATTATATTGATCGTTACAGAGATGGGTTGGAAGATCCACCAGATGGATGTGAAGATCAAGCTTTCAATGGCTTCATTCCGAGGAAGTTTATATTGAGCAACACAGGTTTTTGAGGTGCATGGGCGGAGACCAATGTATGCGCATTGGAAAAGGCACTTTATGGTCTGAAGCAAGTCTTCTTAGAGCTTGGTACTTACTGATACATACTTGCGTTAGCTTGGGTTTCACTAAGAGTGAGGCTAATCCGAACCTATACTTCATTGTAGTAGGCGAGGAGCCTCTCATTTTGGTGTTGTATGTTGATGACTTGGTCATCACCGGAGCTGCAGAGACTCATTGAGGGCCGCAAGAGAGATCTTGCTCGTAGTTTGAGATGAAGGATATTGGCTTGATGCATTATTTTCGGATCGAGGTGTATGAGGAGGGGCATATCTTCCCTAGGACAGGGGGAAGTACACAATGGATATTCTAGGGGCAGATTGTGTATGGAGGATCGTAAACCCATGTCTACACCTATGATCACTAACCGGAATAAGCTTCACGCCTGACATTTAGTTGGTGGATCCTACACTATATAGACAAATTGATTGATCTTGATGTATTTGGTCAACATCGACTGCATATATGTTTTGCGCTTACCACCATGAGTTAGTTCATGTGTGTGAGCCCAAGAGAGTTCATTGGTGGCCGCAAACACATTTCTCCGTTACTTGCAGTACTCGTGGATTATGGTATGGACTATAGAAAGGGTGATGGAGTGAGATCAAGGTGGTACATAGATTCGCATTGGGCAAGATGTGTTTTAGACAGAAGAGTACTTCGTGGTGTTACAGAGCAGCAGTTGTGTCGGGTTCTCACCTCGGAAACAAATGTTTGCATTGAGCTTAGCCGAGGCAGAGTATATGGCCGCTAGTTTGGCTAGTTGTGAGGCCACATGGCTTCGCAAGATGTTGTTTGGTCTACTGGTCGTGCATTGAGACCTTCCGTGATTTATTTAGCGATAATCGTAGTTGCATAAGACTCGCTGGCGAATCCAGCTTTTCATTACAAGTCAAACATATTGGGATCAAGTATCACTTCATTCGAGACTATGTCCAAAAGGGAGTACTTGCTTGAGTACATCTCCATAGAGATGAGCAAGTAGCCGACATCTTCACCAAAGCCTTACCATAGGGCGCATAGCTCACTTCAGAGACAAGATGGGAGGAGGGAACACTTTCCCAGAAGAGGAGTTAAAATTTGGGTACTGTGAGGGCAAGTGGTTCCCTATGGTTTTTATCTTTTTGCTCAGGGAAAGTGTCCACTATATTGTACTTCTTCTCCTTAGTGACTTTATAAGTGGTAACTAAATTAATATTAAAGTGACTTTATATGATAAAGTTACATTCTAATTTTAAAGTGACTTTATTAAAGTCAATGAAGAATTAGAAAGTGAAAAAGTGACTATGGAAATAAAAGGCTAAGTGGGTTTTTATTTATGGGTGAGTGATTAAATAGAAAAGTGAAAACATGTATCATTTTCAAATGGATCGAAAGCTATCTCACCATTGATCTAGGGATTCCCCAAAAGTCACTTAGGTTAGGGTAAAGGAGAAAAGAAGAGAGTGATCACATTCATTTCTTTCATGAGCATTTTGAGAGAAAAGGCAAGAGAGAGCAAGGAGATTTTCTGAGTAGGGAGGAAGTGAAGGAGAGCAACAAACCTTGGCATGCATCCCAAGGAGGCATTTACAATGTATCACATAAAGAACAAGAGTTGGCATGCATTCCAAGACAACCATACAAATGGAAGATTTGGTACGAGATTCCAAGGAGGGACAACACAGATTGAGGGGAAAAAGACAACAGTAGAGGCACGCTCTTTCAAGGCAGAGTCGGGGTGCATGAATTTCGAGGAGGATATTCTGATGTACATTTCCGTACATTGTACCATACATTCCATACGACCGTACATAATCGATTTATGGGCACGAAAATCGAGGTAGGTCATACAACATTTATTGTTGTTTTTCTATTTCTTATTGTGGCACGATTTTCGAGTTTGAAGTTTAACACTTAAATCAAGATAAATTTGATTTTGTGAATGCTGTAATTTTCCTGTATTTCAGCTTTCCATTCCGTAAAAGATTTTTAGAAATAAAAAAAGAGCTCTAAACTCTGCTTCTTCCCTAAGAGTTGTAGGGGGTTTTCCCAGGGTCACATTGACCAAAATCACCGTCATTTTCTGTGTGTAGCTGTTATAATTTTATCGTGCATTTTCCAACAAAGAGTAAAATCTCTAAAATTTGTGTTTTCAGAAATAAATGTCATTTTCCAAATTTTAGTGTTTTTTATCATGTTTGGATTTAACATTAAATGTTTGGAGCAATATGAAAACTGATTACTGAAGTGGGGAATTAAATTTACAGATGATAACCAAACTTGATTGCGAACTAAAGTGTGTAATGTCAAACAGGGGTGGGGAGTTCACTTCAAATGAGTTCAATAACTTTGTGAAGAACATGGCATAAGAAGACAATTCACTATTGCTAACACCCGACAACAAAATGGTGTGGTTGAAAGACAAAATAGATCAGTAACATTTGGCAGAGTAGTGATGCATGAAATAAATCTACCACACACTTTTTGGCCTGAAGTTGTTCATACAACAATCCATATTTTAAATAAAGCTCACTTCTGCAGCAATAGTGCCAAGACTCCATACAAACTGTGGTATGGAAAACTGGCCACAATAAAGCACTTCAAAGTCTTTGGCAACAACTGCTACACCAAGAACAATGATGACAATTTTGGTAAGTTCGATGCAAGGGCTGATGAAGAAATATTTTTAGGATATTCTAATAAGAGCAAGGGATACATATGTTACAATAAAAGTCTATGGAAATAATTAATTAATACATTAATGTAAAGGTTGTCGAGGAGTTACCTCTCAAAAAGCAGAGCTAAAATTGATCAGTCCAATTGATCAAACCAGTAGTAAATATGAAGCAAAACAACAACAACACATCAAAAGCCTCAAAACAACTTACATCAAGAACAATGATGACAATCTTGGTAAGTTCGATGCAAGGGTTGATGAAGTAATATTTTAGATATTCTAATAAGAGCAAAAGATACAAATGTTACAATAAAAGGCTATGCAAAATAATTGACTGCATTAATGTGCTGGATGAGGAGTTACCTCTCAAAAGCAAGTAGCCAAAATTTATCAGTCCACTTGATCAAACCAGTAGTAAAGATGAAGTAGAACAACTTGAAGAATCAAGAGAACAGGAAGAATGTTCTCACCCAAAACTCCTCAAGGTACATACAAAAGCATCACCCTACAGTTCATATTGTTGGTGATATGAAGTAAACGTCAAAACATGCAAAAGATTATAAATACTCTCCAGTCAAGCACATATTGCTATGCTGTCCATGATTGAACCAAATTTTTTTTCTCGTGCAAGCCAAGATGAGCATTGGATAAAAGCTATGAATGAGGAATTGGATCAGATTTATAAAATCAGACTTGGGAATTGGTTTCAAGACTATTAAATAAAAATTTGTTCGGCACAAAATGGGTCTTTAGGAACAAATTAAAATGAGAATGGACAAGTGGTGAGCAATAAGGCCAAATTAGTATGTAAAGGCTATGATGAGATTGAATGAATTGATTATGATGAAACTTTTGCGCCCATGGCAAGATTAGAGGCAATTAGAATGTTTCTAGCTTTTGCCTGTCACAAAATTTTTAAATTATATAAGATCGATGTAAAATCAGCTCTTCTTGACACTGTCAAGCTTGAAGAAGAGGTTAACATAGAACAACCTGGAAGGTTTTCAGCTGTCAGAAAATCCTGAGGAAGTGTATAGACTGAAAAAGACATTGTATGGACTTAAACAATCAATCAAGGGAATGATATTCCAACTTAGACAAACACCTACATCAGCAAGGATTCAAAAGAGGAATAGTTGACTGTAACCCGTATAATAAATGTGTGAATGATAATCTTTTAATTATTGTTGTTTATGTTGATGACATCATTTTGGTAGTGCTGCAAATTTACTCAGCCAAAATTTTGCTGCAGATATGCAAACTAAATTTGAGATGTCCATGATTAGAACCTCATTTTTTCTTGATTGCAAATTCTTCAATAAAAAAAAGGGGGTATATTCCTTCCCAAAGCAAGATCTCAAAGAAATGTTGAAGAAGTTTGGGATGGAAGAGTGTTCTCTTGTTAGTACTCCTATATTCATCTGATGTGTTTAACAAAGATGAGGAGTCACTAGATATAGATCAATACCACAGCCTTTTGTAGCTAACAGCCTCATGGCCAATCATTATGCAAACTGTTGGTGTAGTTGCAAGGCATCAATTAGCCCCCAAACAAAGTCATCTTTTAGCTGCCAAGAGGGATTTTCAGATATTTAAGAGCCACAATGGATTATGGTCTATGGTATCCAAGCACAAATTTTCTATTAACAGCATACACAAATGTTGATTGAGTTTGAAGTATAGATGATAGGAAAATCACAAGTGGTGGTGCTTTCTTTTCTTGGAAATTGCTAAGTAGCCAAAGTTGAGTAAAAAGCAATCATCTATCTCCTTTGTTACTGCTAAAGTCAAATATAGCAGTTGCAACAAGTTGCACTCAGACTCTGTGGATGCAACAACACAGTAGGACATGAAGGTAAGTGATGATGAACCAATTCCAATCATTTGTGATAACACAGTGCTATTAGTATATCCATGTATCCTATTCTTCATTCAAAAACCAAGCATGTCCCCATAAAGTATTGTTTTCTTAGAGAACAGATGGCTAATCAGATTGTGAAGTTGGAGCATATCTCAACCAAGGAACAAGTTGTTGATATCTTCACTAAGCCTCTTTCCGAGAATCTGAGTATTTCAAAGCAGGAAGTTGGGAGTGACGCCTCACTCTTCTCTTCACTAGCTTTCTTTACAAGCAAAGAGGGAAAACTGTCCAAGTATGTACAAGGATGGTTGTAATGATTCAAGCCAAGAAAAGAGACCAACTTAGGGGGAGTCTTTCAAATCAGCAAGAGTAGTACAAGTTTGAAGCCAACAAAGTTCCTTCTTAAGTTAAATACTCCAAAACACTTGGAATACAAAGATATCCACGAGGATACAAATATTATATTATAAAAGATATAAGATTGAGATAGATGATTGAATGTTACAAGTGAGGCCTGGCGATATACCTACGTTACAGGTGCCTTTCTTCATGAGTTAACAAGTGTCTATCGTACATGGCCTTTCAACCTAATTACTAATGAACTAATTAATCACTATTTACATTATTTTATTTTCGACATTGCCTTCCCCCTCAAAAAGTCGTTCTCAAAGCTTGTCGATGAAAGGCTCCCGCTTTTTCTCCGTTTACGAACATCTTCTCGTCTCTGGGCAAACTTCATCCTTGTCGATACAAGTTGATATGATCCTTAAGTGACAAACAAACCGTCGCACCGAGAATGGATCCTGACCATCCTAAATCAATCTTCAAGGAATCTACGATGACTCGGTGTTGTGATGATCTTCGTTAGTATCCTTCGGAATATCAACTTGTTTTTGTTTTGAATACATAGTTTGGTTGAGTTGTCTACTCCCGTGATTTGGATGTCGATAGGGAACTTTTTGGTGTGACTGCTTGATTTTCGCTTGGCGCAGGATGTTATGGAGATGGTTATAGAATCTTCACGTAGGTTTGTTCGTTCGTTCGACATCTAAGTTTGTTTCTTTTCCGCAACTTATTGTCATCCTCCTTCACTTGAGACATTTCATCGGATCAACGTTCGATTTTTCTTCAACTTGAACTTCTATATTTGAAGATTTCGATGCTTCATTTTCGACAAGTTGTTGCACTTTGTTTTCCAATGACTTCTTGTCTTTCTTTAACTTTAATTTGCGCTAGTAATTTATTGTCAGGATCCTTGATGCGAGCAACCTCTTCATTCTTGTTAGTGGTGATTTTTTCGATTTCTTCGATATTTTGTATCACTTTTACCTTTCTTGAGAAATTACTTTGAAATTTTTGAATGTCTTCGTGTGTGACTGACTTGGCTTAAGTTAATGTCTTGTAGCGTTATTTTCTTCTTTTTTGTAGGAGAATGTTAAAAACTTTTTTGTATTAAGGGTGAATGACTCTATGTGATTCCATCCGTAGCTTAACCCAAAACTGTATCACTATTATTGGAAAATAAAGTTTCAACGTTGACTGCGAGACAAGGGAATACTCCCCAATACTTAGGTGTAAATTCTCTATGTTGTATTGTTTGTCATTTGTGTTAAATGAATTTGCTTCCTTTATATTTGATTCCTAGATCACTAATTGGTTAGCACATTCTGGGTACTAATATAATTATTCTTTCGAGTAAAATCGATAGATATGAGAATCTCTTTTCCGTAAGTGACCCTTTGATTTCAATTAGCGCATCGACACATATACAATAATTTTTTAGGAAATCTTCTTTCTTTCTTTTCCGAATTAAAACTCCATTTTGTATTTATCAAGATAGATTAGGGTTTAAAAAGTAACCCTCCCTAATCTTTATAATCTTCAAACTTACTATTCCTTCAAATAATTTTTTGCTGACCTCTTTAGTATTGAATCATTCAAAATACTTTTTTCTTACCTTTTTTCTTCTACTTTGTAGAAAAATACTCCTATTTAATATTTATTTCAATTTTAATCAACTTAAACTTTAAAATTCTTATATGTTTCTAAATATATAAAGGCTTTATAATTGTCTCTTTTTAACTCTTGTATAAATTATCCTTCTCCTTTTCGAACTGCCCCTTTATATAGCCTTATAAAAACAATTCATTCAACGATTAATATTTTGACTCTACATGTATGTACCTGCTTAATTCCTTCTGGGTAACTCACTAAATAAAGTTTAATAATGGAATGATAATTGTTATTATTATTATTATTTTTAATCACTAAGACCTTTAACCACTGGATATTTCCCTCAAAAAATAAAGTTACCAACGATGCGGCGTGACTATAGGAATGGGTGGAACCACACCGTATGAACGTGTGCTTTAATTTCACGACTAGCAAAATGGAATGAACAATGGCTCCGGTAAGTTGGAGGAGACAGTGGACAAACAGGGAAGATGGGATGATGGTAGCAAGATTGCATTCGATGAGGCACTCCTGGTGATGCAAAGACGAAGCAACGATGGAGTGATGGTGTGTCAAGTGGTTCTACGATTTAAATGTTGAATAGTCTCTATGGAAATGGCACCACAATTGTTGTGAGGTGGACGTCGTTGATATGGGATAGTTCGTTAAAGGATAGAGCAATGCGAGCTGAACGACGGCGAAAGCTGTGGTAAGGCATCTAACTGGACAAAGCGAGGGTTAAGGATGGAGTTGCGCGACGTGGGGAGACAGGGATTGGTCGGGAAGCGTGGAAGGTGGCAACTGAGCACACGTACAAGGAGGGATACACAGAGGAGGCACAAGCGATTTATGACTCGGGACTTTGATTAGGTGTGTGGACAACGAATAGTTGGCTAGCGGCACCGTGTGGAAGAAAGGCCGAGAGGCTGATGGTCTCGGTAGCCGCGACTACTTCGCTTATATTATTTATTTTTTCTTTTTATATTTATTTTTCTCTTTTATAATTTTTTTTTTTTTTTCGTTTTTTAAATTTCTTTTTTATTTTATTTTTTATTTTTTTATTTTTATATATGTATTTTTTTTAAATCAATTCCCTTTTTTTTATGATAGGTTTTTTTGTCTTTGTTTTGACTTTTCGAATTTTTGTTTTTTTTTTTTAACGTCCCTTTTAAAATCCTATTTTTCTTTTCTTTAAAAATGCCCAAGGGCCTCGATGAATCCCGCAGATTCGAGAAACTCCAAAAGTGTAGCGAAACGTCTCAACAACAACAATGTCGATGAATTTTAATACAAAGACCCGGACGGAGTGTGGCTTTGTGCAAGCCGTGAGCGGCCGAAGATCAAACTCGATACCAAATGAAGCGAACAAAATTCCTTCTTAAGTTAAATACTCCAAAAACACTTGGAATACAAAGATATCCATGAGGATACAAATATTATATTATAAAAGATATGAGATTGAAATAGATGATTGAACGTTACAAGGAGGCCTACTTATATACCTATGCGTGTGTTTTTCATCGAAAGTCATGTCTTATCGACATGGCCTCAAATCCCAATTACTAATGAACTAATTAATCACTATTTACATTATTTTATTTATGACAAAGTTTAGGCAAGAGCAAAAGTGCAATTCAAGGATAGTGACATGATAATATTGCATTAATATCAAATTGATTTCAAATAAAAGGGAGATAATAATGAGCAAAATTTTGTTATATCCCTTTTTAGGGGGAGAATGGTTAGAGAGAGAGTAATTAGGCTCTTTACCATTAATAAAGAGGGAAAGTAAGTTAAACATTGTAGATATTGAAGCCGGAGAATGATCAATATCAACATCAAAGGGGGAGAGTGAGTATATAGTGGCAACTTCTTCAACTTGACAGAAGGACATATTGCCATCAATGACCAAGAATGTTTGGTGGTGTTGCCCGTCAATGCCAAAGGGGAGATCGTTGACCAAGTTGGCAAGGGTTCTCATTATGTCAAGTTTATGTGGAAATTTCGAGTCTTTACACTTAATGCATAAATTATTTATCGTTAATCTAGTTTACGCTCCTCCTACCTAGACAAGTTATTAACCGAATAAACTCAAGTTAAAAATCGAAGCAAAACACATAACAAACATCTCCACTAATCTAGATCTAGAACAAGTTCATGCAAACATAGACAAAGTGACACAAGCTATTTCGGACAAATAGTCCCCGGAAAACCTAATGTCAGGAAAACCTGGCCTCTGGCCGCCGGAGGGTTTTATTATTAAGAATTTTCCGAATACAACAAGCTTGGGTTCCGTATCCGGAAAACCCGACACAGAGAAATATTAGATCTACAACTCAATGGCCGAACTAGGGCCAAAAATAATGGCCGATCCACACTTCAAACTCCAGGATTTGGCGTAACTCACCAAAATTAGGCTCAGAAACCCCGGGCCGCTTCCCCCGGTGCTCCTATGTCATCCTCCGTCCCTCCGACCCCCGCCGTCGCTCCGTAAAGGTTTGTGTTACTCCTGCATCGGGGTGACACAGCCCTACGTCTCTTAGGGTTCCCCGCCTAACCCTTGAGGGGGAGCCCCCCCCTCACGAAAATCACACTCCGTCCTCGAGGGACCGTGATTTTCCTTGTCAGCCGTGCCTTCCCCGCTCGCGCCGTCCTCTCCGTGCCGATCTCTCGCCTCTTGTGTATTCTAGATCCCTAGATCGATCATCCCCTTGGCCTAAATTCCCCTCTCTCGCGGGCCGAAACACTTCGAGATTTCTTAGCAAACTCGGCCGAGAATCTCGCCTAGCTTCAAAGGGTTCGCTCGTGTGTTTTTACAAATGGACTCCAAGCCTTTTCCTTTATACTTTTCTCGTTGGGAAACCAACGACCATGATCAAATCTTGAATCAATGGCTATGATTGGGAAGTGTTTGATGTGTGTGACTTAAGACACCTCATCACATGTTTAATTAAATTCACTTTAATTATTGCCCTAAGTTTTAACTTGGGAAATACATTAAAATAATTAATTAATTTAATATCTCCTAAACCAGATGAAATTTCCCAAATCACTGGTCTTGTAGATCAAGTGTACTCTAGTCCCTCCACAAAATTTGGGGAGCTAGAGCATAATCGATACTCCAAATACACAAAATCTCAACAAGCTTTATTCACTCGATGTCAAGTGTTATCATTAATGACAAGTGATTTCAAGTTCAAGGGGAGCTTGTTGAGGTGTCATGCATGATGCTTATGGTGTAATTTGGTTTTGGTTGAGTAGACTATCTTTGAAGGTATTTCTCCCCTGGTGTACTTTGTTTAAAAGAACATGTTGAGTCCTTAGTTGATAACCCTCTCCAAGACCTTCCAATGGTATATGGAATTTTCCTAACTCCCAAGGACAAGAAGAAAACTTGGGCTGAAGATTAGTCAAGGTTTCCAAAGGCTCTTTGGTTCTAAGGGATCCGTCGTAGTGCCAAAGTGCAATAACAAACTCAGGAGGAATGTAGCGACGGTGACGAACGATGGAGTGGTAAGCTATTGGATTTCGCTTCCGATTGGGTGAGTTGTGCTATAGTGCTCAGCGCTTGATTAAGGTAAGCCGAGGTCACCGTATCATCCCTCGAGTTGATCCCTGACACCAACTCTTAGTCTCTTTGTAGTACCTCGACATCCCGGTCCTATCAACGTAAAATCAATTGCTATGAAATTTCTCGTTTACTCCGGGCCGATTAATCGACAACCGTGCACGGTTGGGCTTCCCTTACTCGTGACTCCCGAGACATAAACAATCTCGCGGTCCCAAAGGACAATGATGGAACAACTAACATTGATCTTCACGTCTATCCTGAGTCGTCAAATGACGGGTATCACATTCAATATCGACTCATGCAAGTTGAGCACAAATGGTTGGCGAAGCCCAAAGATGTGCGAGAGTTATGCCTTGCCTTGATTAAATGGCACACACATGCCAATGATTGATCACCATTGATTAGGTTGGGGCCCATGATTGGCCGACGTCTATCTATCACGTCTCTACCCCTTGTGTCGTGTTAATAAGAGGGGAGGGTTTGTATCAGATTCAAAAGGCCAAATCGCTAATGGGATTTGACAAGTTGATCAATGGTTGTGGTGGACTCTAGACCCCTTCCCAAAAATACATTAATGCTAAAGGGGAGGAGGTGCACACAACTTGTTTTTTTCAAAGTGGTTTTGACGTAAATGGATGCCGCAAGGCAAGGAATCATGGCAATGTGAGAAAAATGACAAAGGAGAACAAAGATCAAACAAGGGATAGGGGTACCAAATGGGTTGCTGAATGGTAGGTGACTTAGCAAGATGATGTGGCAACTAACATGTGCCCATACGTAAGAGTGACACGTCACTCGTATGTGGTGTTCTCGGGTGGCCTAGTGAGTTGGTTCCAGACATGTGGCATCACCTTGTAAGTGACATGTGGCATCACCTAGAGGGTACCACATGGCACGCCGCACGATGACGCTACCTAAGATGATAGCATGATGTTAGCAAAAGTTTTCTCTGATGTGCATGGTTGTGTGACATGATCCTATGAGTTGAGACACAATAAGCCCAAGGGCAAGTGTGATTGGAACCACAAATGTGGGCTTGAAAGTCAAAGCATAAACCATGGTTTCAACGTCGAATTTACTAGGGGAAACAACCCATGGTTATCAAATTACTCCGGTAGTAAAATTCCCTTGTTGGCTTTGTTCAAGCCATTGCACCATAAATCAAACTATAAATTTATGTCCAAAGGTGATGAAGTGTGTTGTTGAGTTTCTTTGTGTGCACATTTGAACAAAATTGAAGAACCCAAAGCTACAAGGATGAGTTTATTTGCTTCTGTGATTGTGTACGAATTTGCTTTTACTTTTTCTTTGTCAGTAGGTCAATTTCTTTTTATTTTTGTGATTGGGTTATATTCACGCTATCCTTTAGCGACGTACTCATCAAGGATGATGGCCAAAGAGGATGTTTAGCTCTATGTTGGGATTTTTTGTTCAAGTTTGTCTTCTAAAATGAAGTTTACATAAAGATTAGTTGTTTTCTATATATAATGTTGAGCTTGTCAATTTTTGCCGACATAATATGTTGTGTTTCTCTGTCACAATTAAGATGTTATTATGAATCGAATAAGGGTATTACTATAGAGATAAGAGCTGAACAAAGTCCTTCCTATTAAGGGGCATTATTAGTAATTGTAGAGATACGTGAAGCTGCTGCTAGAGAACTAAATTGCGTAGACAGGAGTTGAGGTTACGATTGCCAAGGAAAATTTGTATCATAATGTTAGAGTATTTTCTTTGATTATCTAAATGAATGGATTCAGCCTCAGGTAATTATGAAAAGAGAGGTCCATGGTGTAACTATTAGTTGAGGTTTCCAAGAAGTTGGTGGTTGTAAAATATTAGAGTTGGTGCTTTTCAAGTTGGAGTTTGTAAAGATTAGGGAGTTGGTGATTCCTTCCAAGTGGGTAAGCCAGGAACTTAGGGGATGGTCAAGCCTTTGCTCGAGCTAGAAAAGTTGATGTAACAATAGGTTGCAACCTACAAGAGTATTCAAACAAATTTTTTGTGGTTTTCTCCTTTATGGGTTTCCACATACATTCGGTGTTTCTATGTGTTGTTTATGTTGTCACTTTGTCGAATCTCTAAGGCCGAGAAGAGTCCAAAGAAAGGTAACTACAAACCAAGCTTAGCCAAGTCGCTAGCCCTACTAGGCAAGAGAGGGTTTTCCAAGGGATCTCGCCCAAGAGGGCTGATCAAATTAGGTTTTAGGCTAGGCATAGTAGCACAGGGCTTTGATTGTTTGATGGGTGAATTAGGTCAAAGAGGCTAGGTCGTAAGGTAAATAAGATTAGGACTGGGTGTACCATTCAATGGGGCAAGTAGGCAGGGAAGGCTAACACTTTAGGGTTTTTTGAGGATGGATCAGACAGATGAGGTGCTAGAAAGAGCAAGACAATGCATGTATTCTTTCTAAATCAAGAAATGAGACAAACTATGAAGATTTTCTCCTAAACAAGAGCATATATGTATTTTGCTTATCAACTTGAAAATCAACATATAATAGAAATGAAATGGATCATGGAGAGTACAAAACATTCATACATATGCAACAAGAAGAAACAATGTTAAATTTCCATACCATGTATCCCTAAGAAATACAACTCTTTCATTAAATTCCCGCCAAATATTGATTACACTAGAGTCTCGATCAATGCAACAACATCCAACTCCGTGAAAATGAGTCAAGAAGTGAAAGATATGGCCATCAAAAAACCTCTCCCAACCTCGTGGGTCGAATCCTAAGTGGAGGGAAACTAAACTCGAAACCTAGAGTGTAGGGAGGTCAAGCCGACTCTATCCCTCACTTTTTGGAAATCGTATTCATTACATCATATCAAGAGTTTTTACCTAATGTATTTACCCTAGGTAACTTTAAAAACATCAAAATTACATTTACATCCATGAATTACACTCTGAAAAAATATCATTTGCCAAGGTGAAACTGAGAAAACCGAGAAAATTTGCAAATTTCAAGAAACACAAAAAATTGGTAAAAAGCGCAAATACTAGTGTAAAAAGAGTAGCGCTAACTTCTACCACTTTTGAAGGGGTTCCCCGTGTCCAAATTGAGCTCATGATAGCTCATTGGAAAGCCCGTCCTTGCTTCAGTTTTCATATTTGTGCTTGGTTTCAAAATGGTGTTGATTTGGACTTCTCCAAAACTTCGTTCTCCTCAAGATTGGTCAGTGTTACAGTACAAATTAAAAAATGATGTATATGTTTAAACATGTTTTTTGACTAACCAATTGACCCCAAAAAACTTGGCAAAGTTGCTAGGGACTCCGTATTTGGCCTTCGAATCCAACAGCCTTCAATTTTTCCATCGGAGGTCCCTAGAAAAAGCGCAATGCTCATTTACGCCGCACTTTGATAGTGCAACTGCAAAATTGCCAAAAGTGCAAAAAACTCCAAAAATTTCAAAATTTTCTCAAAATTCTCCAAAATTTGTTTTCATAGAAGGCCGATGAGGTGTTTTAGGCAATGAGTGATGCTCTCACAAGGATATCAAGTTTGTCTCCTTTCTTTTTGCTTGATTAGGGTTTCGAAGTCTTGATTTGACCTTTTAGAGCTTCGACCTTACAATTTGATTTCTCTGCAATAGTGCTTTGCCATCTTCCTTGTATGTCATTGTCCTTTGCCTCTTCTAGAGCTTCTCAAGATGCTCATTGACCCTCTCAAACTAATGCTCCCAAGCCATTTACCATGATGGCAAATTGCTCATTTAAGGTTAGTTTATTGGCAAGCCCAAATTTTTTCCTCTCTATTTCTAGAGCTCTTTTCAACTCTCTAGTCCTAGGCCTCTTTCTTGGCACTTGACTTTCTTCTCATTAGTTTCACCATACCTCTCATAAGACTCATCAAGAAAAGCCTTTGCCTTGTTTTCTTCTCTTTTGCCTCTGAGAAGTTGCATCTCCATGATTGCCTCGCTTGGTTTGGAGTTGTTGACTTTCCTTCTCATAGTATGAAATCACAAACTTAGATTCTAAGTTGGTATGAAGCTCCTTGATTTGGCATCCTTCTCCTTGATAATCAAGGAAGTGTCATCATCATCAATTTGATCCAAGTTAACAAGATCAAATTCGCCTTTGTCTCATGGAGGTCTTCCTCCTCATTAGTTTCTTCATGAACATCTTCTCCGCCATCTTTTGTTTCCCTCTTCCGTACCTACTTCTTATTAAGATGAAGAAGGCAAGGTCCCTTCCACTTTCCGTGGAGCAAACACTTGCCCGTACCCTCTCGATAAGAAATGAGAAGCCATGGTGCCCATTTCAGCCCTTTTAGGCTTGTTGACCATAGCTATGCTAGGTGACCCAATCGACCCTAAAATGGTGATGATGGTGGTGAAATGGGTGTAGTAGGCCGAGCCGATGAAGGAGTAGAACCGTGGGTTGAGATGGAGGAGGACTATCTTCAACATGTTGAGAAGTAGGAGGAGATGAATTAGGGCATATCTTCGAAAGATGTCAACTGAGGAGGCCGTGGAAGATATCATTGGAAATGAAGGTGTCCCATGAAATATGTAACTGGTTAAGGTGATGTAGGACAATGATCTTGATGAGAGAGTGGTGAAAGAGGTTGTTCAGTCCGCTGGTCATAATCTCTTTGTACAATGTATGCCATTTTGTCCATGCTCCTAAACAAATAAGATGGGGATATTAAGAAATTTGACTCTTGTGAAGTGCATAAGGAGTCTAATATGATATGTATAGAGTCTGAGAACCTTCCTTCACAAGAGAGAAGTACTTCATGATGATCTTCATCATGGGGGTATACTTGTCAAGAAGGTAGCCGAAAGGAAAACTCTCCTCTCTATTTCGGGTATCGTGGTTTGATGAATGATTCATAATACTCATCATCCGTTTTGATTTAACCACTCACCCATGTTTGGGAATCCTGACAACAACAATGATAGATGTAGATAAGGTGAAGGTTACACCAAAGAAGGGTCACCCGATTATCTTTGAGGTCTGAAATTTAAAGCCTACTCAAAGTCAGGGTGGTGTTGAAACTTCTCAATCATATTGCGTAAATCAAGGCAACCCAACGTATTGAAAGCAAGAGATTGTCAGGTGAAGCCATCGCCTTCCGGTGTTGGTGGGTTCAAGCCTTAGGATTCTTCCTCCTTTATGTGGCCTTCTCTCTGACTGTTCCTCCTTTCCCTCGTCTATCCTCCTCTTCCATGTAATCTTTGTCTTGTTCCATGGTGTCTGGTCAGAAACCCTAGGGGAGGGAAATGGGAGGGATAGGTTCAGGGAGTAGGGAATATCAGGGTAGGAAAATTTAGGGAGATGAGGGAAGGGGGTTAGCAAACTTCTGGGAACCGATAAGTGACCAAAATACTTAGGGAATTAGGAATAGTAATTTAATTAAGGTGTTTTGCAGGTGCCTAGGAAATTTGAAATACCTAGGACTTAGGGTTTAGGGGAAAAGGGATTTAGGGAAAGGGATATGGTGTTGTAGGGATAGGAATAGGTTTATAGTGGATGTAGGAAGGGGAGTGGTTGGTATGCACTGTTGGGAATGAGGAGTGACCAGGTTGCAGAAGGACAAACTTCCAAATTTGCATAGAAACCAAAAACACCATGAAAATTCCTCTTGGAAGACTCGCAAGGAGGTGGAAATTAGTTGTTACTTACTTGGCAAGAGGTGTTGAGAGTCTTTGCAAGAGGTTTAGCGCTTGAATGAGTTTTGAAGTTTGGAGAGCTTATCAAGTAAAAAGCTGCTAGCATTTCCCCCAAAAGCATCGTGCCTTTTCAAGAAAAAAGCACGCCTCCCCGAAAAATGCAGAGCTACCCTAAAATTCCATGACCTCTACAAATTGGTTTTTCTAGCTAAGGGAGTATGAACTTGATGTCAGTAAGAGCAAAATGAGCTT
The DNA here is from genome assembly GCA_034641835.2 of Pinus albicaulis. Taxonomy (NCBI): domain Eukaryota; kingdom Viridiplantae; phylum Streptophyta; class Pinopsida; order Pinales; family Pinaceae; genus Pinus; species Pinus albicaulis. The sequence goes on from CM076569.1 coordinate 627,765,168, forward strand.
CTTTTTTTATGTCTTGGTGGTCTTTATACTTAATGAATTTGATGTTTTGGGACCTACTTCTCTTTTCTTCTTTCACTTTACACTTTGAAACTATACCTTTTCTTTGACTTCATTATTTACACATTGATCATTTGATGATTGAGAACTTTACATTTTAACTTTTGATGCTTTGTTGGCATGTTGGAACTCGAGTTGCGCCTTGGGAACCATGAATTTATTACAAATTGAGTGACATAAAATTATATAATGAAAATAAAAATTACATTTTTGAAATCAAAATTACATCTTGAAATAAAATTACTTCCTAAATCATCTTTACATGGTAAAGAAGTTATTGGATCACTTTCATACTACTCTTATGCAATGGAAATGGAGTATTAATGAAACCTTGAAAAACCCTAGAAACCTAATGAAACCTTGACTGGGTGGACTTCATGATGACATGACCGAACAAGTGGTATGATCTCATGAAAGATGTACATTCAGAAAGTATGAAAATGAGCCAGCCGAGTAATGGAAACTTAGGAAAAAGTGAATTTTTTGATTCTAGGGCTACCATCATCAGAAAATTTTGGAATGATGACCTAGTGAAATGACAAAATTTCTCAGAATGAGACCCTAATATGATATGAAAAGCGGATTTTTTGATCAATCGATGCATGATGCAAATATTGACACTATCAATTTACATGATTGATTGTTGAATGAAATGAAATATTGGATATTGTTAATAATTGTTAAAATTGGCCATAATATCACCACTTCGCATTATCTTGGTTTCTAACACACCAACCGTTGACACCCATATAAAAGAACAAACATTCACCAAAATGCATGTACCCAACTGCCATAACCATTGGTCTACTGTGATGTGCTTTAAATGCATGGTTCATTCAACATATTGATAAACTCCCCGAATGTAAAAACTTCACCTCCTAGAATCTATCCAACCAACACATGATCCACCTGGAGTGTATCCAACCAACACATGGCCCACTCCTCCAAGTGTTAAAGAAATCCCCACTAACAAAGGCTACCGAACCAAACTAGACAATGTCATTATCAAGGACACATGGGTAAAGGGGTATGCAACTCTATGTCTTACAATGATATGCCCTTTTCATGTTACATAGATATAAGTACAATACACTCCAACCTTTGAGTTATTAGGTACATCAAAACATTTTAAGGACCAATACATCAAAATAAAACTATATTTTTGTTGCCACTACAACGTGTGATTCATATCACAATATGGTCATGAGTCTATTTTATTATTCCACACATTCACATCCATCCCTCATCACCCACCACTCTGGGCCGCTACCACAACTAATGTCTTATTTTGCCACAAGTACTAGCATCTTACCTTTGACCAAATCCAAAGTTTTCTCATTGTATCTACCTCTCTATCCTCCCCTCGCTACAAAACACATCATTCCACTCCAAAATTTCTGCCCGCAAGCAACACATGTATTCTCTATGAGAACAATGTAACTAGATTTACCTCATGTAGTGTCCATGCTCCTCCCTTCATTTGAAGAACTGCTGCCATGTATCGACCGGAAAATAACTGCACTAATCGATACCTCGTATCAATTGGGAACCCGATGTACCTGCATGCCTAGCATCAACTGGCCATGAAGATCGTATTCATCGACCATCCTATGGACCTATTTTCTATCCACCGAAATACATTGGTGCTATCCTTTGTACTCGCCAATATATAGAGTAACTGGATACGTGATGTATCCATCTCAAATTTTTACATTCTATGCACTTGCCATTCGTAGATTTATATTACATTACTCAACAAACAAATTGACTAGAGCAAAACATGTAACTAGAACTGCTCCGCCGCAACATTTATTACTTTGCAAACTCAAGAATGACGTTCACATAACAAAAGAATTGCAACACTTAAATAAATATATCAGCAAGAGATGATATCATAGGAGAAGAATATCATTATTTTCTTCTCGTTTTGTTTGCATTCTCGTTAAAACCCTCCTCGCGTTCATGAACCACTTATGCTTCACATCCTCTTTATTGAACCGCACTCCATTTTTATCATCTACCGTGGAGTGTCTTTGGTCAAGCCTTCTTCTTTTCTTGCTTCAAATCTTGCCTTGGATTTCCATACTACATGTGATTTGTTAGAATAGACAATTCTAACAACCACTACACACTAAGCATCGAGTTGGCTAGACTCAATATATTACACAGCTGAATCCAAACACTTTGCCATCATCCCCACAAGAACATCTAGCTAGAAACTGTTGGTCTATGCACTTGGCTCTAAGGTCGTTCCCATATTAAAAAAAGATTTGGAGGTTTTGATAAACAAGCACTATTAACTTAATCACCCCATAAGCAAACTTTACAAGACCTCTTGACATATTCATCTAGGCCCGCTCCAAGAAAACGTTCTACATATAAAGAGCATATTGAGTGCTAGAGCTATGGCCAAAACAAAACAAAAAAACCCAAAATGTTGAATATACAATTGAAATTTCATATCCACAAAGTAATAAATGGCCAAAACAAAAGAATTGCAACAACTGTGAACTGCCAACCCCAATTATATCTTATCTAAAAAATCATCAACCTAGTGCACCAAGAAATTACCATAGCTATTGGAAAAAGTACAACCACCCAAGCTATAAGTGCTTGTGTTACTGAAACAACTCAATCGTGGACCTTGAAAACAATTATATATTCTCCAGTTCACTCAATCAACAAAGAGTAAAGCAATGGAGAGGGCACTCAATACTAGGAACAATGTGTCTCAAACCGCACGTGCAATCACTAAGCCATGTGATCACCTTTCCATAATGCTTTGTTCTTTAGTCAAATCCACGAACAAAAACACATGTTCCAACACCCCGATCTCATGAGCCTCCGCAACCCTCTCCGCTGGGGTTCCTCCTTCATGCGGTTCTATCGGTCGAACACACTAATTGCTCTCCCCACTTACTCAATAAATGGCCTCGATTTCCTATGGTCACCCACGCATGCTTTCAACATAGCCTGAAGCCACTTCTCTCATGGGCTCCTTCAGAGCCATCATGAAAGTCCCATCAACTTCTTTTCATCTCAAATAGCATTCCATTGCCTCCTTTTCCTTTGGCTAGGAATTTCTAGTTTTTCTCCATCCTTTTATGACTTTCTCTACTTCTTCTTCTTCTTTGGCGTCGTTGACAGAAGTTGATCAATAAAACCACACCCCACAATTTCACTATTGGACACTTATTCATAATTGTGAACAGAGGACGTGAACTGGAAGATCTTAGAGTACTCTGTGGTTTGCACCCTACATGGACACTAGCAGCTCTTCACCTTGAAGACTCCTTTCTTTAGTTTGCATCAGTATTAGCTTTGCAATCTCCTTAAGCTTTGGATATCGATTGAGTTGACTTAAACCTAGACCCGGCTTGTGCCATTTGTGTTATTTGGAACTTGTCCCTTTCTCAACTTCAATTTGCAAAGCATCCTTGACATCTCAATTCCTCTACATTGGTCCAATAACAATTGTCGCTTTTCCACTAGATTAATGTGCCTTAAATCGATATTGCCAATATTGCCATGCTTTCACCACTTAGTCTAACCATAGCTATCACCGCATATTTCATGAGAGTGCCATTTCATCCTTGGTTGTGAAGTATCATAGTCAATCCAATTCCTACTCTGGACTAGACAAGAAGTCAAATTTCTGGGTCACGATTTGATTGATACCTTCAATCTCATCCTCTGCCCTTGGGCCCCCCATTCGAACCTCTCTTTTCCTTAGTAGAATCCTTTCTACGTATCGACTCTTGCTTCTGTCCCTTTTTGCAGTTTTTGTCTCCTTAGTCCCTCTCCAAAGTGTGGAGAGCTTTGGCATCAGGTGGATAAAAAGTAACAAAATCACATGCCCAAGATTGCTTTCCTATACTATGTGACAACTATTAAGTGTGAAATCCATTTGTCGCCGCAAAAATTAGTGTGAAATCCGTGATCTGGGCCCTCAAACTATACTACCACATTCCAACCAATGTCTCACCGAATGATGTGAGTCGCCTACTACCACCTTAAATTTGTTGATACCCAATCCTAGGGATTGGGTGAAATTGTAAAATAGTGTAAATAGAAAATAAGGAGAGGCGGAAGATGAAGAGACACCGGGAGATGAATCCCAAGAGTCTCACCCTCCATGTATATATTTGTGTGCACCCTTAATGCACTAATCTCGCTTTGGTGGAGTCACCTCCGGCTTGACATGGTATCAAGGCTAGCTCCATTTTGGCTTCCTTGCCCTTGTAACTCCCTCCCCGCACATTTTGCAAACCGCCATGCTCCTCGCATAAGCACAAAACCGTCACCTCCGTCTCCCTTCCGTAAATGTGTTTTTTTAGTTTATCTCCACTCGCTCGAGCACCGGTTATTCGAATACGCTCCCCTCGGGTCTTCTCTACCCGTGCCCACAATGTTGCACGAACAGCTTTATGCTCTCTTCTGTCTCCGCTGCACTCTGGTCCTCCGCGCACCGTGGGATCGAATTGACATATTGCATATTGTATCGAATTGGCATATTGCGCACCATGGTATCCATACGCTACCTCTCCAGCTTGGTGCAATATCCATACGTGCTAGCCTTCACCCTCCTCCATATACACGCCCTCCTCATACATATTCATCGGGCCCTCGCGTTTGCGGTACCCCACACGCTCCATGAAATCAGTCGCTCCGCGCTTCACCGCCCATGAATTTCCTATTCGTTGCCTCTCTCGACACAAGAAAAGTACTGCCCGACATAACAAATTTCACCTCCATAATTTCCACTCTCGCCCGTGGCTTGGTACATACCTTTGCCCACCGTGGCTTGGTACATTGTGAGGCCCATCGTGCCTCAACACCACTCCTCTCGCTCCCTCCTTAGCGCTCTCGCCCAACCTCCTCTTACTTGGCATCAAACCTGGGGACCACGCCAATGCGCCCGAGACCTCGCCTCAAGCTCCCCAATATCCCGTGAAAATTCCACTACCTAGAATCCTACCGCAAGAGCTAATCATATTTCTTCTATTTGTCTAACAACAAATGTAATATCCCAAAAAGGGAAATAACTTAGCACATACGTAAATACGTACGTATATATAAAAAATGTATCGTCGGGAATCCGTATAATGGAACAGAACACATAAAAATGCCGAATACTAAGCCATTTTATTATCCGAGAATACATAGATAGGAATACAAGATAATCGAAGGAGGCACCTATCCTTGCCCTAGGCAAGTGGAGACCCTCTCGAACAAATAATGGCCGGCAGATAGGGACAACGTCCTACCAAATAAGATCCGCTATGAAGAGTCAGCTCGCCGGAATGCAATGGAACTATGAATCGAAGACTAGAAGATGGCCGATCTCAATCCTCCAAACCCTCACCAATAAAAACGTTGTCTCCGCTAGTGACGCTGTACATCGTATGAAATGGTCGGCCACAAACCTCCAGATGAGATGATCGCCGGCTACCGGAAACACTCGAAAACGCCGCCAAACCCCACACACAAGATCCTCGCTCCTCGGGGACGGGGCCGTCCTCCCCGATCGGACTGCCCCTCTCTCGCCTGCATCCGCCGGGATCCGAGTCCCCATCCAGACGCGTCCTATCACTCCGCATCCGCGTCCTCCAAGGGTAGATCTCATTCTCCGCATCTAGGCTAGACCGTCATCATCTCCTCAGACCGCGCCCAAGCGTGCAGATCTGTTTCATCTCTCCGCATCTAGGGCCGGACTGGCCACCTCCGGGACCCGGCGCGTCCTCCAAGGCCGGATCCGATACTATCTCTCCGTATCCGCGTCCTCTCCGCTCTTGGTCGGCCGGGATTCCGCGTCCTTACTACCCGTATCCGAGCCCTTCCTATCGGACCGCGTCCTTTCCCTCCGCAACGCCCCATCTCCCCCGGATCTGCGTTGGGCCTGCTGACAAGATGGGGCTTCCTCCTCTCCAAATCTCCACCGTAAAATCGTCGCTAATTACCACCGAAACTCAAGGATGGCACTCGAAAATAACCTTACTAGGGCACTCGAAGTCCCCCGAAGCTAAGGGTGATACCGTAAAATAACCTACTGAAGGCACTGGCCCTCGAGGCTAAGGGTGAGATCTCCGAATCCGGGAGACACCTCCTATTGCACTAAACGTTGGCTGCGACCGACTAAACAACCTATTGCACAAGGCATTACGTAAGTCTAGGCTCTCAATATCAATATCAAATCATGCATGCCCAAATGAGGTGAGAACCCCACCTTTATAGTGCTAAACTCCCTCCAAAACCTCGACCGCGTCCTTCACTCTCCTTAGCCTCAGGCAGCTTAACCTTGGGCCGGCACGGTGAGGCCTCCCCTCAAACACATGTGGACCCCCAAGGCCTCCTTTTCTAAGTTATAACGTCAATCAACTAGGAAAACACTTTATTTTATAAAAGTGAGGTGGCTAAAGTGAGGTGACCCCTCTTATTTCTCACTTTATTTATTATTTCTAGCAAGCGGCAAAATTAAACAAAAATGAAATATTCCAATTAGCAAAGCTAATTGGGAATATTGTCAGCCTCCTCAAGAAAACGTTGCTTGTCCTCAAGCAATCGAAGTGATGGATGCCGTAAAGTCTCATTTCGCTCTCCCAAGTGGCATCCTCATCCGGCAAAAATTGCTTGTTCTCAAGCAAGCAGCCACCAAGCCTACTCTACCGATGCTCCCCTCACCGATACCGCAAAATGTGCCCGGGTCCCACCGAAACCTCTCTATCTCCCGCATCACCTCGATACGAAGGGATATCTCAATGCCGTGATCCCAAACCGATTTCTCATGATACCATCCAACCAACAATCCGCCCGGTCCCATCGCCACCATGGCCAATAGCCCAAGTCCCATGGTTTCTGATCGCTCTACCGCTCGCTATGGATCAAGACCATGACCGCCGTCGCTCGCATCTATGATCGCGTAAGCCGGCCCATCAACCGTGGAACCAATCCTCAGCTACCTCTCCAATCAAGGCATGGAGTCGAAAATATAATGAGGAATATTCTCCCGTGGATCCTCCATCTCCAAGCAATCATCTGCATAAAATGAGCCACCTCCCAACAAGGCAACTCCCGAAAAATTTCTTCCACCTCAAGCTCGGTAATGAAGGTGGGGCTGAAAATATGAACTTGGCAAGCATCATAGCTACTCCCATACGTCTTTCTCTCCACTCATGACAAGTGTAGAGTCTATGCTCGATTCCGGGCCGCAAAATCATTGCCCTCCAATGGCAAAGTGGAAAACAATCCACCATAGAAGGCTCCTCTATCAATGAAGAACAGCCGGCCTAAACAAACCATCCATGAAGAATATGACATGGTCATCATGGATCACTCCGAATGAGATGTTTGTCAAGGTCTCTACATGAGGATACATAATGCAACGTAGTCTCATCCACCTAACTTCTGTAAAATTACATGGCAAGTTAATGTACAAGATTCATCACATCTACTAATGGATAGTAAATGGCCGAATATGATAACAACATAAGGCCAAACACTTGCCCATAGCCGTGCATAATGAATATCAATCTCATGGCCCACCTCAAAAGAGAACACATATGTAGTAGTGGTGGCCATGCCTCCTCCCATGCTCCTATTAGAACATGTAGTGCGTAAAATACTCAAAGGCACATTCACCATGTGTCTCTCTCATAATCAAGCCTCCCATACAAATCAATTCATATACGTGGGAAGTAAGATGGTACATGGATCCATAAATGAGTCCTCCATAGTGTTTTGGCATGCTATGAAGAAGAATGAACCATGGCCGCAAGAAGATAATCCTCCTCATGCTTGGAAACCCAAGTCAAGAAGAATATGCCATAGATGTCTCTATCATCATTACTCTCTTGTGCAACAAATATGAAGTGATCCCGGGACCTATGGGTTATAGATCCACTATATTCGTCGCGCACACTTCATCCATAATGTTCGCTCCAAGGTGACAACGCCGGGGAGCTCATGCAAATAAGCTCCGTCAATTTCGTACCTCGCTCTTGACATGCTCCTTGTCAAAGACTCCTCTATCATCGCTCGCAACAAGTGTGGAATACTCCCCAAGATGGAAGCTCGGCTTCATCATCAAAGATCAAGGAGATAGTGCCATCCCTCTTCCCGCAACATCATGCAAAGTGTGAGAGCAATTCGCCTTGCTCTCCCGTAAACAAACCAAGCAACCAAATAATTTGCCGCCTCCCCATACTTCCATCATACAACTCATGTGATGAAGACATAACGAGTATCATAGCAACACCATGCATACATACTCTATGCCGCTCCATGATGCAAGTATCCAAACCATCTTCTCCACCCTCCGACTCTTAGAAGAGGTTTGCTAAGAGATGGCCAAACTCTTTCAAGAGTAACCATTACAGCCTAAGCCTCCCGCCGCCCGGTAGCACATATCCGTTAAAGTACAAGTGATGGCCAAACTCCTCAAGAGTAAATCCTCGCCAGCCCAAGCCTCCCGCCGCTCGGTAGCACGTATCCGCAAGTAGCCTCCTAGCTCCGTTTCATCATCCCCATCCACTCAATCATCAGGATGCCTCCTTCTCTCATCCCGGTACTCCTCCCATGAGGGCTACCATCCTCCCAAATCAAATTTCGATTTTGCACTTCATGGGATTTCGAAATATAAACTTCTCAAGGACCAATGAGACCCTATCGTGAATCAAATAGGTGGTAGGCAAAACCTCCCATCATGATGTGTATGGCTCAAGGGATGTCCAACACAAGCATGAGAGATGTCATCCATCCTAAGATGTCCACCATTCCCTATTTGCTCTTGTGAGAAGGGAAGAAAGTCATTGCACCCCATGCAGGTCGACATCTCAAAGAGATCTCTCCTGAGACTCTCTTCATCCATAGTCTCCATTCCCCTCGAGTACCAACTCAAAATCTCTCGCCATCCAACCAACACGTGGTCGTCGTACCCCGTGTGCAACTCTAATCGTCTCATACCATTATCCAAGTCAAGGTGATGAGACTCGACTAGGTGGCTCGCCTTTCTCTCTAATGGGAAGAGATGACCCAACAATACCGCTAGTCCCATCCATGCATGCCCAAGGGGAATGATCCGACGCTCCTCGTGCCCTCCGGGTTGTACCATCGTGAATCCAAATGCCTCCCAATGCGGATCAACTTGGCCACCGACTTGGCACAAGTCCCTCTCATACCCCTCCACTCCCGGTCCCGCAACAAAATGGTCTCCCGCATCGACGCGGCCTTCTCCCTCAAAACTCGAAGGTCCGTCCGAAGCCGATGATACCGCCGTCCGGCGACCATCCGATACCTCGTATCTCCTAGTGCCTCATCGATAATGGATATATCTCCCCGAGATACCTCGCCCAGGACCGTCGTGTGGCCGCTACCACTCTTCGAAGACTCGGACATGGTTTCAGTCACTCTCAGTGGATGGTTTCACGGCAGGCTCTACCTCCTCCACTATGATATCAACCGCACTAGCCAAGGAGGACTCTTAATGATGGTGAGTTCCGTGGTCACACTAGGTGCATCCTCGAACTCCCCGCAATCCCGTGTCCTCATCCTCCAAGTGCGAGGTAACCATTTTAATGGTTTTCCTTCTCCCTCCGATACTCCTACGTCGAAAGAGGTATCCAACTTGTCCACCCAAGTTCTTCGAGCGCTCGGATGACCCGTCAAATGTCGAGATGGAATCCGTCCACCGTGCGCCGTAAGCCCCTATCATGTGAGGGCTTGTTCCCTCCGTGAAAGTCGTGAGGTCACTATCACGCCGGGAGCCGAACATAATCTCTACTAGCCGTGCTAAGGGTAGTCTCCACCATGATGATGCCGTGCCCCTGAGTCTACTGCCATACCGGACTGGATATATTTTCCGAACGAGAGAGCCTTCATGAACGCCGGGTCCGACCGGTACTCCGCAAGAATGTCACCATCCGACCCGGGGATCTATCTCACAGACCGTTGTCCCCGCGTCTTCATCCAAAAGTGGGCATGGTAGGACGTGTGGGTGTATGTGATGCCAGGCCGAGTGGCATCATGCTCCGGCAAATGGCGGATGCCTCGATCCCTCACCAATCCGAAACCCCTGGGGTTTCCCGTCGCCTAACCGCTAGCGCAACGAGTCTCCTCGACCCGGACTCATGGCCAAGAGCCTTTGTGACGTCTCCCGCATCCTTCCGTGACGTCTCTCGCATGTGTTGGAGGAGCATTTCTCTAAATCTCCTCTCATCATCATCAACCGCTTACTCCGCTCTTCTCGCTATGTGTCCATGTGCTCCGTGGCCACACGGCCGTCGCAAATCCATACTGCCATCGCTAACTTCGACCTCTCGATTTACCCACCGAAAACTACTCGAAGATTCCAAGAATTTGGGAAGGTAATCCTGCCCAAAACCCGTAAAAAACCCAAAATGTTCCTCTCATTCCAAACTTCAAAATTTGACTCCTTTATATTTTGGTCTCTTTTCCAATCGTTGCTTCGGTATTGTAACCGCACGTTTCCGTAGGATCTCTTCCCCCGATGTCATAGACTACGTGCCGAGCGCGTAATTATACTGATACATCGTAATATCCCCCAAAAGGGAAATAATCCGCACACACGTAAATATGCCGTACGTATATATAAAACGTATCGCCGGGAACCGTATAATGGAATAGGGAACACATAAAATGCCGAATACTAAGCCATTTTATTAATTCGAGAATACATAGATAGGAATACAAGATAATCGTAAGGAGGTAATCTATCCTTGCCCCCAAAGTAAGTGGAGACCCTCTCGAACAAATAATGGTCAGCAGATAGGGACAACGTCCTAGTCAGCCGAAGATCTCTATGAAGAGTCACGCCGGGAATGCAATGGAACTATGAACTGAAGACTAGAAGATGGCTGATCTCAATCCTCCAAACCCTCACCAATAAAAACGTTTGCCCTCGCTTAGTGACAGTCACAGAAGAGCCGATGAAATGCTGGCCACAAACCTCCGTGACAGAGACAGATCACTCAAGGTCGGAAACACCGAAAACGCCGCCAAACCCCACACACAAGACCCCGCCCTCGACCGCCGTCCTCCCCGACCGGATCTCAAGGCCCCTCTCCTCGCCCGCACCGCCGGATCCGAGTCCTCCTATCCAGACGGCTCGGTCACTCCGCATCTGCCTCCTCCAAGGGTAGATCCGTCACACTTCCACTAGGCTAGATCTGCCATCTCCTCGCATCTCGCGGGCCCCTCCGGGCGTGCAAGATCTCGTCGCTATCTCCGCATCTAGCCGGATCTCGCCAATTTCTCCTCGCATTCTGCGTCCTCCAAGGCCGGATCCGATATTATCTTCCAGACCGCGTCCCCGCCTTGGTCACCGGATCCGCGTCCTTACTACCCGCGATCCGAGCCCTCCTACCGGATCCGCGTCCTTCTCCTCGAACGCCCCATTCCCCCCGGATCCGCGCAACACAAGATGGGGCTTCCTCCCCTCCAAATCTCCACCGTAAAATCAAGCGAAGTAATTACCACCGAAACGAAGGATGCAATTAAAATAACCTTACTAGGGCAAAAGACTCAAGTCCCCTAAGCTAAGGGTGATACTAAAATAACCTTACTGTGTGGCTGCACCGAAGTCCCCCGAGGCTAAGGGTGAGATCTCCCGAACTGAGACACTCCTACAGCACTAAACAAGGTCGTTGCACCGACTAAACAACCGGCGTACGAAGGCATGTGTGTCTAGCTCCCCTCAATATCAATATCAAATCATGCATGCCCAAATGAGGTGAGAACCCCACCTTTTATAGTGCTAAACTCCCTCCAAAACCTTGATTGCGTCCTTCACTCTCCTTGGCCTGCGCAGTTAACCTTGGGTCAGCGTGAGGCCTCCCCTCATACTCATGTGGACCCCCAAGGCCCCCTCTCTAAGTTATAACGTCAATCAACTAGGAAAACACTTTATTTTATAAAGTGAGGTGACTAAAGTGAGGTGACCCCTCTTATTTCTCACTTTATTTATTTATTTCTAGCTAAAGCGGCAAAATTAACAAAAATGAATATTCCAATTAGCAATAATTGGGAATATTACAACAAATTATTTAATATAAAATCTCGAAATAAAATACACTGCAGTCTTCACAATAAACTAATCCAAGGAAAAATACTAACACAAGTATACACACATTAACACTGTTATTTTTGGGCAATTGTCCCCAGAAAAACCCAATGTGGGAAAACCAGTGAAGCAGCTGAGGGTTTTTATATTATGTAGTAATTTTTTGAGTACAAATCTATGATTGTCGAATGTGACAAATCATATAGAGAAATCCGACAAACAAAGTCCTGTGGGTCAAATCTCACTCTGCCATGGGAATCCGGCACTGACCTGCACTTGAAACAAGTTGCTCTGCGCTGCCTCTACACAGTGACTGTGTTACCCACGCAATCTTTGCATCACAACTGAAGCTGCTCTATGTCTCTGTGTTGGATCTTTCTGTTGGCTGGAAACTGGAATCTTATGCCTTCCGAAAATACTTTCCGGGAACTGGCACTGACCCTTTGTTGTCTCCTCAACAGGGAATGGAACTCCCTCTGCAGCTCTGCGCAGTTCCAACGTAGCCTCTGCGTCACTGGCTCTGCGCAGTTGTCTGTCGCTTCTGCTGCCTCCTCTCTATGCACTCTCCAGATCCAGAATTCTTCCTTCTGGAAATTATCCCGGCCCCTCTCTGTGAGAATCCTCTCGATCGATCTTCTCCCTAAGCATTGTTCACTAAAGAATATCGATCTCTAGATTATTTCTCAGTCTCGGTGTTTTCTAAATGACCCTTCATGTCCTTATAATCTTCTCGTTGAAAATTCAACGACTAAGATTGACTTTTGACTTGATCTTTGTTTTTTCTAGAACATTCACACTCTGTTTTATTAATGCCCAATAATTATTTTATTTTCCTAAGTTTAGACTTAGGGTCCCTTCAAAATAATTAATTATTTTAATAAAACTCATTTTGAGTGGAATTTTCACTAACAGTTTATGGGTTCTTTGGAATACATGTGTCTAAGTCTCCCTTCCAAATCAACATATCCCACCTCCCCCAGATAAAACCTCCCCTATATACTTTCTACCCCATATATAACTCTGCATAAAAAATTAGCACAAATTTCTTTTTTTTTACCAAAAAAAATTAGCACTAGAATTGTAAATTTTTTTTTACAATATTGGTAGCAGAGTGAATTTTTTTTTTACAGTACATATTCATAATGCATTCACAAGATTCTTCTAGAGGAAGAGTTGGCCGAAGAGGAAGAGGAAGAAGAAATTTCAGAGGCAGGGAGGCACACAATTTCAAGGAGAAAATTCTGATTTTCATCAAGACACCGCATTAATATAAATGTTTCCTTTAGCTGCAAACCTCAGTCATTATGTGTGTGGCACTCCTTATTATGTGGTAATGAAGTAGTTCAGGACTTGTTTAATGCTTCACATTCTTCTTGGGAAAATGATCGGTTTCTTGATTTAGGAGCAACATGCCACATGACTTTAAGAAAATATTTTTTTGAAGAATTTACTACGAAGGTTGATGGTGCAGTCTACTTTGCAGACAAATCAAAACTCAAGCCATCGGGGCTTGGCACAATCAGGTTCAAATTGCCTGGTCTTCAAACTTTCTTCTACATGAGGTTCTATACCTCCCAAGGTCGAGGAGAAACTTGTTGTCTTTGGTCCACATCCACCAGCAAGGACACTCCATTCATATGTTTGATGGCAAGGTTAAGGTCAGAAAAGCATCAGATCGGTCACTTGTCATGACGGGGATAGAAGAAGAAAGACTTCTAAAGTTGCAAGGTACCTCTGCTCGTGCACAAAACTTTGCATATAGTTCGCCCTATGATGAAGGAACATTCCCATCAAGTCTTTTATGGCATGCTAGTTTTGGACACTTGAACTATGACAACCTTCGATTGTTGAAGAAAATTTGTGTTACTGGTTTGCCTACAATTCCTAGGAAACTTAAGCAATGTGATGCTTGTATTCTAGGAAGGCATAGTAAACAATGTTTTCATAATTCACATTCCAGAGCACATAGAAAACTTGAACTTATTCATTCAGATTTATGTGGCCCCATGCCTGTTCCTCTTGCAGATGGCGATAAATATATGATGCAGTGTAACAAGACTCGCCGATTATCCCGATTAATCGCGAGTTATACTCTGCTCGGCGGCCAAACGAGCAGAGTCGAATCTGCGCAAGTCAAAATCGACGATTCAACTCGACGATTTTCTCGATTTCCCGACTGAATCGGCAGTTTAGGGTTTTAGATTTTTTTTTTTAAATTGTCACCGTCGGGTTTTAAACAGTCCCGCCGTTGTCCGTTTCACACACCCGCTCGCTGAGGATATCACTTGCAGTCAATCGTGGTTGCTTGTAGGGAATCGGGGTCGCTTGAGCCTTGCAGTCACTTGATCACCCGCCATCACCGCATCATCATGGAGCAGCGCCATCATCGTGGTCGCTGGAGTGTGAAGTCACGACTGCCATCACCGCATCATCGTGGAGCAGCGCCAGATTGTGATTCATCCACACTATATACGTGTTGTCTTCCTGCGCGGAGGTTTGGGTTCATTCTTTTACTTACATCTGAGTTTTAGTCTGATGCTATAAAATAACACGAGTTAATGTTGTTATATATTGAAAAAAAACAACACCAACAATGTCCCGCCTTCTCATAGTGGACTGTCCCCTTACCTCCACTCCCATAAACCGCTTTCGAATCTCGATCGAAGAACCACGATTAAAATCTGGCAAACTGGAAATACTAAGCAGTGTAGGTGGCTTCTTTTCAATAGGAGTTTCAAGTTTCAACTCTAGGAGATTCCACCTACAAATTCTTGTTTAGACTTTTTCTTGCTTCAACAAAATAAATAACTTCACAATTAAATATTCCAAGAAGAAATTGCGTATGCAAAGCCGTGGAAAGCTCTTTGGCTTTTTCACTAATAGCATCCAAAAAATCACCAATAACTTTCAAGTTTCACCATCGTCCATCTTGGACTACCGAAAGTCTTAATTTAGCGTAACTAAGGACTAGGAATTAGAATGTTCATTTCCGTTTTTTCTCCCCGTGCCATTTTATCTTTACAAGTAATTAGAATATTCTCGTTGACTCGTTTGTGGCATAAGCCTATCGTATGCTATGGTAGTTCAAGACATATCTCGTCGTTTCTTTGCTATTATTATGATAAAATTATAAGGACAAAAAATAAAAATATGAGAATAGGACTCATTGGATTTGGACAAAGACACACCTAATTTTTTAATAAGTGATTTCATAAACAAGTCGCAAAGCAACAAAACCCTTCTCTCCTACTTATTCGTATTTTTAATTTTTATTTATTTTTTGTCTTGAAAGTAAAAATAGTGAGCCATAAATTAAACAAAAAGCAACAAAGTCACAACTTCAAATCTCGATTCTTCAATCTTAACAAGCCACAATTTAAACACAAGTCCAAACAACTACAATGCCGAGGAGAAGGATTTTGTTTGGGTTTTGTCAGACAAGATTCTCAAGCGCCAAGCCTCCTCTCGTAAATTTTGCAAAAGTGAATGTAGTGGAGGCATCTATAGATTCAAGTACCACCTCGTACGTATACTCCTAAAAGATGATATAGGTCTTTGCGACAAGGTTGATCATAATGTCAAACACCAAGCAACGCCCTTTGGCCCTCGACATGTTGAGTCGCATAATGCTAAGAGAGCAAAGCAAAAACAAGAAATAGGAACTCTGAGTCAGCCGTTTCTTCTTCCAATACCCCCTTTTCATCTCCTTCTATTGAGTCCTCAATGCCATTCCCAAGTTTCTCACACATGCCCAAGTCCAAGTCAAAGTCAAACTCAAGCCCGTATGAATCGACCCTCGATTCAACACTCGGAGGTGGAAACATAAATACTTTTTTTTCCTCCCCTTCGCACAAAACTCCGGTTCCCAACCTACCTTGGATGGCAATCGGTTCAAAAAGATATCCATAAATGTGCAAGGAAGGCCATTGCTACCTTTTGGTTCTATTCTCGACATACCTTTCCATTGTGCCAGCGAAGTCCTTGTTGGCAAGCTATGATTGATGCAATGTTGTAGGTCCAGATTCAAAGCCCTTACATCGAGAGCCCACATTTATTTATCATAGGAGAGTGTTGAAGATATCATGCTTGTGCTAGTCGAGTTTCGTTCATCATGGGGAGATAGTGCAAATTATCAAAAGAGTGATGGAGCACTGACTACAGGAATAGTACTTTAATAACTTCTTTGTATCTTGTCCAGTTACTACAATGTTTCAATACCAAGAAAAGGTACCATTTTAAAACAAGACATGATTCTCCAACGATGAGGAATGATGGAGGAAAGTCACTGAAGAAGTGGGAAGAAGAACATGGGTGCTGTAAATTGACCAGCCTAGCAAATGCAAATTTTAATTATATGGCTGCTCAGTGGACTTTTGGTGATTAGGCACCTACTGTTTTGACCTTAAGCCTCATGGCTCCACACACACACACACACACTGTGTTGTAGAGAGGCAAAACCATAACCAAACTCTAAATGTCTCCACCATTGTCCTAAATACGAGAAAAATACACTGAGAAAAGAAATTGTTCACTGCTAAAGGGACTAGATTTGGTAACAAATTCCATATCTTTGCAACTGCGGGTTGAGCAAAAGATAAATCAAGAGGATGTTCTTTGGGACCTCGAGTGGATGAGACCAAACATCAAGGCCCTTGAAGGCATTGAAATTGTTGCACTTGTGTTTAATGACGGTTTTTGAAAGATGCCTAGAGAGATTATTGTTGTGATAGAGTACCTTGTCGAGTTCTCAGGCATTCTCCAAGTCTTTTTAACTTTTTCATTTTTAAAATTTCATTTCAAGCTTCTTTTTATTTTCAAAGTTTCATAATTCATTAATTTTGAAAGCTAACTTTCAGATGGTTGATGGTGACAAAAACCCGGCTATGGGTTACATTTATGAGGCGATGGATCTCAAGTAAAGGAGGCCATCAAAAGAAGATATGGGGATGAGAAGGCAAAGCATTTGCTCTTTGGGATATTATTGATGCACGTTGGGATAGGCAATCGCATCTCCGCTTCATGTCAGCCGGGTCCTTCTTAAACCCACGCATTTTTATGATAAGAGCAAATTTAAGGAAGATGGGGAGGTTAAGCAGAGGACTTATGACATGCATTGAAAGGTGCCTCTCGATCCAATTTCAAAGTCAAAGGTTTTTCCCAACTACAAGATTATAGGACGCTAGCCAAATTATTTGCCTATACCAAAGGCGTTATACGAGAAAGGACTAAGATGCCGCTGTGCACTCTCAAGGCTTCATCAATTCATTAAATTTGGTTTAAAATTTATTTTGTATGTTAAATGTTTTATTAAATTTTGTTTTCTTTTAAGTCTTTACTATTTAGTACTTACTTACTCACAAACACTTGGCATTTGCTAGGTCTTTAGTGGCAAAATTTTGGTAGTGATACCCCAGATTTGAAGAGATTCACCATACGAATCTTAAACCAATCATGTATGCTTCAAAGCCAGGAGCGTAACCGGAGCATGTTTGAGAAATACATTCTAAGAAGCGCAATCGATTGACACAAAAAGCGTTTTTAACACCTCAGATTTGTCCATTACAATCTACGACTTCGCAACAAGAAAATACTAGGTGAGAGCTCGAATTTTGAAGTTTTCATAATTTGATTTGCACTTTAAAATTTAAACTTTAATTTACATTTCAATGTCTCATGATAATGACAGGTTTGGATCATTCACCAATCGACCTTGAGGAGATAGATCTGCAACTACAAATGCATTAGATTGGTTCAAATAGAGGAGTGAGCCTCCTTCTTTAAGTCTACATGACTTGGAGAACTTAGAGAGTCAAGCAAGTGAAGGAGGGGGAGTGAATCGCTTCTGTTCTCACTCTTAGAGTCTTAGACTTCGCCATTGATTTTTTATCGATTTGTTGGCAAGATTTTCAATTTTGTAAACTTTTTAGAAGCATATGCTTCGGGTTCTATGTAGTCACTCGGTTAGGACTAGTACTTCGTATCATGTTTGACTCATAACATATATGAGATACTTATTCATTCATGATATTTTGACATCTATTGATATTATGCATTGTTTGGACATGGCTTTATTGAATATCATTGAAAAATATTTGTTTTAATTCAATATATGTGTATATCTTTATTTATTGAATTTGCCGATTTTTTCCCAATCCGATTCAAACTCTTCGCTCTTTGCTCCCGCCGATTTATTGCCGATTCAGCCCGGTAACATTGATATGAGATGACATTTATCGATGACTACATCAGAATGTGTTGCGTTTACTTATTGAAGAACAATCGATGTTTTTTAAACATTCAAGAACTTTCATGCATGGATTGAAAATTATGCACAAACTCATATTGGCTCTATTCAATAACGATAATGGAAACGAATACACTTCAAATGAATTTGAAAACCATTCTAACATGGATTAAACATCAAACAACTGTACCTTTTACAATCCCCAAACAAGAATGCCGCAGGTGAAAGAATGAATGTAGACAATTCTAAACATGGTACGTTCCATGCTTTTCAAGAATGTGTAAAATTGATGTTTTGGGTTGATGCGCTCTATGTGTTGTGTATATAAAGAATAGGTGTCCTTCTAATGCAATTAGAAACAAGACTCCTTATGAATTGTGGCATGGCCGTTCTCTGCAGAAAGCACCCTGTAGTGGTCTTTGGTTCCACTGCTATGCTCTGATACCTAAGGAACAAAGAACAAACTTGGTGCAAGGGGTCGTAAGTGTATCTTTTCTTGGGGTATTCAAATTCTCCAAAGCATACCGTCTTTGATGAAGTTTATAAGAAGTTTTTAGTATCTAGAGATTATTTCTCTAACTGCCAAATCGACAATGTTGTTTCGGGAGCGGCAAGCCTGATCGCTGATAGATTCGGGCATGCAAAGTCATTTCAAGAATTTGGATAATCGTATTCCACATCTTGAAGGGGGGATTCTATACCGGGATCAACTTGAATTTTCTTTGAAGCACTCTCTCTCCACCACATGAAGTCTACTACGAATGACACTTTGAGTGATGTGATTGATTTAATTGGGAGGTCTGTCTTGGTTCACTTCAATCCTACTTCAATCGAAAGCAGCTTGGGCTATCTTAAAGGTCCTACAAAATGGTTGACAAAGACAATTGGAAATGTCCATCCCGATGAGGTTAGAAAGACAAGAACTAGAAGTTTCCACTGTGAAAAATGGAGGTATGTAGATGATTTTGATTCACCTCGTTGATATGGATGTTTCTTATAGTTGTGAATTGAATTTGTCTGCTGCATTGTGAACCAACTTTTCAAAGAAGTTGCTTCCCATGATGAATGAATGAAGCGATGTAGAAGGAATATTATGCCTTGATAAATAATGGCACTTGGAAGTCAAGATGATCTTCCATTGGGAACCAAACCTATTACCGCAAGTGGTCTACAAGAACAAGTATTGCAAGGCGATGGCTCACTTGACAAGCACAAAGCCATGCTTGTGGCAAAAGGTTTTGCACAAAAAGAAGTGGTTGACATGGAGACACTTTTTCCATAGAGGCACACCTACCACCATCCCGACACTCTTTGTCTTTTGGCAGCCAAAATGAAGAAAGTCCATTGATGGATGTAAAAATTGCTTTCTTGAATGGAGATCTAAAGGAGAATGTTTTTTTGTCCTTAAACTGTATGATTTGTCAGGAAGGGTCAATAACACAAAATATGCAAGCTTGTAAAATCCTTGGCACCCGAGCAAGCACCGCGAGCCCGGGTATGAGAAGTTAACTCGAGCATCTTCCCCCGAAACTTAACTTCAAACATTATTGATCTTGATGATGCAACTTGTTTGTTAAGAAAGTTGGAAAAAAAGTTGTATATCTTGTGGTATATGTAGATGATCTTTTGATAACATGAAACAATGAGAGCTATATTGCATCCATGAAGAAAGAGTTGAAGAAAGGTTTTGAAATGACTGATTTGGGTCATGTTCATTACTATTTGGGTATTGAAGTAATTCAACATCCTAAATTCATCTTTCTTTCTCAGAAGAAGTACATTGGAGATCTCTTGAGCAAATTTGGCATGGATGATTGTAAACCCTTAGGCACTCCAATGGAACAAAACTTGAAGCTCACATCTATTGAAGGGAAGGAATTTGAGGATGCAACTAAGTATAGACAGCTTGTAGGAAGTCTTATCTATCTGACCACCACCAGACCTGACATCTCATTTGCCGTTGGAATCCTCTCAAGGTTCATGCAAAAACCTTGTGAAGGACATTGGTCTGCTGCAAAAAGAGTACTAAGGTACTTGAAGGGGACTCAAGACTTTGGACTCAAATATACACAGGTAGGCGACTTCAACTTGACCGGATACTCTGATTCAGACTTTGATGGCGACAAAGAAACAGGGGTGTCTACTACAAGTTACACCATGAGTCTTGGATCAGGAGCTGTCTCATGGAGATCACACAAATAGTCAGTTCCAGCAGATTCCACGACCGAGGCAGAATATGTGGCAGCAGCTGAAGCAACAAAGGAAATTGTGTGGCTCCGGAAAATCCTGGAAGATTTGCAGATGAAACAGATGTATTCCACTCCACTCATGATCGACAACACTTCTGCAATAAAGTTGGCTAAGAACCCAAAGTTCGATGATCGAACAAAGCACATCAATACAAAGTACCATCTCATTCGACATCATGTTCAAGCCAAGACCATCCATCTACATCATTGTTCCACAAATGAGCAAACTGCTGACATCTTCACCAAAGCACTTGGAAGAGAGAAGTTTGAAAAGTTCAGATCGATGCTTGGACTCACCAACATCCCTTCGGATTAAAGGAGGGAATGTTGACACCTAATCCTATGGATGGGTGTGCATTTGTATTTTTGTATTTTATTTAATATTAGGAAATAAGGAAGGCCAAGAGTCATTGGGAGCTGAATCCCAATAGCCTCACCTCCCATCTATAAGAGCATGTACATTCTTCAACTAATACAACATTGCAGTTTTGAGGAAATTGTTTATTATTTCTACCGTAATTTCTAACAAATGGTATCAGAGCCATATTTGGCTTCAGAGGGACGCTTTTGAAGCCAAGAGTTTTATTGGCCTGGTGATTGGATAAATCAATGCAGATTTTGTTTATAGATATTAGCCGAAGGCATCGGAGGGATTGAATGTGAATAGTGGTGCTGAGGGGCGATTTCAACTAAGAGTTCATGCCAGTGAACAGATCTACTAGATCTAACAAATCTGTAGATGGTATACGAGATGCCCAGGTGTGGATCTAAGTGGAATAGCCATGGGGATTATGCCAACATCCATAACTTGTCATCGCTATAGATCTAAAGATTGATAGTGTGATCAGATCGTTGAAATCCAAGAATATGAAGAGGTGCGTCGTGGGTGATCATATTGTTGGCACACAGGGACGATGTGTGGATAGTCACCATGGATAGGGTAGCGTCCTTGAACCTTAAGCATGAGCTTGATCTTTGAATTATGGAGGAGTGCGATTACAACATCAGGTTCGATGAAAGAAAAAGATAGATAGGTATTCTCTATGGGCTAAGAGATCTAGGCAAAGGCGAAGCGCATGTGGAAGAGCCCAATTTTTCAGGCACTGAGGTCCAAAGAGATGGTGTATAAATGGAGGTGGTGCTGATATGGCGTAAGGGCTCCTCTACGCTAGATTGAAAAGCGCGATCATGGCTGAAAAGGTTTTTGCTGGACGTTGCATCAGTGGATGGAATGGTTGGTGTAAAATAATTACTTTGAAATCATATCTTTGTCCGATGAAGATGGGGAGGGTTCAAATACCTCTGCGATGTTTAAGGATTTGAGCCGCATTAGAAATTACTGCCTCAATTTTGGAAATGACCATTTCAACATATTACAAACGATCTGGTATTGGGTGCCAGATCATGGATCGTTATGGAAAGGCTCATGACAAAATAATGTGATTAGTGCCCATCAGATATTGCAGTGGTGGATGAGGAATGGATCTATTTATTTTGGCAACATTTCTCAAGGGAATGTGCAGCGTGAACATTCAATCAACGTAAAATTGTGTTGGAGCATGCATGTCTTATTGGTTTTTTAGTGGAGGTAAAGGCATCAAATGTGATGCAGGTAAGAAGAAGACAGATCTGGAGTAGTGATTTTCATGGTGATCAGCGGACTGAATAAATGCGCAAAGAATTGGGCAGATTGATGTACAACTATGATGTCCTCTTTGGAGAGGACATCGTGGATATAGAGAATGATTATACAAAGAATAGAAACAATGAAAAAAAAAAATTATTATAATGGAGTTAATTTTTACATGTAAATGGGCATACTGCGGTAAGACATGGTATGGCATGCATACCCCTGTGTAATCACTGGTAAAGTCTAGGTTAGACCTAGGTGATAGGGAGGATGTCAAGTTAACAATTACCCTGGGTAGAAATTTGAGGGGGGAAGAGCTAGAGTGAGCGGGGTTGTCTGACTTAGCAATTTTGGCTGGATTTAGTCAAGAAACCCCAAGTCAAGTTTAAGGGGGGAATTGTTAGGTAAAATTGACTCGGGATAGAGTCAATGTTGACTAGGGTAAATAGTAGTGGTTTTGGGGCACATGGTATTGTGCACCCATGGTTTTTCAGCCCATGGTATTGCATGTAATGGAGCCTATAAAAGGCTGGGAAGACTTCATTGTAATGTAGGCCTGGAGGTGAGCGGTGAAGGTTCACTTGGCCGGATTGGTTAGGGTTTTGGCCAATGCTTAATGAAATTTCATTGGTTGGGTTTTTCCCCGGATTTGGGGTTTTCTTGGCTAAACATCTGTGTTTAAGTTAATGATTTGTTGCTGGCTCTTTATGTTTATTCTTCTCGGTAAATTGTTTATTATAGAAGAGAGGAATAACCTGTTACTGAGTTTTGTAATCACCCAAAGGATAAATTGTTTATTATTTCTGCCGTAATTTCTAACAAGAGATACTTGAGCATAAACATAGATTGATCCGAGTTAAGGTAAGTTGTATTGAACATAAATTAGATGTACTTAGTAAATATCCAAGCCTCAAAGGGTTAGGAATATTTAAATTAAGATATTATTCTAGAAGATCAAGTTGAACTAAGGAAAGAGTTTCAAAAGATGAAGGAAGCAAGAAAGGAAGGGAAATGGGAAATCATTGGAAATAGAAAAGTTGTCATTAGAGATAGAGTCCAAAATAAAAGTGATAAATAGGAATTAGGAACACTCTAGATCCTCTTCTGGAAATGTTATGGTTTTCCATGGAATAAATTTCATATGTTAAGTTGGATCCTGAGTGATATTGATCTTATTCGCCTAGTTGAAACTTGGGAGCATGAGGAATATAGGGTCCCCCACATTGATGGATTCATTTTCTAGTCAAATTGGAACAAGAAATCCTCTCGTAAAGGTTTTGGTGGCATAAATTGCTATATAAAAACTAATATATCTTCACACATTTGCCTTCATAAGATCAACCCCAAAATTTAGTACATGTGGATCGATGTTTTTGATTCTAACACCAATAGGATTTTTCTTGCAATTTGTTACTTTGCTCCTATCAACTCTACATCCTACAAGAATTTTTTTTTGGATAAGAATTTCCCCTTCATCACCTTAGAACATGACATCCACAGTCTAAGAAATGAAGCTAATATCCTTTTGATTAGGGATTTCAATGCTAGAACTGCTATTAACCAAGATGCTCTCCTAAGTAATAAATCTAACCATAACCCCCTATGGCTTGATGAGGACTATGAATTAGCTAAAAAATTCCAAATAAATTCTAAAGTCACTTCCAAGAACCTATTTGGTACCAAGCTTATCAGGCTTTGTGGTTACCAAGACCTGATAATTTGTAATGGGATTAAGAAGTTTCCTACCTCTAGCTTGATGAATTGTATTCACGAGTAGGGTAGTAGTGCTGTGGATTATACTATATCAGACACCCATGTTCTCAATCATATTGTAAGTTTGGACATTATAAATGACCATAAGCCTGACTTTAACCATCGACCTTTATCCTTAACCCTAAATATTGACATGCACAACCATTTCCACTACCATTAACAAATTCTCTTCTGAGGTATCATATAAAAAGGATAATAGGACTTCCAACCCTTGGTATTATAATGACTGTAAAATTTCTGAGAAAGCTATTAAAGATGATCCTAACAAAAATATGAAATTGTAAAAAATAAATATGTACAAAACTCTTATCAAAAGGAAGAAAAGGTCTTATATTAATAAGAGGCAAGAGTGTCTTCTTTACCTTTCTAAAGTTTAGCCTAAAAAGTTTGGAGGAATGTTTTGGTTTGTATGACTAAGGAAAATAATTACATACCCTTACAAAACTGAGATATTTATCTTAAGAATCTTGACGACTCTCTGGACACCATGAGCAACATATTAAACACTATTATAGAGGAAGATATATTTTCTTTTGAAGATGTAGAATTTGAGATTAAGAAGCTTACTAATGGGAAAGCTAGGGATTTTGAAGGCTACCAAACTGAAATTTTCAAAATGGGAAAGTCTATCCTCACCCTCGTATTCACAAAATTCTTAATCTGGAAGTAAAACATGGATTCCCTAAGCCCTGGACACAAAGCCTTATTGCACCTATCTTTAAAAATGGGGATAAAAGCATTCCCTATAACTATATGACCATTATGATTAGACACACTTTAGCCAAACTATATGGGCTCATTCTGGAAAAGAGAATTAACCTCTGGCTTGAAAACCATGGTAAGAGAGGTAAAGGGCAAGTTGGATTTCAGAGACATCACTCAACTATCGACCATCTTGTCACTTTTAGAGTCATCATCAAGCAATGTTGAAATAGTAAAACTGATCTCTTATGTTGTTTCGTTGATTTTAGAAAAACTTTCGATACAATCCCTCGAGATAAGTTATGGAAAATACTTGAAGAGATTTTGGTTCATCTCGAGTTAAGAGTTGCTATAATTAAACTATACGATAATGCTGTCACCAAGCTTAAGACTACCAAGGGTTTGTCTAAATAATAAATGCAATATCTATGTCAAGCAAGGGTGTCCCCTTTCCCATACCCTTTTTGGCATTTACATTGATAAGCTAGAGGAGTGCTTAGAAGTTTTTGGATGTGACGAAACCAAGCTCACTAATATGGTCATTACTATTCTCCTTTATGCTAACGATATCATTCTTCTTTCCAAAAGCCATGATGATCTCG
Organism: Pinus albicaulis; assembly: GCA_034641835.2. Taxonomy (NCBI): domain Eukaryota; kingdom Viridiplantae; phylum Streptophyta; class Pinopsida; order Pinales; family Pinaceae; genus Pinus; species Pinus albicaulis. The sequence continues at coordinate 627,790,501 of CM076569.1, forward strand.
ACAAGCAGCTTAAAATCCTCCATGATTACTGCTCCAAGATGGGTATCACTGTTAATACTGTCAAGACTAAAGTCATGATATTTAAGTCCAAAAATATTAACCATGATAATTTCATCTATGATAATAATTACTTGGAGAAGGTCTCTTCATATAAATATTTAGGTATTGACATTCATCATTAGCTCAACTTAAATTATAACATTGAGAAAAGGATTAATGAAGCCTGGAAAGCTTATTATGAACTTGAAATTAGTTGTAAGTCATCCGATCTCTAGGTTTGGGGTAAGAAGAAGTTCCTCTTTGGGACTCTTGTCACCCCTATTATTTTATATGGTTGTGACGTTTGGGGTTGGAGAATATCTAGAAAATCATGGAGGAAAATTGAACTGATCCAAAAGCAATTTATAACCTACAACCTTAAGATTAAAGGAAATAATCCCTATCTTATCATCTTGATTGAAGCAAGTTTTACCCTTATTGAAATCATGACTATGTTTAGGTATTTGATGTATAAGAATAAGCTTTACAACATGGAAACCAAGAGGTTCCCCAAAATCTCCTCTAACTCTAGCCAAAACCCTCATTTCTGGCTCAAGCAGGATTGGCAGAAGGAGGCCCAACCTTGGCTCGTCTATTAGGGGATAAATTAAGAGATCATCTTAGAGATGAAGGATAAAATTAAAAACACTATTACTTCCAAATTTAAGGATAATTTGTGGGATGATAAGGTGTTAGAGGGGAAAAGGAAACTAAATTATTATAAGGAGGCGACGAACCCAACCCTTGCTAGTATGAACATTGTGAAGATAAGAAATAAATCTCATGAGTTTCGAAGTGAAACTAGGTGTTGGTCTATTCCCAAAACACCTTGGGATGAAAGAATCTGCCACCCTTGTGATACTAAGAAGGTTGAAGAAGAAAAACAATTTCTCTTGGATTACCCAGCTCCTACTCACATCCGATCTCATTTCCATAACATTTTACATAATGCCAACCTTCTTGACTTGTTAAATCAACATAACTATAATTATCTAGGAACAATTATTTCCCTTATTTTTTATCATAGAAATAAGATTTTAAATAGCCTCAATTAATCCCCTATATTTAGGTCTAATAGACTATATCAATCTTAGTGGACGTTAATCATCATCATTTTTTAATTTAATTTTATAACCCATAGTCAAAATGTTTACCTATCACAAAATCTGACAACTATAAATTCAATGTTTTATCTCCATTATTTTTTGTAAGCTGAGTAGTACCTTTCATTCATTCATAAAAAAAGAGCAGATTACAATAGATGATATTTTCTGATGCGTCAACCTGCCTTATGGGAAACCAGGTCTGTTGGCCATTAGAAGGCATTATAAGCCAACCATAATCGAAATGTCTTTAGTTTATCACACACAACTATATAAGCCGAACTGTCTAGATCCTTTAAAGAGTTTGTCCTACTAAGTCTACAACCTTCTATTTTCTTCACCAAAATGAATAAAATCAGAATAATAAACAGACATGACAAGAAAATAACTAGTCCTCCGAAGACTCAATAGGCGCCAGGTCCTTGGCGCTAGAACCGAGAATTTCAAATTGTTGTGGCTTCCTAAGAAGCTGTTCAAATCTAACCAAATGAGAATTCTGTTGTTGTACCTGGAACTGCAAGAGGTGGAAGTATTTTTTGAATTTACTACAGAGAGGGGTTTAGCTACATAAAATTAGTAGTGTGCATGATGCCTTTTGCCACTAGATGTTTCATCTGCCAATATAGATGAATGGTTTTCTTGTACTGGGATACCCTGTCTCTGGTATTGCTCGGATCAGGAACAAGTAGTTCACCTTCCAAATCTACTTCTTCTTCTTCCGCTTGGCGAGTGAGGGCCTCTTCCCACTTCAAAATTACCTTGCTTACTTTACTTGGAATCTCTTGGACATATGCTTGAGCGACATCCTTGATGTGCTTGGATTTAGGTTTGCGGCTCGAACTTCTTGGAACCCGGGAGGAGGGCTCGCCTTTCTCCTTCTGAGTACCTCGCTTCCAGGTCTGCCTCCAAAAATCCACCCCGCTTCCTCTTTGATTCTCTTTGCCCGTGCCAATTGGAGCCTAATGCCTTGTGAAGGTTTAATAAGCTGATAAAAAAAATGACGATGTTACCCCAAATGAGGTCTCGAATCCTCCCCTGGGGTCTGTCTCTATGACAGGAGTGAATACCATACACAAACACAACTTGTTAACAGTGAATCGTAACATATAAACCATAAACTGCCATTCCATACCACGATGATGATTATGAACTGTACCCCTATGAGGGGTTCATTACAAGGTTTTCTCAGGCCTCCCAAATTGCATTGCAATGGATTTATCCCCATATTCCCTATGCACCACAGAGGGCCGAAAAAAACATGCCTTAATCACAAAATGATCCTCCAATTTAACATGCAGGTCAAGGTGTTTTTTCCAACCTGCAATATGGGTGGCCAACCCTGCCAATTCAGAGTGTTTGCAAACGTGACCTCCCCAACCCAGACCCATATCCCCCATTTTTTGAAGCATTGTGCCATACAGAATGGAAATTTACATTATCACCCCATAAATAATAAAGGAAGAACTCCCAGGACCCCATGGAGATAGAAGAGCAGGTGCTACCAACAAACTATTCCATTTAGAAGTTGAAAGAACTGAATTTCTAGCGTTCTTCATGATCACGAGACATAAAAATGAGAGGGAAAATATTACATACCCTTGGTTTTTTGGGCATCGAACGTTGAGGTTCTTCGTCCCATTGCTCTTGTAGTCTTCAAACCAGTTAACCCTCCCCCATGAAAAAATGGCTTGAGAGGAACAAAGCTGGATTATAAACTCTCAACGGATCATCCTCCCTTTCATATCCCAACTTGCATAATGATGGTGCCTTCAGGATCTGAGTAACCCAAATCGCATGCGACCTTCGTCACCACCTTCCCTCGACCACCTGCCACTATCTGGACCACACTGCAGGCCGTAAGGCCTTTCCTTAAATCTTGTTATCATGATCCTCTTGGGGATCTGCGACCGGATCACACCCTGACTGGGGGAATTTTTTATCTCCATTTTATTTTAATTAATAAGTTTATTTTTATTTTTATTTTATTTTATCCTTTTTTTGGAAGCTTGGTAGGACCACATCTTCATCATGTCCAATATATCACCCCGATCGAGCCGGGGAATTGAACTTGTGACTTATATCAAGGAGTGCCTTAATAGAACACCCGATCAACATCTATCCAAGTCCCAACGAACTAGTTGTAGTGTGTAAATTTTTTAGACAAAACACTACAACTAATCTTCTATACTAGAGAGGGCTCTGTACACAACAAGATGTATTATACTACTCCATCTATTAATAGTGGATAGTAAATATTTATGAGCATCGTTATTCATTCATTATATCTAGATATATTTTGTGTTTTAATTAATTATTCTTATTTGTAAATAATATAAATATTTGCAATTTTATAATTAATAATTGAGTTAAAAGAAGACAATATAATTTCACTACCAAATCTAACACCTTCCACAACTTACCATTGTAATAATAGATTCAATCATTGGTCCTCAGGATGGCAACGTGCATGATCCTAGATGACCTCATGGTTGCTTGGGTGACAATTCGACCTGTTCAATTGTGTTGGAGTAGGAAAACTGTGTGCCTGAGTGTTGGTATAATTGTTGAGGAAGCCAAAGGTCTATGGGCATTAACATATGTTGAATTTTTCGATTTGATTATATTCAAAGGAAAATTTAGTCCCCAAAGACTCAAAGGATAATTCCTTACTATTAGTTCAAGAAACAACTTACACCATCTCCTGATTTGAGATGTCCATTTATAAAGGTAAAAACAAGGCATGCGAGATATGCTTATAAGTTGGTGAGCTTGATTGCCTGTCAATCCAGATCAAGGGAGACCAATCAAGCTTGTTGTTTGGGAACATTGTGTTTTTTCCTCTTTATCCAATGGTGATTTTGAGAAGTTGTCACAATTGCTAGGAATCTTGCTACGCCTTTCACATAGGTGGCAGGACGTAATCATAAAGTGAATCCTTCATTTATAAATGATTCACAACTAGATGCAAAGGTCCAAAAATTAAAGGTGCTATGTAAGAGATGGAGCAACCTCAACGAGACAATTGCACCCCCAAAGAACTCGCCATGGCCACTAGATTTTCCTCATCCAAGGACTTTCAAAATAGGAAATTCTTCTTAGTTTGTATCACTAGTTCTCCATAGAGTTATACAACTGATCTGAAATGCCACATGTGACTCTCTTGATGTCACAATAAATATTTATTATTTACACTTCTCGAACATCAATTATTGATTGAGGTGGAGGTATTACACTAAGGTAAGGCCGCCTCCACCCAGTTGTAATCTACTAATGTGAGGAGATCGACTTCATTTGCTTTGCATGCTTCAAAATTTCCCTTTATATAGACTTTGAGTTGATTCCTTATATAGAATTTGGTACAATATTGCAGATGAATTTGGTGTGGTGTCAAGGCTATGGAGCAATGCTTGCAATGTTGGGATGAGGGGTTGTTGAGGCCCCGAAAATTGGTGCAACAACATTGGGGAAAACCACCCGGTCCGAGACTTGAAAAACGTCCCTTATCCATTTGATATGGTGGTTCCAACTAGATTTATGGGACCAATTTCCAAATGAAATATAATTGGGTGGATGGATGGTATTTTAACAGACTGTAACTTGATAGATGGGAGCAATAAAAAGCTTGAAGAAAATAAATATACCTATCTGTATCTATCCCGTGATGAATTATCTTTCTTTGCAATTTAAAGAGAAGATCTTTCAACGAATGCAAATACAGATTATACAAACACTTAGAGATATGAAAACAATTTAAAATAATTGATTTAATTAAATAGTTAATTAAATCAATTGAATAAGAATATATCACATCTGTTTATTGCATGTATTGAATATGTATAAAAATGGCAATCGAACATGTTCAGAAGTGAATTAATGCTAGATTGTGTTAAAAATATAAATATAACAAAACACCATAATAAAAATAAACTATTTCTCATTTCAAACAAAAAATTAACATAATCGGATAAAATTACCACGTATATGCTAACTCTATTCATTTGAAAAAAATAGTATATGGTCCAGTCTTTCTTATTAAGAAAACTTTAAGAGTACAAAAGTGTGAGTTCTGTAAAGTATTCATTTCAAAATTTCAGGACCCCTTCTTAAAAGACATGAAGGGGTTTATATAATAAAATAAAGAGTTCAAAAATAGTAATTACATAAAGAGCCAAGGAGGTTTAAACAACCCTCCTTAAACTAAGTTAAATTAAAAACATAAACAAAATTTAATGGGGTGACTCGCTTCAAGATTGCACTGCTATCTCATTAGCCATTCGTTCCTTCAGTTGAAAGATGTTGAGCATAGGCTAAACCTTAGGAGGTTGGCCTGGCCTAATGCACAATTTTTTTTTATAAACCGCATCTAAAAGTGGAGGCATCATGTACGAAGAAGTATCTGTTAGACATTGAAACATTAGCCATTGGCTATGTGGCTTAACCAAAATTTTCTAATACTTTTCCTAGTCCAACTTCTCCAATTTTATGATGCTTTCCTCTTTTACCTTGTATATTTCTTGCCATTGCCTTATCAAATATTTAACAATAGGTAGATAACCAGGGGGGAATCTAACAATAAGATTAGCAGTAATGAGATTATGGCTAACTGTTTCAACAAATTTATTAGCAACATCTCTGGCTCTGCAAATCACCCTTTCAACTTGTTTCAATTGTATGTCCCAATCAGTAAATAAAATTTCATTTTTTGAATATTCAATCTTGGGAAGATTAGCCTTTCAACCTTCAGTAGTAACTTGCGAGGTGACATACTATGACACTTTTTCATCGATCTCATCAAAGCTGATTCTCTGTTCTGATACTCTATTCATCAGTGAATCACTTTTTTCACATAATTCAAAAATACTAGACAACTTTTGGTAGAAAACAAATTGTTGTTGAGCCAATAGGGTATTCAATTCCAATGCTTCATTCCTGAATTCATCTACTTTTGGATTGTCTTTCGATTGCTCAACAATGAATTAAAATTGATGTATCTAAGCATCCTTAGCACCAATTTCAGATTGGTGCCGCAACTTCAATTGATTTAGGTTCTCTTGGAGCTGTGATACTTGCACCTATAATTGCTGATTGACACTCTGCTTCCCTGCTTGTAATTCTTGTTCCAATTGAAGGATTATTTCATCCTTTTCCTTGACTAACTGTTGAAATTCAATGGACTTTTCTATAGTGGCAGATGCATAGGCTCATGAGAACTGAGTCAAATTAGTTAGATCCTAAGAAGGATCTACTTGAAAATCTTTCCAAAATACCTCCATAGGAACATCTCTGGGAACAAGGATTTGAGACTGTTATGTTCTCCTCCTTTTCCTTTTCCTGCTCATGACAAATTTAGGCCTGGGACTGTAAAATATATCTAGAGGAGGAATTTATTCAATTTTCAATACAATCTCTGAAGTAGGGTAGGCCAGGATGAATTCCACTTGTTCTGTGCTAACCGATTTTTCAGTTGACCCAACAGTAAACGGGTTCTAACTTTTGCTTTGAAGTGTTTCCACTCTTTGTTGATGATAAGTGATCACCATTTCCTGGTATTCTTGGAGTTTTTGATTAAAATTCTTCTAGACATCATTTAAGTTACTTGGAAACTGTGAATCCTTGGTCTGAACTTCAAAAAACTTATCTTATTCTATTTTTCTAAGGACTTTAGTATCCTTAGGTGGTTGCTCTTTTTCTGTGATGGGTTGGGATACCTCTAGTTTATTTAAAGGAATCCCTTCCATATTTTATTTCTGTAATGATTGAACTTTGAAAGTTGTCGTGGATTGACGCATGATGCTGCTAATTTATGAATTGCAGAATAAGTGTTGGTTGACTCAAAACAAGTCATCCAAATCATCATCTTCATGCACAAATGGTCTGATTTTCACTTGAGTTGTGAAATCATTGGAAACTTGGTTTGGGTCATATTGTTTGTTGTAGGTTATCTTGGGCCACCATGCCTTGGCTTTGTCCTTTTTTCTGTAGTTTTGGGGTGCCTTTCCCTTGCTTTTGATTCACATATCCAAAGTCTTGCTTCTTCTGTTTGAATTTATTCTCAATCTTGGCAACATACCGGTATGTTGTACAAAGCGAGGAGATGTCGAGGAACTCTATTTCCTCATGAATGTATCTGTGTAGACAACCATGTCACTTCAACACCAAATGTTTCTTTGAATCTTTGATACCTAACTTTGTGTGGAGGGTATGGAATATATTTGTCAGCTCATGTACATCTTCATCCATTTGCTGCCACAATGTAGTCCATTATATGTACTTGTCCTCATAGCTCCCCATGGGATAATATTGTTCCTTGATGGAACCTCGAAAATAATTCCAAGTGGGTATGGCCAAGAACAGAGAGGGTTCCCCCTCGTCCTTTTTCTCATAGTAGGTTTCCCACCAGTCCTTGACATGGGGGGTAGCTTTGAGGAGTGCAAAAATAATCTTCTCTCGATCGGAAAAGTCATGAATAGAGAAATATACTTCTAATAGATTAAACCATCTATCTGCGGTGTATGGACACTCAAATATGGGAATGTCAAAGTTTACTTGTACCTTAAAAGGAGTTGCGGCTCCAGAGTGGCTGCTGGGTGCAGATGTCCCGCCAGTGGGCAGTCATTGAAGGATTTGGGAAAAGTTATCCATCATCGCGTTCTTTTGTTTTTCGAGGGCCTCCTCAATCAATATTTTGATAAGATCTCCTAGTCCCTCATCTTTTTTTCCCCCCCATGGGCAGTCGTTGTGGTTTGTGAACCTGATCTTGCAAAGGTTCAACCAGATCGAGCCTTAAATCCTTATACCATGACCTCGTTGGGGACATGCAAAGAAGGATCGAGAAAGAGAAGAACGCTCTGATACCACTGATCCAGATTTATGCAGGAATGCAACATAATACACATATAACCATAAACATAAAAATGCAGTGGAAATAACACTTCATTTCATTAATATCAAAGAACTAAAATCTGTTTACAGACAGAATGGAAATAAACTAGCTAGGGCATTGGTAGCTTATCTCTGAGAAGAGATGTGGTGGCTACATGCCTCAAAAATTTGTGTTACAATGAGGGTCAAAGGCATATATATAATTGAGAAATAATGGAAAACCATAAACATCCAAAAACCTAACCCTAGGAGATGAAACGCCATAATATGGGCCCCATTGGGGTAAATTGGTACATCAATTTCCCAAGGTCGTAACTTTGTCATACTCTCCGTTTGAAACGATTGATACATCATTAGAAAGATATATCCGAGGAATAAAAATGGGGACCAAAAATATCAATTCAATAATGAAATGGTCCCCATTGTGTTGAGTTCCTCCATGAGATGAGGAAACTTATGCTAAACTTTGTCCCTAGTGAACCACTTGCCTTGGTGCAGGAGTTGGCCAACTTTGACCACCCGATACAGTTGGATCTTGTAATGGCGAGTGTTCTTTATTTTCATGTCCATGATACAATCTATGGTGGCCTATTCCATGCAGTCTAGGTTTAACTCTGTTGGTGTGAGTTGTTTTGCAATGTCAGAGGTGTCCAGTACAGGTGGAAAATAGGGCCGAAGGCGGTCCAAATTTAATACTAGGTGCATACCAAGGAATGGTGGAACACTGAGCTCGAAGGAATTGTTCCCTACAACCTTAGTGATGGTGTATGACCCATATTGGAGCGGTTGAAGTTTGCGGTGGTGTCCGGTGAGGTACTCCTTCTGCAAATGTAGCCACACTTTGTCACCCACCTAGAAGTGGTGTGGCAACCGATGTTGATCATGTCGTTGCTTGTACTTAGCATTGGCTCTGTCTAATATGTCATGAACCTGCTGGTGTATGTGTTGAATATGCTCAATGAAGTTGTTCACTTTGTCAACTTCTGAATGGACATGAGCCGAATTGGCTTGTGTATCCACAAATGGCATGGCTACGTCAATGGGACATAGTGGTTAGAACCCCAGACCCACTTGAAAGGGGCTGTGGTCGGTTGAGTTGTGGAGAGCCCAGTTATAAATATGTTGTACATAGGGAAGACTCTCATCCCATTTGCATGGATGCTTTGAATTGTATTTGCACAGAATGTGTACAACCATCCTGTTGACGACCTCTATCTAGCCATCTATTTGGGGATGCAAAGTTGTGGACTTGGTGAGATTGGTGTCCAGCATTGACCAGAGGCTGGACCAAAATGTGCTAAGGAACATACTGTCTCGATCTGAGATGATAGACTATGGGATCCCAAAGTGCACCCACACTTGTTCAAAGAAGATTTTAGTAGTGGATTCTACTGTGATATTCTTCTTACAGGCCGACATAATGGTCATCTTCGAGAATCTGTCAACGACCATGAAAAAATAGTAATTTCCATGCTTATTAGAAGGAAGGCTCGACATGTAATCCTTGGAGATGGATTCCTAAGGTTGACTAGGGGTAGGTAGCTGAGTATAAAGTCCTTGCTTCTTGATGGTCGGTTCGGAAATGGAGCAAGCAGTGCAGGATCTGATGTACTTCCCAATATCCTATCAAAGACTCGGCCAATAGATATACTTCTGCAGTATTGGCACTATTTTCTCGACCCCGAAATTACCAACAACTCGTCTGTAGTGTGCTTTGGATGCTCACTTGAAGGAACATAAAGGTGTCCTAGGTGACACAGTAGTGCATCTTGGAGGTGAAATTTTGGAACTTGTGTACCCTCCAAGAGTGTCTTGTATGTGTGGCCGAATTCCAGATAGCTCTTGTAGAGAAGCGGCCAATCAGAAGTCTCATGCCCATAAGAGTTGAGAACAGTGGTTAGCGCCATGATCGGTGGTCGGTTAAGGCAGTTTGCAACATTATTGGTGCTACCCTTCTTATACTTGATGTTAGAATAAAATTGTTGCAAATATATGGACCAATTCTGATGGTGATCGTTTTGCAACTTCCCTTGTGTCTGTATGAACTGTAGGGGTAGGTGGTCTGTGTGGATGTCTGTTTCCTTCCCCAAAATGTAATGCTTCCATTGGCAGCACGCTTGCAAAATGGAATACATTTCTTTGTCATAATTGGGATACTTTCGGACTGTGTTGGACAGTGTCTCACTGTAATATGCCACTCGATGCCCCTGTTGAGTAAGGACTTCCCCAATAGCATAGTCAGAGGTGTCTGTCTCGATCTCAAATGGTTGTTGCAAGTATGGTAATGTGAGCATTGGGGCAGAGTAGAGGCGATGTTTCAATTCTATGAACACCTTTTGTTGAGATTCCAACCAAAAGAATTTTTCTTTCGCTCCTCCCTTGGTGACTTGACTCAAGGGCCAAGTGATATGAGAGAATCCCCACATGAACCTGCGGAAAAAATTAGCAAGACCCAGAAAGCTGCAAAGCTCTGTGAGAGTGGTTGGGGCTGGCTAATCCCGAATTACTTGGATCTTGGTTGGATCAACATGCACCCCTCGTTCATCAATAATTTAGCCCAGATACTGAACTTGGGCCATGCCAAAGGTGCACTTCTCCAAATTTGCACACAAATTGTGTTGCCGTAGTGTTTGGAGGACTTTTCGGATGTGGTGGAGGTGCTCTTCCCAAGTCTGGCTGAAGATCAGGATGTCATCCAAGTACACTACCACAAATGAGTTGATGAATGGCCACAATATGTCATTCATCAGCCTCATGAAGGTTATGGGAGAATTCGTCAACCCGAAAGGCATGACCAGGCATTTGAAAAGGCCCTCCTTGGCTTTGAAGGCAGTCTACCATACATCGGATGGTTTAATTGGTACCTGGTGATACCCAGACTTCAATTCGTTCTTGCTGAAATATTTTGCCCCTTTGAGTTGATCCAGAAGGTCGTCAATCCGTGGGATCGAGTACCTATTCTGGATAGTGATCTTTTTTAGCGCCCGATAGTCAATACAGAGTCTAGAAGTCCCATCCTTCTTTTGCACTAACACGATCGGGTTCCCACAGGGTGATGAACTTAGCCGGATGTGACCTTGCCATAACAGCTCCTAAATCTACCTCTTGATTTCATTGTTCTTGAGAATAGAGTGCCGATAGATCAGTCCATTGGGCAGAGGCACACCTGGGGTCAGATCGATGGGGTGCTTGACTTGACAGTGCAGAGGCACCCCTGTGGGTGAGGTGAAGATGTCCCCGTACTCCTCCACGACCTTGTCCATTTTTTGTTGTCGTGCGAAGGATCCCTGTCTGGAGGTTGTGGCCATAATATTATTCTTGCACTAGGGGCGAATCATCAGGAAAATAAATTTCTTGGTTTTGGAAATGATCTTACTGCATTTTTTTGCAGTAATCAAAGAGATAGTTGCAGGCGATGGTACCTCTGGTATCCTCTACAACTGATTGCACAAAGTAACAATAACAACGCGAGGTCGAGACTCATATACAACATGTTGCTTCCACAAGTATGGTTTGCCTAACAATACATTAGAAACATTAAGAGGAGCAATGTCAAATAATACCTCATTTGTGAAGGGCTTGATGCTGTAGGGAAGGCAGCACTGCTGGCTGACGCGGAGATACCGTGCTTGGTGAAAACACCCGATGGTGTACGGTTGTGGGTGTGTTGTGGTCGGCAAGCCAAAACGCTTCACGAACTCTGCTAAAATGAGGTTATTTTGGCTCCCACTGTCGATAATGAACTCTAGCAGGGAACTCTTTATGCACATCTGAGAGTGGAAGAGATGCTCCTCCTCCTCATTTGGATCTTCATGTTCCTCCATCTAGATCTTTGTAGTGGCAACGGTGGCATTGGGAACTGCATCAATAATCTGCTTCCCTTTTTCATTCCCCTTGTTGGGTTCTGAGCCAGAGTTAGAGCATGAATCTGATTCAGAAGCCCTCATCTCAGCCACCAGTGACTGCTTGGCCCGACACTCACTTGTGTTGTTAGTGGAGCTCTTATGGAACTCACACCACTTTCCTCTTTCCTTCTTCAGCTTTGTGGTGTTGTTCTTTTCTTGTGGCTTTGGTAGGTTATCTTGGGTCACCATGCCTTGGATTTGTCCTTTTTTTTGCAGTTTTGGGGCACCTTTCCCTTGATTTTGGTTCACAGATCCAAATTCTTGCTTATTCTTTTTGAATTTCTTCTCAATCTTGGCAGCATACTAGTATGCTGTACCAAGTGAGGAGATGTCGAGGAACTCCATTTCCTCCTAAATGTATATGTGCAGACAACTGCGGTACTTCAACACCAAATGTTTCTCTGAATCTTTTTTACTCAACATTGCGTAGAGGGTATGGAACAGATTCATAAGATCATGTACAGCCGCATCGTAGTCCATTGTATGTACTTTTCCTCATAGCTCCCCATGGGATAATATTGTTCTTTGATGGCATCTTAGAAATAATTCCAAGTGGGTACGGCCAAGAACAAAGAGGGTTCCCCCTCGTCCTTTTTCTCACAGTAGGTTTCCCACCAGTCCTTGACATGGGAGGTAGCTTTGAGGAGTGAAAAAATAATCTTCTCCCAAATGGAAAAGTCATGAAATGAGAAATATCCTTCTAAAAAATTCAATCATCCATCTACGGCGTCTGCATCTATTTGGCCCTCAAATATGGGAATGTGAAAGTTTACTTGTACGTTAAAAGGAGTTGCACCTCCAAAGTGGCTGCTGGATGCAGATGTGCTGCCAGTGGGCAGTCGTTGAAGGATCTGGGCAAAGTTATCCATCATCGAGTTCCTTTGTTTTTCGAGAACCTCCTCGAGAAATATTTTGATAGGATCTCCTACTCCCTCATATTTATTTTCATCCTCCATGGGTGGCCATTAGAGTTTTTGAGGCTGATCTTGCAAAGGTTCAACCAAATCCAGCCCTAACTCCTTATTCCCTAACCTATTTGGGGACATGCAAAGAAGGATTGAGAAAGAGCAGACCGCTATGATACCACTGATCCATATTTATGCAGGAACGCAATAGAATACACATATAACCATAAATATAACAATTCAGTGGAAATAACACTTCATTTCATTAATATCAAATAACTAAAATCTGTTTACAGACATAATGGAAATAAACTAGCTAGGGCGCTGGTAGCTTATCTCTGAGAAGTGATGTGGTGGCTACAGGCCTCTGAACTCTATGATACAATGAGGCTCAAAGGCCTATATATTATTGAGAAATAATGGAAAACCATAAACATCTATAAACCTAACCCTAGGATATGAAACACCATAATATGGGCCCGGTTAGGGTAAATTGGTACATCAATTTCCCGGGGTTGTAACTTTGGCATACTATCTCCGTTTGATGCAAATGATCCATCATTAGAAATATCTATGCGAGGACTACAAATTCTGACCGAAAATATCAATTCTAGAATGAAATCATATTTTCTGCAAAATTAATTCCTGAAAAACGTCGTTTAGGGCCTAAAAATAGCTTCGTGAGTTCATGACCCGAAAAACTGCTAAAAATAGTAAACTATACTATTATTAAGGAAATTGAAAAACTAAAAGAAACCATGGTGGGGCCCCAAGTGGAATAGGTGGGTGGCCACCAATATCCACCTGGATCATTCCTCCCCCCTTAGGAAGCAATGGTCCCCATTACATTGAGTTCCTCCATGAGATGAGGAAAATTCTGCTGAACTTGGTCCCTGGTGAACCACCTGCCTTGGTGCAGGAGTTGGCCAACTTTGACCACCTGATACGGTTGGATCTTCTACTAGCGAGTGTTCTTGATTTGCATGTCCATGATACAATCTGTGGTGGCATGTTCCATGCGGTCTGGGCTTAACTTTGTTGGTGTGAGTTGTTCTGTAATGTCAGAGGTGTCCAGTAGAGGTGGGAAATATGGTCAAATGTAGTCCACATTGAATGCTGGGTGCAGAACAAGGAATGGTGGAATGTTGAGCTCGAAGGCATTGTTCCCTACAGCCTTGGTGATGGTGTGTGACCCATATTGGAGCGGTTGAAGCTTGCGGTGGTGTGCGGTCAGGCACTCCTTCTACAAATGTAGCCACACTTTATCACCCACCTGGAAGTGGTGTGGATACTTGATGTTGATCATGTCGTTTCTTATACTTAGCTTTAGCTCTGTCCAATATGTCATGAACCTGCTGGTGGATGTGCTGAATGTGATCAATGAATTTGTTTGCTTTGTCAACTTCCAAATGGACATGAGCTGAATCGGCTTGTGTAGCCACAAATGGCATGGCTACATCAATGGGACATAGTGGCTCAAACCCCAGGCCCACCTGAAAGGGGCTATGACCAGTTGAGCTGTTGAGAGCCTGGTTATAACTGTGTTGTACATAGGGAAGACTCTCATCCCATGTTCATGGATGCTTTGAATTTTACATGCACAAAATGTGTACAATCATCCTATTGACGACCTCTGTTTAGCCATTAGTTTGGGGATGGAAAGCTTTGGACTTGGTGAGCTTGGTGTGCAGCATTGACCAGAGGCTGGACCAAAATGTGATGAGGAAATTTTTGTCTCGGTCTGAGATGATAGACTATGGGATCCCAAAGTGAACCCACACTCGTTCAAAGAAGAGTTTAGCAGTGGATTCTATTGTGATATTCTTCTTGCAGGCCGACATAATGTCCATCTTCGAGAATCTGTCCACAACCATGAAAAAATAGTCATTTCCATGCTTAGTAGAAGGAAGGCCCAAAATTTAATCCATGGTGATGGATTCCCAAGGTCGACTAGGGGTATGTAACTGAGTATAAAGGCCTTACTTCTTGGTGGTCAGTTTGGCAATGGAGCAAGCAGTGTAGGATCTGATGTACTTCCCAACATCCTTTCGAAGGTTAGGCCAATAGAAATAATTCTGTAGTACTGCCACTATTTTCTTGACCCTGAAATTCCCAGTGACTCGACTGTAGTGTGCTTTGGACGCTCGCTTAAAGGAACACAAAGGTGTCCCAGGTGACATAGTAGTGCATCCTAGAGGTGAAATTTTGGAACTTGCGTACCCTCCAAGAGTGTCTTGTATGTGTGGTCGAATTTCAGATAGCTCTTATAGAGAAGAAGCCAATGAAAAGTCTCGTGCCCAAAAGAGTTGAGAACAGTGGTTAGCACCACGATCGGTGGTCAGCTGAGGCAGTTTGCAAAATTAAATGTGCTTCCCTTCTTATAATTGATGTTAAAATAAATTTATTATAGATATAATGACCACTTTTGATGGCGATTGTTCTGTAACTTCCCTTGTGTCTGTATGAACTGCAGGGGTCGGTGGTCTGTGTGCATGTATGTTTCCTTCCCAAAAATTTAATGCTTCAGCTAGCGGCATGCCTGCACAATGGAATACATTTCTTTGTCATAAGTGGGATACTAGCAGATTTTATCGGGCAGTGTCTCACTGTGATATGCCACTTGATGCCCCTGTTGAGTAAGGACTTCCGCGATAGCATAGTCTAAGGTGTTTGTCTCGATTTCAAATGGTGGTTTCAAGTCTGGTAATGTGAGCACTGGGGCAGAGTAGAGGTTATGTTTCAATTCTACGAATGCCTTCTGTTGAGATTCTGACCAAAAGAATTTTTCTTTTGCTCCTCCCTTGGTGACTTGACTCAAGGGCCAAGTGATATGAGAGAATCCCCACACGAACTTGCGGTAGAAATTAACAAGACCCAGAAAGTTGCAAAGCTCTGTTAGAGTGGTTGGGGCCGGCCAATCCCGAATTACTTGGATCTTGGTTGGATCAACATGCCACCCCCCCGTTCATCAATAATGTATCCTAGATAATAAACCTGGGTCATGCCAAAGGTGCACTTCTCCAAATTGGCACACAAATTGTGTTGTCGTAGTGTTTGGAGGACCTGTCAGATGTGCTGGAGGTGCTCTTCCCAAGTCTGGCTTAAGATCAGGATGGCATCCAAGTACACTACTAAAAATGAGTTTATGAATGGCCACAAGATTTCGTTCATTAGCTTCATGATGGTTGTGGGATCATTCGTCAACCCAAAAGGCATGACCAGTCATTCGAAAAGGCCCTCTGTAATATCCCAAAATGGGAGAATGCAGTAATACTAAAACACAATATAAGAACTGCAACAAAGTAAACAATAAATCTATATACACATCAGAATGCACAGAAATAGCTAATCCATTTTATTATATTCGAGGTGAAAAAGAAAGTACAACAGTGCTCAAAATATGAGGCACTCAAGCCAAAAGGATGGCCTGGAATGACCCTGCAATGATCTCACAAGAGGGACTACATAACTGTTGAACTGTTGAAAGGTAAAATGCGTTGTCCCTGCTGCAACTGTTGGGACTACAATTGCCTAAAAGATAGAAATTTAGATCTAGGCAGAATGGGAGCTCCGATGATGTTGAAAATGTAGATTAGGGCTCAATGATTGATTCCCAAGATAACCCAAAAAGGGTTTCTCAGATCTGTCAATCTAAGAAAACCACCCTCTTAGGGCTTCACATATATGTAGCTAGGAATGCAGATCTGAAGCTAGATCTAATGATATTATGGATCCAATGATGCACAATCATATCTATGCAATAAGGGCTGATCCCTTCTCTAGATCCTTGGGCTAAAAGCTCAAGATCTAGCTCCTCCAATATTCTCCATTGAAAATAGCTGCTGGATGAATAACAGCTTCAAAAAACTACGCTGTCAGAGAGGGAGGCTCAATAGCCTACTGCTAGATGTGTCAAATAAGCTCCTGAGTGATGCAAACAATAGATCCAATGTGAGGAGATGATACCTCACAGGATTTCTAGCTGAAATACTAGAAAATTCCTTCCTCCAATAGATCTAGAAGACTAGACTGTGCAATCCTTGAAGGGAAGACTGCAACATGGAAGTAAAACCCAATGGCCTAAATGTCTGATATAGATCTGCTACTCCTGGAAGGCTGAATTTGAAGAACAAAGTGGTAGGATGAATCCTTCACCTGTTTCCTAGCTGAATGCTAGAAACAACCTCCTAAAGATGGCACCAATGCCTGATAAGGAATGAAGTACACTCCTCTTCCTTAGAGATCACTCAAAGAAAGAGGTGGGATTCCCGCTCGAGAACAACTTGTGCTAAACAAAACTGCAAACTCTGTTAAACAGCCCAAGCCTGCATAGAAATGCCCTCAGACAAATCTAGATCTAAACATATCAAGAAATGAATAATCCAAATCATTCTCTCCAATGTGCCTTCACCTTCATTATATAGATATGAGCCTTCCATAGCCTAGGCCCACTCCAAAACTGTGCTGCACATGTGGACATAAGTCTCCATGGTTGACTGTGTTGTTTCCCCATGTCCTCCATCATGTTCATATGGGGTGATTACCCTCTCCATCATGTGTGCATTAAATGCATCACTTCCTCCACTATATTATCATAAGTGCTTTATGATCTTCTTTGTATGCACTATGATCTCAGTTGACCTTATCAAAGATCCTCATGATTTTTCATTTACGAACCATGATCTTATTTGACTATTTCATCCTCCATAATCTATCTCATAAATGAGACATGATCTCCACTAATGGAGTTGCTCCACTACTCCATGATTTTAGATCTAGATATAAAATATCCACATACACACATAAAAAGTGGATTTTATTCATCTTTGAGGATTATGGGTCCCTCCACCATTTTATTTACTTACTTAATTAAGTTTATTAAGAACTCTAATATTCCAAATATCATGTGAAAATTTGGGAATATTACACCCTCCTTGGCTTTGAAGGAAGTCTTCCACACATTGGATGGTTCGATTGGTACCTGGTGATACCCAGACTTCAAGTCGATATTGCTGAAATATTTCACCCCTTTGAGTTGATCCATAAGGTCATCAATCCATGGGATTGGGTACCTATTCCGGATAGTGATCTTGTTCAATGCCCGATAGTCAATACAGAGTCTCCAAGTCCCATCCTTCTTCTACACTAACACGATCGGGTTGCCACGAGGTGATGAACTCGGCCGGATGTGGCCTTTCTACCGCAGCTCTTGAATCTACCTCTTGATTTCATTGTTCTCTAAAATAGAGTGCCGATAGATCGTTCCATTGGGCAGAGGCGCACCTGGG
Organism: Pinus albicaulis; assembly: GCA_034641835.2. Classification (NCBI taxonomy): domain Eukaryota; kingdom Viridiplantae; phylum Streptophyta; class Pinopsida; order Pinales; family Pinaceae; genus Pinus; species Pinus albicaulis. The sequence goes on from CM076569.1 coordinate 627,808,623, forward strand.
GTCAGATCAATGGGGTGCTTGACCTGACAGTGCAGAGGCGCCACTATGGATGAGGTGAAGATGTCCCCGTACTCCTCGGTGACCTTGTCCATTTGTTGTTGTCATGCAGAGGATACATGTCTGGAGGTCGTGGCCACAATCTTCTTCTTGCTTTGGGGGCAGATCATCAGGAAAACAAATATCCCGGTTTTGGAAATGAGCTTACTTCATTGTTTTGCAGTAACCAAAGAGATAGACGTAGGCGGTGGTACCTCTGGTATCCTGTACAACGTATTGCACAAAGTAACAATAACAGCACAAGGACGGGACTCATATACAACATGTTTCTTCCACAAGTATGGTTGGCCTAACAATACATTAGAAACATCAAGAGGATAAATGTCACATAATACCTCATCTGTGAAGGCCTTGATGTTGTAGGGAAGGTGACACTGATGGATGACGCAGAGATCCCATCCTTGGTGAAGCCACCCGATGGTGTACGGTTGTGGGTGTGTTGTGGTCGGCAAGCCTAAATGATTCACGAACTCTGCTGAAATGAGGTTCTTTTGGCTCCCACTGTCGACAATGAATTGTAGCGGGGAACCCTTTACCCACATTTAAGAGTAGAAGAGACGATCCTCCTCCTACTCTGGATCTTTCGATTCCTCCTTCTGGATATTTGTAGTGGCAATGGTGTAGCTGGCTCGGGCAAAGATACCTAGAGGTTGCAATTGCTAAGGAGATGTCAAGGAAATCCATTTCCTCCTGAATGTATCTATGCAGACAACTGCGGTACTTCAGCACCAAATTTTTCTCCTAATATTTGATACCCAACTTTTTGCGGAGGGTATGGAACATATTTGTTAGCTCATGTACAACAACAGCGTAGTCCATTGTATGTACTTGTCCTCATAGCTCCCCACGGGATAATATTTTTCCTTTATGGCATCTTGGAAATAATTCCAAGTGGGTACGCCCGAGAATAGATAGGGTTCCCCCTCATCATTTTTATAACAATAGGTTTCCCACCAGTCCTTGACATGCGGGGTAGCTTTGAGGAGTGAAAAAATAATATTCTCTTGATCGGAAAAGTCATGAACTGAGAAATATCCTTCTAATATGTTCAACCATCTATCTACGGCATCTGCACCTATTTGGCCCTCAAATATGGGAATGTCAAATTTTACTTGTACCTTAAAAAAAGTTGTGCCTCTAGAGTGGTTGCTAGATGCAGATGTGCTGCTAGTGGGCAGTCCTTGAAGGATATGGACAAAGTTATCCATCTTCGAGTTCCTTTGTTTTTCGAGGACCTCCTTGAGAAATATTTTGATAGGATCTCATGCTCCCTCATCTTTCTTTTCATCCTCAATGGGTAGCCATCAGGGTTTGCGAGGCTGATTTTGCAAAGGTTCAACCAGATCGAGCCCTAACACCCTATTCCCTGAACTCTTTGGGATCATGCAAATAAGGATTGAGAAATAGTAGACCGCTCTGATACCACTAATCCAGATTTATGCAGGAATGCAACAGAATACACATATAAGCATAAGTATAACAATGTAGCAGAAATAACACTTCATTTCATTAATATCAAAGAAAAAAAATTTGTTTACATACATAATGGAAATAAACTAGCTAGGGCGTTGGTAGCTTATCTATGAGAAGAGATGTGGTGGCAACAGGCCTCTGACTCTGTGTTACAATGAGGCTCAAAGGCCTATATATTATTGAGAAATAATGGAAAACCCTAAACATCCAAAAACCTTACCCTAGGAGATGAAACACCATAATATGGGTGCGGTTGAGGTAAATTGGTACATCAATTTCCTGAGGTCATAACTTTGGCATACTATCTCCGTTTGACGCACATGATACATCATTATAAATATCTATCCAAGGACTACAACTACTGACTGCTAATATCGATTCCAGAAGGTCATGACCCAAAAAACTACTAAAAATAGTAAATTGTGCTATTATTAAGGAAACTGAAAATATGAAAGAAACCATGGTGGGGCCCCAAGTGGAATAGGCGAGTGGCCACCAATATCCACCTAGATCATTCCTCCCCCATTATGAAGTAATATTCCCCATTGCGTTGACTTCCTCCATGATATGAGGAAACTTTTGCTAAACTTGGTGCCTGGTGAACCACTTGCCTTGGTACAGGAGTTGGACAGCTTTGACCATCTGATACAGTTGGATCTTCTGCTGGCAAGTGTTCTTGATTTGCATGTCCATGATACAATTTGTGGTGGCCTGTTCCATGCAATCTAGGTTTAACTATGTTGGTGTGAGTTGTTTTGCAATGTCAAAAGTGTCCAATAGAGGTGGGAAATAGGGCCAAAGGTGGTCCACCTTTAATACTGGGTGTAGACCAAGGAATGGTGGAATGATGAGCTCGAAGGCATTGTTCCCTATAGCCTTGGTGATGGTGTATGACCCATATCTGAGTGGCCAGAGCTTGTGATGGGGTTCGGTGAGGTGCTCCTTCTGCAAATGTAGCCACACTTTGTCGCCCACCTGGAATTTATGTGGCACTCGATGTTGATCATGTCATTTGTTGTACTTATCATTGGCTTTGTCCAATATGTTATGAAACTGCTGGCGGATGTGTTGAATGTGCTAAATTAAGTTGTTAGCTTTGTCAGCTTCCGAATGAACATGAGACGATCAGCTTGTGTAGCCACAAATGGCATGGCTGCGTCAATGGGACATAGTGGCTGGAACCATAGGCCCACCTGAAAGGGGTTGTGGTCGGTTGAGCTGTGGAGAGCTCGGTTATAACTATGTTGTACATAGGGAATACTCTCATCCCATGTACATGGATGCTTTGAATTGTACATGTGCATAATGTGTACAATCATCCTGTTGATGACCTTTGTCTGGCCATTATTTTGGGGATGTAAAGCTGTTGATAGCAACCTAAACTTCTTATACCAACATTCACACTCAATAATGCATATAAAAATGCATTGTCCATTTAAAAACCAAAATTAATTCCCATATTGGCAAACTCAATAATGTGGAAGCTTTCTTTCAATCAATGGTTATAAAACCCAACAATCAATCCACTTTACAACCTCATATGCCGAGTTGTTCCTTCTTCATGCTCTATGGTTATCAACCAAAGGTATTTACCCATTTCATGCAATCGGATCAATATTTAAAACTTTGGATAACAACCCAAATATAAACCCATATATGCTAAACCCACTTTATGGAATTGTTTTAATATCTCAAACTTTGGAATAAAACCCAATATATATAATATGGCCCACAACATAGCAATTATCATATATATGGTTTTTATTCAAGCGCTCACAGAACATTTCATTTCATTCGAAGTTCACATCCATTTAATGTTTAAACCCCAATAAACATTTACATAAACATTTACGGGCCCACAACTTACCTTCCCACCATTCCTTGAATTCGACGCTTGTTAATTCATCGCGCTCCAACTCAAGTGGTTTCTACTGTTGATCCACACTTCCGTTAACCTCCACACAACTCCTCTTGTGAACACCGTCTGATCCTTTGATCAGATCAATCCAACGGATATCACGCTCATTTAGCCCCAAACCTTATCACTCCATATCCACGCGAAATGAGTTGTATTACAAAACTGCCCATACTACATGTCAACCATTTAACACTATCACATTCAAAACTAATAAAACAACTTACCATTCTGGAGCCGCGCGAAAAATATTGGTTGGGTTTTAAATCCGCCTTCACTATTCATCGTATGGTTCCACCATATTTTAACTCACGGTTCCAATTGCACAGTTTGTTCGAACGACACCTCCGCACTTTGACAAATCATTTATTCGTTTCCACTGTATTGGATATTCACAGTTCCGCTCCAATTCTTTGATACCATTCCATTGTGGCTTGATTTAACATTTCGAACATGTTTTAAAAAAAACCTCTATCATTTGTCCACGCATGGCTTAGCTTCTATATCCAATTTATGTGGTCCAAATCCACAGTAACCCTCAAATGAACTTCAAAAACCGATCACACTGCACTGTAATTACACGACAGAACATGTAATTTTCTCATTTTAATGCTCCATATGCAATCAACTCATTTCGAAATGCATCCAAACCAGTTTATGTCTAAATTTAGACACCCAAGTAAGTTCTTTAATAGAATCAATCCATTCAATGATCGATTCACACAAATTTGTAATCTCAATTAAGCACACACAGTCTCTGAAACATGTAGTTTGAACATGAAATGATAGAATTCTCTGTTCCACTCAATTTATTTGCACACATAATATATATTCAATACAAACCCAGAAATTGAGTTTTTCCCTGTATTAAAACTAGTATTTACATAGGATTTCTCTGGCCTGATCTTCTATATCACTGGCCTTCTTCCACTACTTTTCCCGAAGGCTTACAATCCAAACCCTACTTCTCTATCTATTTCCTATCTTCCAAATTTGTCTTTTTTGCCTTTGAGGCTTACATTTTATACAAAAAGGTCCTGAAACTATTTTTGTTTTCAGTTCCTACATTTTCTCAAGAAAATCCTAAATATCCTCTTTAATCCTAAAATCACTATTTAATCCCTAAGGATCCTCTTTCATCCCAAAAATAATGAAACCAACTCTAATTTAGTATTAACATTAATTCCTAAATCTCTCATTCTCTATGCACTCCTAATTCTCTCACGTTCTCCAACATTCGAGCACATTTACAAATTCCTCACAATATTTAATTAAAAATCATTAAAATCACTCAAATCATTACATAATGAACCAACTCCTTTAAAAACATAAAGCTCCTAAGTCTAATAAAATACAAGGAATTTTCTTGAGCCTAATGCCCCTGCATCAGAATCCCAAGGTCAAAAATAATCATGATCTCTTGATCATGTGCTTTTAATTCTTTGCCTCTTGGATCCCATACTTTGTTTTGCTGTTGTCCATAAGTTGCATTATTCTTCTGTTGTACTTCTCCAGGCTTCCATATCTTGTCCTGCATCTTGCCACTAGCTATGTTTTCATAGTCTGTTCTTGTTTTTCCTTTGCTGTAATTTCTTTGCCTTCTTGTTGCTATCTTTTTCTGAGACACCTTCATCATCAATCTCCTTATGCTTTCAATTTCTATGTCCAGTTTATCTTCTGTTTGGAAATTTCTTTGCCTTTTGTTGCTACTTTCAATTTCTGTTGTTGTATCTATGGATGTTGCTGCAGATGTTGCCTCCAAGATTGTTGCTATCATAGATGTTGTTGCCTCTACTATTGTTGCTACCTCCCAAACTTCCTGAATATCTCTTAAGATATCTCCCTCTGCAACATTTTCCTTCTGCTCATCACCTACAAATTCACTTTCAAAAAATGAATTATCATTTGATTCTTTATCATTCAAACTTCTTTGTGTACTAGTAAGCATAATCAAAATTTGAAAACTAGTATCTACTTCTGCTTCTATTTCTTTCACAACTCCAGGCATTTTCATTCTAGTGTCTGTAGTTCCTTTCTTTTTTTCAAATGTTTCCAGCAAACATTTCAGCCATTTCATTTGTACTTGTTTCCTCCCAAACACATCATCAATATGCTGCAATTCAGTTTCAGCATAACCTTCTTCTTCTTCTTTGAAAATCTTCAGTAATTTTCCATCACCTCCTTGATTGATTCTGGCAATCAAATAAAATTCTTCAAACATTGTATCTTCATCCTTTATCAGAATAGAATTTTGATTCTTCATCACTGTGTCATTTTTGAAAGTCTATCTCACAGTCTTTTCTTGGCTATTCAAATAAGCCAGCTCCTCCTTGTCATCAACAGTAACAAGTTCCTTCATATGAGACATGTCTGTCTCACCTTCCTTGGAATCTATGAGTTCCTTCTTCTGCAACAGCTTATCTTCATTCAAGACAACTCCAAGAAATGGATTGTCTTCTGCAACACTTGTAAACACAATCAAATTGTCAATTTCAAAATTACAAGACCCAATGGTCTCATTTGATGATCCAGTCACCAAATCTTATTTTTGCAGTTCTAAGTCTCTTTCAAGGCTCAAAAAATCTTCATTGTCTTTCTTCTCAGCTTCCAGGGTTATCTCCATTGTTTCAATCACCATAGTAAAATGATGATCCTTCACTATGTTTTTAGCTAACATAGTTTCCTTCTCATTAAATTCTATGATATTTTTCATTTGTTGTCCTTCTTTGCCTGCATAATTAACACATGAATTATCAGTATTAAAAATACAAGTTTTCAATGTCTCTTCCTCCTCTGGCAACACTTCAGTATGCTACTTTGAGTTTTCTTCCAAATCCTTTGTCTGCACATCAGTATGCTGATTTACATTCTCCATGAGCCTGTCAGCTAGTCTCTCCTTCTTTCTATCATCTATTTTGTGAATGTCTCTCTGCTCTGGTTCAAAATAATGAACTTCTTCAGCTTGCTAATTCATTCTTTTATCCTCTGGTTCCTGACTGTCATTCATGAATATTTTCCTACCTTGCTTCCTCAGTAGTTTATCCTGTGTATATATCCTCTGCTTTTCCAATTCTCTTCTCTGAAGATCTAATTTTCTATATAATTCAACAATTTCAATTGGAGTAGAACTTGGAAACTTCACACAACTTTTCATACCTTCATTTTCTGTTGACCAATCATCAGATGGTCTTTCTTTTGTTTCAATATTTTGGTGAATATTCTCATGATACCCCTCTGTCTCCTTCTCTTTCTGCGATCTTGCTATCTCATCATTAATATGAACAGATTTTAGATTCAATTCTTTCTCTTTAACAAACTCTAAAGCTTTCTCATCATCCTGTGATGTACCTGCAATCATACAAAACTCATTAGTTTTAAAAACACAAGACTCTTTAGCCTCATTTGCTTCTTCAAGCACTTATCCTTGAACAGATTTGCATGTGGAATCCTCAAATTCCATCTTTGACTCAAAAAATTTGAGTTCTTCCTTCCATAAGGAAATCTCCTTTTGCCTCCACTTCATTTGAAATGGTTGCCAAATTACTCTCTTTCCCTTTAGTAGAAAGATCCATCCTCCTCTCTGGTTTTCCTCTTCTTAGAACCATTCCTTTAGTACCTCTAGTTGTACTTTCATCACTGCAATTTCTCTTTCTCTATCCTTCATCCTATCTCTATGGCATTCTTTAGAACCTCTTCTCTGATCCTCCATGATCATCTTTATGAAATCTTCACTCACCATGAGTTGCACTAAGCCTCTGCAACAGCAAGCTCTCCTTTTGCCACTTACCTCACCAATCCCCTCACTGGACTTGGTCTTTTGGAAAGTACTAGTTCTCTTATCTCTGGAACCTCTTTGAGCACTCTCTTCTTCTCTCTCTAGGCTTATATCCTCAACTTACCTTCTCTTGAGAACACTTCAATTGTTCTCCCTATCCAAACTTCAGCTGGAATATCAAGTTCACTGCCATTATCAACAAAATCTTTGTCTTTTCTGCAACCATAATTCTGCAATCACAAATTTCAAATCAGATTAAAATTATCTCACCTTCAAGATCTCTACATGCCCTTGTTTTGTACTTTGAATGTACTGTCTTCATTCATTTCTGCAAATTCCTGTTCATTCCATTTGTGTATCTGCTTCTTATCAGATTTAGAATCTGATCTCCTTTAATTTCCTCATCACACATGCATTCAGATTTAATTTAAAAAATATTTTCTTCAACAGAGATTTTCCTTATTTGATACCACTTAATAGTATCCTAAACCGCTAATACCCACATTCACACTCAATAATGCATATAAAAATGCATTGTCCATTTAAAAACCAAAATTAATTCCCATAGTAGCAAACTCAATAATGTGGAAACTTTCTTTCAATCAATGGTTATAAAACCCAAGAATTAATCCACTTTACAACCTCATATGCGGATTTGTTCCTTCTTCATGCTCTATGGTTATCAACCATAGGTATTTACCCATTTCATGCAATTGGATCAATATTTCAAACTTTGGATAACAACCCAAATATAAACCCATATATGTTAAACCCCACTTTATGGAATTGTTTTAATATCTCGAACTTTGGAATAAAACCCAATATATATAATATGGCCCACAACATAGAAATTATCATATATATGGTTTTTATTCAAGCGCTCACAGAATATTTCATTTCATTCGAAGTTCGCATCCATTTAATGTTTAAACCCCAATAAACATTTACATAAATATTTACAGGCCCACAACTTACCTTCCCACCATTCCTTGAATCTGATGTTTGTTAATGCATCACGCTCCAACTCAAGGGGTTTCTACCATTGATCCACACTTCCGTTAACCTCCGCACAACTCCTCTTGCGAACACCGTCCGATCCTTTGATCGGATCAATCCAATGGATATCATGCTCATTTATCCCCGGAACATTATCACTCCATATCCACGTGAAATGAGTTGTATTACAAAACCGCCCATACTATGTGTCAACCATTTAACACTATCACGTTAAAAACTGATAAAACCAATTACCACTCCAGAGCCACGTGAAAATCATTGGTTGGGTTTTAAATCCGCCTTCATTGTTCATCGTATGGTTCTGCCATATTTTAACTCATGGTTCCAATTGCACAGTTTGTTCGAACGACACCTCCGCGCTTTGAAAAATCATTATTCGTTTCCATTGTATTGGATATTCACAGTTCCACTCCAATTCTTCGATACCATTCCACTGTGGCTTGATTTAACATTTCGAACAGGTTTTAAAAAAACCCTTTGTCATTCATCCATGCACGGCTTAACTTCTATATCCAATTTCTGTGGTTCAAATCCATAGTAACCCTCTAATGAACTTCAAAAACCAATCACATTGCACTGTAATTACACGACAGAACGTGTAAGTTTCTCCTTTTAATGCTCCATATGCAATCAACTCATTTCGGAATGCATCCAATCCAGTCTATGTCTAAATTTAGACACCCAAGTAAGTTCTTTAATGGAATCGATCCATTTAGTGATCAATTCACACAAATTCGTAGTCCCAATTAAGCACACACAGTCTCTCAAACATGTAGTTTGAACATGAAACAATAGAATTCTCTGTTCCACTCAATTTATTTGCACACACAATATATACTCAATAAAAACCCAGAAATTGAGTTTTTCCCTGTATTAAAACCAGTATTTACATAGGATTTCTCTGGCCTGATCTTCTATATCAGTGGCCTTCTTCAACTACTTTGCTCGAAGGCTTACAATCCAAACCCTACTTCTCTATGTATTTCCTATCTTCCAAATCTGTCTTTTTTACCTTTGAGGCTTACATTTTATACAAAAAGGTCCTGAAACTGTTTTTTTTTCAGTTCCTGCATTTTCTCAACAAAATCCTAAATATCCTCTTTAATCCTAAAATCACTATTTAATCCCTAAGGATCCTCTTTCATCCCAAAATAATGAAACCAACTCTAATTTAGGATTTAAATTAATTCCTAAATCTCTCATTCTCTATGCACTCCTAATTCTCTCATGTTCTCCAACATTCGAGAACATTTACAAATTCCTCACAATATTTAATTAAAAATCATTAAAATCACTCAAATCATTACATAAGGAACCAACTCCTTTAAAAACATAAAACTCCTAAGTCTAATAAAATACAGGGAATTTTCTTGAGCCTAATGCCCTTGCATCAGCTGTGGACTTGGTGAGCTTGGTGTCTAGCATTGGCCAGAGGATGGACCAAAATGTGATGAGGAACCTACAATCCTGATCTTAGATGATAGACTGCAGGATCTCAAAGTGCACCCACACTCGTTCAAAGAAGAGTTTAGCAGTGGATTATGCTGTGATATTCTTCTTGCAGGCTGACATTATGGCCATCTTCGATAACCTGTCGACGACAATGAAAAAACAGTCATTTCCATGCTTAGTATAAGGAAGGCCCAACATGTTATCCATGGAGACGGATACCCAAGGTTAACTAGGGGTAGGTAGCGGAGTATAAAGGCCTTGCTTCTTGATGCTCGCTTTGGAAATGGAGCAAGCAGTGCAGGATTTGATGTACTTCCCAACATCCTTGATTTGAAAAAATTCTTGAAAACTCAAGTGGTCCTTGTATCTCTGAGATTGAGACTCATACTCCATGAAATAGTCTTCAAGGGATTCTTGTTCTTGAAACCATTCATTTCCTACTACTAAGAATGTAGGCATTGTAGAGTGTTGGGAAACTTATTGTTGCTGCACTGGTTGATCACTCCACTGATGAGAAATGCCAGAGAATTCACCATGTTGAAATCCTTTAGGGGATTCCTTGTATTTATCCATCCTCATCTCCTTTATTTCTCTAGCAACATATTGCATAGCTTTGATAAGAATCTTAGGAAACTCTTTCTCTTCATCTTCTCGTCCAAATAAAGGGGTTTTACCCTTGTCTTCTTTGTCATTTTTATAATCAAAATTCTAGTGTCTTCTTCTTTGATACCTCTTCTCTTTATCAGTAAGAGGATCTCCTTCTTCAGATGACATGTTGGATTTTAAATATGCATAGGTTGTGCCAAGATTATGCTATGATACCATTGTAATATTCCCAAATGGGAAAAGCAGGAATATAGTGCAAAATGCTGGAATAGGAGTTAAAATCATGTAAAAACAAGAGGCCAACATGGAGACCTTCTAATCATTAAAACAATATCAAAATATGCATAATAAATGGGCCATAAGATGTACAATAAGATAGAACAAGCCTCCAATGGACAAAACCCTCAAAAGAGGTGTTGCTACTATATATCAAAATGTCAGAAGACAACTACAACGCTATTGAAAAGGAACTGATATATATGATGAAGATACAAAATAACATGGGATGATATATGCTTCAAAAGATAGATCTAATATAGATCTAGGCACTATACAACCTCCAATTAACAACCCCTCAAGGGTTTTCATCAAAACACCATATACAAGATAGGAATTAAAGCCCTAGGGCTGAAGATTCACTGCAACATATAGATATGGAAAATGTGGTTGATATGATATAAGAAATAGTGGAGCCTCCTCCAATAGATCTCCTAGATGAAAGGATTATCCCCTCACTAGAAAATGTCCTCTCCAAATGGTGTGCCAAAACCACCCAACAACTCCTCCCTCAAACTAATGTAGATCTGGAAAGAAACTACACTGTAAGGGAAAATAAATATGTGGCCTGATGCCAAGATCTGAAAATATGCACAAGGGCCTTCCTTACTGTCCTCCCAAGGGAAAGGAACCCTTCTACACTGAAATCAAGTACTGAAGTGACCCAAAGATGGTCTCCACTACTGCAACCTGCAAAACAACTCAACCCTCAACAGGATCTATGTTGTAGATGTAAGATGAAGCTTTGGCCAAATGCCTGATAGTGGAAGTGAAGTATGTAATATTCCAAAAATTTAGCCTTCATCTAAATGGAATATTATAGTTTTTTTATCACTAGGTAGGTGAATAAGTGGGTGGGGAGGCCCATAAAACCCCTTTAGGGGGAATAATAACACTCCTAATGTGAAAAGAGGAAGAATAAACAGTTGGATTAAGCACCTTTAGGCATGAACATGGATTGGATCATGTTAATTCAGTCAACTTTGACCAAGTCAACAACGCTGTCATGGAGGAGTTACCTTTATGATGAGACAACGCAGTTTTAGTGGAGGACAACTTGCATGAGCTTGGTGGCAATTATGGATGGGACCCAATGTGAGGTGGTTCATTTTCTATATATGGAGAGGATGGCAACATTTGTTATTCATGTTTTAGATTATCATTTGATATTGATCTGTTTAGACTTTGCTTCCTTTTGCTATTTAGAAGGGTTGTTGTGTTGTTTAGCACAAGGGTGTTCCTGATCAGGAATCCATACCTCATCCTCAGGGAAGGAGAGGTTATTTGATATGCATTTCCTCATTCCAGCATTTTGGCCAAGCTACCTCCTTCAGCTACAGCACAATTTTTGTTCAGAGCTGGGTTGTATTGTAGGGTGCAGCAAAGGAGGATCACATAGAGCTATTTATGGGCTTGTTTTCAGTGGAGAGGTATCTTATCCATTGGAGGATCAGCAAGGAGGGATCCTGATCATATTTTCACATCTTTGGCATCAGGCCAACCATCTACCATCCCTCACATCACAATGACAATTCTGAACTGCGTTATTTTTGGAGGCAATTGCTTGGAGAGTTCATTGAGCTCATTAGGAGTGTCTATTTCTGAGTAGAGGGATCAACCTTCTATTTAGAAATACTATTGGAGGAGGACATCATCATTTCAGATCTGTCATAGCCTCATTTTATTCAGATCTAGTTTGCAGTGACATCTCAACCCTAGGTTTATTTGTCACATTGTATATTTCTTGGTATTTCTAGCAATCTTTTCCGAGTTGGCTAGAAATCATGTATTAGAGCCCACATATTCTTTCTTAGGAAATTATTTTGTTTCTATCAGCCATATTCCATTTTTTTATGTTTATAGTAGCAGCTACACTGATATAGACAGCTCTGTCACTGCTCTTTGGCATTCTCTACAGTTGCAGCAACTCATGCGTTGATTGTTCTGATCATTGGAGGCTTGTTCTTATTTCTTGAGTGGCTTGTCCCTCATGATATTTTTGTATATTGTTGTTGATATCTTAATAAAATGATGTATGTATATTGATCCCTCTTATGTCATGATCAGAATTTTTGTGTTTTACATTATTATGTCTTGTGTTGCTGCTATTTCCATTTTGGAATATTACAGTGGTATCAAATCATAATCTTGGCTCAGCCTGTGCATTCAAGACATTATGTCATTATAAGGAGAAGCTTCTTCTCACAGAAAAGAGAATTTGTACAGAAGAAACAAAGGCATGAATCCATTATTTGGATAAATGAAGGAAGAGAGGATCTCCCAGATTCTTTTCCAAACTATGAAAAATATCAAGGAAGATCTCAAGGAGATGAAAGGGGAGAAGGGTAGAAAACTTCCAAGAGGGTTTGAAAGTGGAGAAAGCCCTAGATATTCACATGATGGGTGTGAGAATTCAGCGAAACATGCAGATCCACAACGCAGTTTATTTCCCACATTCACTGCAAGAAGGATGGAGGAAGAAGGTGCACCAAGGGAGGAGACCTTGAGTGACTATCTTTAGGAGTATGAGTCTCAATCATGGAGATTCAAAAGGAACTTGGACTTCCAAGGGTTTTTCCAGCTCAAGGAAGACAAAATATCTAGTAACCATAATAGAAGCAAGAGAGGTAGAATCTTTCTATCTAACTTTGATGGATCAACAAAGTGCTCAACCAAAGCTTGGGTGGAGGAGCTAGATTCCTCTTTCCAGCTACACCAAGTTTCAGAAAAGGAGGCCATTAGAGTAGCAGCGTTGCATCTCAAAGGTATGGCCCATGATTGGTGGTTTTATAGTTATGCTTCATTTTATCATGCAAATGTAAACACTTATGAAGGGTTCACTAAGAAATTAGTGAGAATATTTGATATTAAACATTGTAAAACATCATTTTTTGAACCCAAAAACTCAAAACCTTTGCATGATTTGGAGAGATCTATTTTTCCAACTCCACTCCATATTTTTGTTGAAGGAGATAAAAACATGCATGATGCCTTGCCAAGGGTAATATCCCCACTTCTTAAAGAACCATCTTCTATAGATGAAGACATGGAGGTTCCTCCTTCAATGGAAGACCAAGATCAAGGGTCTCTCATTGATGATGAGGCATTCTCACATATTGATGAAGAGGATGAGCAAAGAAGAGCTAACAACGTTGTACCATCAGGAGGAGATCCATCACCACATGGAGATGGATAGGGAGCCATTTCTTTCATTAGAGGATCCCTTGTATCTTTGCAAGGAGTTCCAAATTATTCAACATGTGGGAACCAAAGCACAATTCCGGAGCAACATGTATCAATTTTTGTGGATTGTGAGATGGGAGAAAGGAAGGATCAACATCAAGGGATGATGAGCATTCACCCTTATCTATTTCAGGAGGTTTCTGCATAAAATAAGGAGACTATATTGCACAGTGAAGAGAGGGAAAAATTAGTCCACTCATATATACAGTCCACTTTAGATTTTTATGTCTCACTACATGGGGGCATTCCACCTGGGAGGCCACTAGATCTAGAGTTGGTGAAAAACATCTTGCTATTTGGTCCACCACTCTTAGATTCCGAAGGGGTGAAGACCTTGGAGGAGTCTAATATAGCGCGGAGAGTCTGGGGTAGACTCAAGGAGGAGGGAGACATTCTCCCATTTTCAGCATCACCCATTCTCACTACATATTTTGTGCTGAGAGAAGTTTCTGCAGTGATGGAGGATGGCGCCTTCATGGTTCAAGGGAGATGCTGCATGGATTTGGAGAAACATAGGGTACTTCCTTTGAGGAAGGAATCCTCCATACATTGGAGTAGATGGAGGCCACTCATGCTTACATTGGCCAATATCAGGAGATTCTTTTTGGATGGTAGCTTCTCATGGGAGGCTAACTTCCAAAGGCCACCACTTCTAATTGAGCATGAGCAGCTGCATGATGAGAATGGAAGCAATTTGGAGGATGAATTTGGAATGGGGGATGTCAAAGGAGAAGACAACAACATGTGGGGAGCTTCACATTTTAGATCTTCAGCGTTGTCTCTTAGGAGGGTTGATCCATATCGGAGGTCTCAACTTTTGTTAGAGTACTCCAAAGATCTTGGTGCTTGCATGATTCTTGATGACCCAGAGGGAGATGATAGATACATGGTGGTTGATGAAGTCATCTATTCTCATGGCGGAGTCTTATTGACTAGATTTTTTGAGCTCAAGAGGAAGCTACTACATGTAGCACATGTGGACTTTCTTTCCATGCACTTTGATGCATTTCATTCCTTGATGGAAGAGTTCACTTGGGAGGGCATCCAGCAAGATATATATCAGTATATGGAGAGATGCATAGCCTGGATGGTGATGAAGAGGTTTTCATAGCCACTTCCCTACTCATGGAGAGTGAGGAAGAATTTTCAGTTGAGCCATTTCAGCTCAAGGACCAAAGTACATGGTAGAGAAGGTACAATTTTGCATTATGATTGGTACTAGATCTCTACTATAAAACAAATCCTAACATATCATAATGTGTGCTCTTCCTTCAGCATGAATATTCTCAAGAAAATCCTCATTAAACAAACATTTGATTCAAATTAAAATGTACATAAATAAAAGAGAACCATGCAACCAAAAATACTGATATATAATAACACAAGAAATTCCTTGGCCGAATATTACAATGGATGGCCTCTCGGCTCTCGGCCCTTTTAAAAAAGCTCTAAAACCATTTCTCTCTCTCGCTCTATATTCCTCACTGTTTTCCATCCTCATACACTCCTCATATTTATACATAATAATGAATTTATCCCAATCCATAATTGTAATATCCCCAAAATGGGATTGCTAGCAAGGCATGTATAAAAAATGAATTTTTCCAAAATGGATGCTACAGAATTTAAAATTAGCCCTTGGATCCATAAAATATAACAATATAAGACCCAAATCCAAGAGGGGATCAGAAACAAATCAAACTAGGTGAGGTAAACAGACCTCCCACACCTAGAATGGCTTGAAAATTGCCCAAAGAAGGGACTGCAGCAATGTGCAACAATACTGCTTCAGAAATAATGCAGTCTGGCTAAGAAGTAGCAAGAGGCCAACATGGAGGCTCAATATGATTATTTATAACAGAAAATCAAGATTATATTGAAGCCCATACATCATAGAACATAAAATAGAAGAATTTACATGAAGAAATCCTCAAGAATGAGGTGCTGCAACCATAGGAAATGATTGAACAAGATTGACAACGTTATTTTTATTAGCTACAATAGCAGTATATTACACTTCAAATCTAGAGCAGATATGTTTACAAAAATTTAGATCTGTATAGAATATTTACACTATAGAGTCTCCTCTTTAAAAGTCCCTTGTGCTTTTCAGCAAAAAGTGAAGTACATGGAGTAGATCTGAGATCTAATGCAGCAGATTTGCAGAATGATTCGGAATTTCTGAAGAAAATACACCAGTATTTATATCAGATCTGAATGGAACATGGATTAGATATGTAATCCACGAATCACCACACTGAAGGGCAGATTCCCAACACTAGAGATCTCTCCTCCTTGAAGTGCCAAAAGACCCTGCAACTTTCTCCTTGCAAGTAACGCAATTTTGGAAGATGGACCGTGTTGTACGCTTTAGAAAATGATTTTGCCTCAAGCCAAGATCTGAAAGTGGGCTCTCCTCATCCAATACTCTCTTGCCATGGGGATAGAAGACTTTCCCACTGAAAAGAGGCACTAGAATGGCTTAGATCTGAATAGATCTAGCCTCCACTTGCTACAGCTTGCAAAGACAACCAAATCCCTCAATAGGATCTCAGTTTTAGTTGAAAGGAGAAGCTTGGAAAAATGCCTGATAGTGGAAAAGACATGAAAGACTCTTCCAAGAGGCCTCTCAAGGAAAGAGGTGGGATTCCCGATCAGGAACACCTAGTGCTAAACAACACTATTCTCTGCTAAATAGCCAAGAGAATAAGAAATGGCTAAACAGACAAGTTCTTTCAAAACAATATGTTCAACAACCTTCTTCTAATGTCCTCCTCTTCCTTTTATAGGATAAAATTCTTGCAAAACCCTAAACCATGTCAACGATTTAGCTCCTTTCACATGTGTAGCCTCCATCTAAAACTGCGTTGTGCATCTAGGAGGTTCACTTCATCTAGACAGCGCTGTTGATTTGGTCATGGTTGACCCAGTCAAACAACTCAATCCCTTCCACACATGAGGGTGTTTTATTAGAATAGCCCAGATTTTACCTTGTTCACATTGGGCATTGATTTATTCACTATTTTCAGGAGTTTTTATTGTCCTCCTTTACAAATTTATTATTGCAATAATAAAATGAAACAAAATTGTATATTCCCATTAGCTTGGGCTAATTGGGAATATTACAGTCCTCCCCTCCAAAATGTTGCTTGTCCTCAAGCAACTAATAAGGTGAGTGTTGCAACTCCTTTCCTCCTCCATTGGTGACACAAAAAAATGATAAGCTTCTCCCATAAGCTAAGTGATCACCAATCCATCCATCCATGACTTGTTCCAACAATGTTCTCATGAGATGCAAACAACTCATCCCATAAGGAAACAATAAATCACATGAAACAATCATGGTTTTCCCAATTCCCTCCCTGAAATATAAGACAAAAAGTACATGGAGTGTAGTCATCCCATAGGGCACATGCATGCCTTCCCTTCTTCCTCCATACATCCCCAAAAAAAATACAAGTACATCATCAATATAGGGGATCAAGACAATGTACATACAAACAGAAATTTGTGCATATGGAGGTGGATCATAGTCCCACATGTGGAACCAGCGCAGAGCATCCCCTGCTTGCATCAAATCAAGATGTGGTAAGTGGTTTTCCCACCACTTACTTGTTTCCCATACCATCTCACCATAGCTGAAAGTGTGAGATATATTTGGTGCCTTTGGGAAGCACCCATCATGTTGTAAAATCTCCCTTTTCCTTCCAAGGGAGTGGCCAAATTCAGAAATGTTTGTGGCCCATTGTTTGCCATGAGATTTAAAATATGTATCACTCCTTCTTGGAGTCATGGCCTGCATAAAAATAGTGAAATAATGCATACAAATAGAAAATGAAACATGTTTTACAAATGTATGTTCTTCACCCAATGTTCTCCTTATACAAGTGGAGTGGTGTATGGATCTTTCTCCTCCTTCCAAGGTAGGAAGAGGTGGCTGAAATAAATCTATCATAGAGTCTTGTTGCTGCTTCAACTCCACAAGGTTCATGCATCTTTGAAAATGATGATAGAGTTCTTTTCAAAGCCCTCCCAATAGTAGCTCCTCAAGATGATGTTGTTGAGCTTCATAGAGTATGTGTGGTTGAAATAGAACTCTTCATAAGATATTTATAGTAACTTCTCCTTTAACTTGGAAGATCTAGACAAGAAGATCCTACCATGATTATAGATGACCCCATCAAGGATTCAATAGCTCTCCTCATGCAGCAAGTCATCAAGAATCATGCAAGTATGAAGATCCTTGGAATATTCCACCAGCAGTTGGAATTTCCAATAGGGATCTAATGTGCCCAACAATGATAGCGCTGATAATGTGTCATCTAAAGTGTCTGCCATGTTTTTTTTGTTCTCCTTGACATTGCCCATGTCAAATTTGTATGTTGGAAAGCCAAGCTTCCCATTTTTCTCCTCCTTGACATCTACCATGCCAAAGGTACAAGGTGGAAGGTTTTCATTCCTTCCTTGCTGCCCTCCTTGCACATGCTCATGCTCAAAAGGAAATGGAATTTCTTGGAAGTTAGTGTCCCATGGAAGGCTATCATCTACCCAAAACCTCCTTGGTTTTGCCAAAGTATGCATGTGTGACCACCATCTCTCATCATGTATGGAAGAGGATCCTCCAAACAAGTTTGTCTTATGATTCAAGGATTGTCTTCCTTGCTTCATGATGGTGTCATCCTTCATCCTTGCAACATATTTTCTCAGCACAGTATGATATGAGATAATGGATAATGATGTTAAGGGAAAAATACTTTCCCTCTCCTTGTACCTTCCCCATACTCTCAACGTTGTAGCATGGTCTTCTAGTGCTCCCTTCCTCCTTGGATCTATGAAAGGAGCATTAATGCATGAAACATATTTCATCAAATATGAATCAGGTGGTCTCCCAGGTGGTATACCTCAAGATAATAATGTCTCATGGCTCATTCCCATGTGAAAAACAAATGGGAACATGTCATGAATGCTTCCACTGGGAAAATCCATCTCTGATTTCTGTGTGGAAGTATCATGATAATGGGGCATTGGAGAAACTTCCCAATATTTTTCTTCATCGCCCACCTTCTGCAAGATCTCACAGTCTAAGGTTCTCCCTTTAGATGTAGTTAACTCATGAACACCCATCATCTCCTTGGTGTCAAGAGTCTTGATCACAAAGGAATGATCTATCATAGTGTGTGTTCCCAAAATTGGATATAATGTTGGAACCCATTCCCTCCATTGTTTTGTCTCTTTGTCTATCATCATAGACACATGCTGATCATCCTCTTCATGTATAGGATCCTTGGGGCCTTCTTTCAAAGATACAAGATCACTATTAGTGGAAGCAATGGCTTCACCTCCATCTCTCAATAAAAATAGATCTCCTCCTGTTTTCACAGTGCTGGGGGAACCTTTCAGCTCTTCTTCTTTCTTCTCCTCATCAATGGATTATGCCTCATCAATAAGAGATCATTTCTCTTGATCTCTCCTTGAAAAAGTAACACTCATGTCTTCTTCTTGAGAAGAATGTTCTTGCTGAAGTGGGGCCTTTGCCCTTGGAAAATCTTGTAGAATATTTTTAACCCCTTCAACAATGTTCAGAAATGGAGTTATATTCATGGATATTTCCATCTCATGCAAAGTTTCTGATTTCTTGGGCTTGGTTTTATTACCCAAAGAAATTTCAGATGGCACAAAATCAAATCTTTTCACTAACCTCCTAGTGAACTTTGCATAAGTAGAGATGTTTACATTTTTCAATGAAGAAGACTCAAATAACCACCAGGCATAAGCTTTACCTTGGAGGTGCAGCGCTGTTATTCTTATGGATTCTTCTTCAGAGACTTGATGTAGCTATAAATATGTGTCCAGCTTCTTTACCCAATACTTGGCTGAGTTCTCAGGTGATCCATCAAATGTAGGTAGGAAAGTTCTACCCAAGGTGTGTTGCATGCACCCTCTTCTTCTCATGTTTTTGTTGGATCTTCTCTCTTCTTTGAGTTGAAAAAAATCTGGGAAGCTTATATGCTCTTTGAATCTTTTAGACTGATATTCATATTCTTGGAGATAGTCACCACGAGTCTCCTCTTTCGATGTCTCTCCTTCTTCTTCTCTTCTTGCAAGGAATGTAGGCATGCTACAACGTTGTAGATCAAATTGTGTGGCTGAATTCTCACACAAATCATATGAAGTAGTGGGGCTTCCTTCATGTGCAAACCTCTCCAAAATATCTGCTTGTATTTCATTCCTCATTCCCCTGATTTCATTCTTTAGCTCATGCATAGTTTGGAACAGAATTTTTGAGAACTATTTCCCTTTCAATCTTCTAGATAAAGGGTTTGGACCCTTTACTTCTGTGTCTTCAATGTAACCATACTTCTTCATCAGTATTTTCTTTCCATGAAAAGACATATTGTCTCTTCAAGAAAATCAAATCACAGGATGTGCCAAGATGATTGCTCTGATACCACTGTAATATCCCCAAAATGGGACTACTAGCAAGGCATGTTTGAAAAACGTATTTTTCAGAAAAAGAATGCTACAGAATTTAAAATAATCCCTTGGATCCCTTAGATATGAAAATATAAGACCCAAATCCAAGAGGAGATCAGAAAAAAATCAAACTAGGTGAGGTAAATAGACCTCCCACACCTAGAATGGCTTGAAATTTGCCTAAAGAAGGGACTGCAGCAATGTGAAACAATACTGCTTCAGAAATAATGGAGTCTGGCTAAGTAGTAGTAGGAGGCCAACATGGAGGCTCAATATAATTATTTATAACAGAAAATCAAGATTATATTGAATCCCATACATCAGAGAATAGAAAATAGAAGAATTTACATGAAGAAATCCTCAAGAATGAGGTGCTGCAACCATACGAAATGACTGAACAAGATTGACAACGTTATTTTTATTGGCTAGAAAAATAGTATATTACACTTAAGATCTAGAGCATATATGTGTAAAAAAAAATAGATCTATATTAGATATGTACACTATAGAGTCTCCTCTTTAAAAGCCCCTTGGGGTTTTTAGCAAAAAGTGAAGTACATGGAGTAGATCTGCAGAATGATTCATAATTTCTGAAGCACATACACCAGTATTCAGATCATATCTGAATGGAACATGGATTATATCTGTAATCCATAGATCACTGCAGTGAAGGGCAGATTCCCAACACTAGAGATCTCTCCTCCTTGAAGTGCCAAAAGACCCTGCAACTTTCTCCTTGCAAATAACGCAGTTCTGGAAAATGGAATGCATTGTAGGCTCTAGAACATGATTTGGCCTCAAGCCAAGATCTGAAAATGGGCTCTCCTCATCCAATACTCTCTTTCCAAGGGGATAGAAGACTTTCCCACTGAAAAGAGGTGCTATAATTTCTTAGATCTGAATAGATCTAACCTCCACTTGCTGCAGCTTGCAAAGACAACCAAACCCTCAACAGGATCTCAGTTGTAGTTGAAAGGAGAAGCTTGGCCAAATGCTTGATAGTGGAAAAGACATGAAAGACTCTTCCAAGAGGCCTTGAAATAAAATAGGTGGGATTCCCGATCAGGAACACCCAGTACTAAACAAAACTATTCTCTGCTAAACAGCAAAGAAAATAATAAATTTCTAAATAGACAAGTTCTTTCAAAACAATATGTTCAACAACCTTCTTCTGTTTTCCTCCTCTTCCTTTTATAGGATAAAATTCTTACAAAACCCTAAACCATCTCAATGATTTAGCTCCTTTCACATGTTTAGCCTCCATATAAAACTGTGTTGTGCATCTAGGAGGTTCATTGCATCTATACAACGCTGTTGATTTGGTCATGGTTGAGCCAGTCAAATGGCTCAATCCCTTCCACACATGAGGGTGTTTTATTAGAATAGCCCAGATTTAACCTTGTTCACATTGGGCATTGATTTATTCACTGTTTTCAGGAGTTTTTATTGTCCTCCTCTACACATTTATTCTTACAATAAGAAAATGAAAAAAAATTGTATATTCCCATTATCTTGGGCTAATTGGGAATATTACAATAATTTCCTCCACACAAATATCAACTAAAATCTAAATTATATTTATCCTTTTTTTGGACTCAACTAAGTCCCATTTAAGGAATTCCTAATCCCTAGATTATCTACCTAATTCAACTCCACTCATATCCTTAATTTATTAAAAGAATATTTACAATAATCCTCACTTACAATTTTCTCTCTTAATTTATTAAAATGAGCACAATCATTTATAAAATAATTAAAAAATCTTCACCCCTATAATTACACAATATTTTAATAAAACCCAAGCAGGATGCTCCTACATCAGACTCCCCATGTAGAGAAGTTTCCATAGACTTCTGTCTATGAGGTCTGCCGCTTTTCTGTAATAATGCAATAGCCACAAGTCTTGATGACTTGCTCCCTCCAAGATTCCAAAATCTATTATGTCGCTGGTCCTTTAAAGTATCAACTCTGATTGGTAACTCATCACTCACTTTGTTAATCAGATTCCATCAGCCTTTCCAACACTTTCTTTCGCCAATTCCTCAGAGTAAATCCTCTTTGTTTGATTCTTTCGTCTTCAATTGTGCTGAACACTCAAATTTCTACAATGAAGAATAATCAAGAACTCCTTCTTGATTACAATTATAGTAATTTATTTCTCTTATAGTAACAAATTTCTCATCCGGTGTTGTACCTACATTCATAAAAAAACTATCAGTTTAAAAAATAAAATACCTTTCAGCCTCTTTTGATGCTTCAAGCACCAATCTCCCATCATTGACTTTTTGGATTTCAACAGACCCTATTTTGAATTGCTGGTTGCTTTCATCTTTATCCTGCTGGATCAATATTTCTGTCTACTTTATGTCTCTACGAACATAAATTTCTTGCTGCCCTTGATCTTTCATCTCAACTCCAAATCATTTCTGCTCGATTTCTCTGACTTCAACATCATATTTATTAATGTCTCCTTCTGTACCTACAACCACATTATTATTTGAAAAGTTATAACATTCACTCAACTCTATAAATGTTATAACCATTTCATCCCTATCATGCACAGTAACTGCAATCTCTTCTGTATCAGGTTCTACAAGTTTAATCTCCCCTTCAGGTTCCTTAAGCCATAGTTCCAAGAACTCTATCTCCATGTGAAATATTTTTAGCATTTCATCACCTCCTTCATTCCCAGCTTTTTTATTCTTCTGGAAATCTTCCTGAGTTATCCTGGTTTCTGTATCATCACATTGCAAAATTATGTTAGCAATTTCATTAAACAAATTCATTTGCTTACCTCCTTGGAATATCTCTTCGGCATTTTCATTATGCTTCTGCTCCATAAAAGCTTCAATTGGTTGTCTCACCCCAAACAAGAACTCATCTATGAATTATTTTTGATGCAACAACTCAGTACCATCCTCCTCTGAAAGGCATTCTCCATCACACTTCACCTCAAGAGTTTCATTCATCTTTGTGACAGTTTCACCAGACTGTCCACCATCTTTTGCACATCCTGCAAACATACATAAACTGTGAGATTTAAAAATGCAAGGCTTCATAGCCTCATCTTATTCTCTCAACAACACATCTTCAGATTCTTCTAAAATATTCCAATAGTTCATGAGATCTTTCTCATTGATCTCGTCACCCAGAATTTCACCATGTTTTGGGTCACAAATGGAAACTTCCATTTTCAACTCAGCCTCTCTGAGTTCTTCACATCCCATTTGAACACTTATCATCTGCTCGAGCTTCCTCAACTCTTCTGTCAGCTGTATGTTTACTTGTTGTTCCCTCTTTGCGTGTAGTCTCTGCCACTTCACTTTCTTCCTCATGGTCCATCCATGTGTCTGGTCTTTCACATTTCTCTGCAATAACTCCATCAACAATTCAAGGTGAACTGTTATCTCAGCCTTCTCCCGCTCATAATCCTTATCAGTCAACTGCTCACATATGCCATTTACCTTGGCATTTTCCTTCTTCTTTCTTTAGCTGCGGTCTTTCTCAGAACCTCTGAAATGACTATCACTAGTCACCTTCTCCTCCTTTGTGAACTTCATCTGTTCGTGTGGATTTCATTCAATCCCTTTTTCAGCAAGCCTTCCTACTTGCCTTCAACAATACAAGTTCTCTTCTTGCACTTGATCACTTTCAGTTCTCTATCTTGGAATCATCTATGAAAACTCTCTTGCTCCTCTTTTGCCGCAAACAACAACTTTAGTAATGCTTGTGTTACAATGACTAAACTCTTTGGGTGTTGGGCTCCGTCGATCATGCACCCAATTACATTCAGACCTTTGACTTAGCTTACGACTCTTTGACTTCAAACTTTACACCAACTCTTCATCTTGGATGAAAAATACTCAATCTTAACTCAAACTATCCAAACTTTCATTTAACCCTAACATCTGTTTTGACTTCAAGGCTTGCCCAATAATTGTGATAGTGGATATTTTGACTTAAGTAAAATTATACAATATTCCAAAGAACATATAACCCTAATAAATTTTTAGGATGTAAAATGTTCACTCCCTCCCATACTTCATTCTTAAGAAAAATCATCAGTTTCCCATTAGCATTTCACATGATGTTGAAGTCTTTAATCGAAATGCAATCCAGATTTTCCAAGATTTATTTTATGGTGAAAATAAATAAACCATTCAATTTTCAACATTCAAAAATACCTTTCTAAATTGTCATACCTTATGCTCCCATTAATGTTATTTAATAAACCTTTCCCTTGCATTTGCAACTCTCTGGATTTCACTCTTCTGTGTCGTCTTTGTCACTGTGAATACTCGCATGCCCATCATACCATGAGCTTGTCATCTTAGTGCCAACATTTTTCCTGCACTTTTATGCACCATACAACTGCACATTATAAATTGTACATCAATTCACATCTCTTCATATGTGTACAGAGAACAAGTTATTCATGTTTTTAACCTCTTCGATGAATAATTTCCAACTCGTACATTATGTTCATCCTAAATAACACCTCCTTAGGTGCTATCATATGATGGTAAAACAAGGATTCTACAAAATCAAGCAATTGTGGTTTGTTTGTGTTTTCAACCTTAAACACAAATCACAAAAATTCTCCCATTTCCAACTACAAGCCTTGATCCAAAATGACGCAACTAAGATTGCAAAGAACCCACACTATGCATAATAAACCATTTCATATATTATAAAATGCATGCTTCTCTTTATATCAAGGTTTAATACCCTTTTATTAATTGAGCCAAGTGGAAGTCCTTTCAATAAACCTTACCATAAACCTTTGGTTAAAATAATACCTTGGGATTATATCTATAAACTCAGACTTTATAAATTAAAACCCAAACGTTTTACCATAGTTTAGGACTTTTGGTTAAAACTCATATCTCCGCTTTATTTCTAGCCCATATCACATCACAACCTTTATGGGATTTCATTTAACCCAAATTTTATGTTATAAAGTCAACATAACACTTTATAACTTACCAATCCATCAATCCAATGTTTTCACGATCAATAGGCGGCACATATCTCGAGGCTCTTCTTCCAATCTCCGTCATTGATTTTGACTCTCATCCCATGGTTATCCCTTCATCACCTTTCAACATACCTTTACACCATCGATCTTCATCGCTCATACATCCGACGGCTGACGCTTCACTGCACTCCAACTTAAAAATCCAATGATTATCGCATAACAAAGAAGCATGCCCTTTGATATTTAAAACTCACGCAAAATGAATAGTATTGAAATTTCCACACGTCAACCCTTTAACACTATCACGCCCATTCCAACTTTTACCACTTATCCTCCAAAAGTGGTGCGACAAACCAATTCGGTTTTAAGAAACCGCCTTTACTGTTCTGTTGTGCCGCTGCTACATTTCATGACTCCATATTAAATCTTGACACCGTTTAGGAGACAACTCCAGACTTAAACTGTGTTAAATACCTCTACAGTTTTATAAAACCGCTTTCCTCCTTCCTTTGCGCCATCAATTCATAGTTTGCTGGTTCCGAATAGAACACAGTTCCACTTCAAGTTAAAACTGCATATTTTCAAACTGACTGCAAACGTGGGTTCCCAGCTTCACTGTGAATCAAAATGGAATTTATTTGTACTTTTTAAGTCACTGCCAACATGAGTCAATGTACCCAAAGCTTCACATGCATTATGGCATTCTCTTATTTTCTAGAATCACTGCTCGCTCCAGAAATTTAACAAACGCAGTTTTGCGTTATAGAAGTGCAAGTGGGCTTACACCATTGCTAGCATCAACACATTGTCTACAGGGTGTCAATGTTGTTGTCGTAGTGGATTATTCACCTCAGATGCACTGCATGGTTCCAACACCTCCAACACTTGCATCCACAAACCAGTGCTTCAATACCCTGGACGCACTCTACTGCAGGTGTTAAGACAACTCTCCATGGCTGGCTATTGATACTGCACTCATGAAAATGTGTTAAGGCTGCATACCATGCATACACGGTGATTATGTTTTTAAACAAAAATTAAACCATACATTGCAACTGCTCACGCAGTATGGAATCCCATTCACGCTATTCAATTCCTTACTGCAACCCTTATGGTGCTGAGGTAGCCAATTTATGCAATCAAATAATCAAACTACTGCAATAAAATCTGGTGAATTAATAAAATATGAATTTCAATGAATACACATAAGTAATAAGTGCATCTTTGAACAAAACGAGGTAGAATCAAACCACGAATATGATCCAATTTTATCGAGTTATTATTTATTTAATGATTTTCGTTCCACATCATTTAGAGTTGTAGTTTCTTCAATTTCAACTGAATCCTTTAAATCGAAGCATCTATGTATGTTTAGCTCTAAGCAGAACATGTTACCCATAACTATAAAATGGACTTTGTGCCGTCCTGCTTCACTTCAGATTTCTGGATTGTCTTTATCATAAACCGATCATCATGAGATAGATAAAAAAAAAAACACTACCACTCTTTCCTAGAGAGGACAACTCTCGCAGTGCATCATTTCCACAAATAGAAAGCATGTAGTCAGCAACATCAATTTTGAAAAGTTCACAAAGATGCCTGAACACCATTCACGTTGCTCCAGTCACCAAAAATACACAATGAGTTCTCCTCCAAATGATAATCCTCACTCCAACGCCACTAGATTGAATGCCTAATCGATTCACAAATGAATGCACAATATAGGTTTGTTGCGTCAACATAACAGCTTCTCCATTGGACCACTTCTCATAATTCATGTTGGAGAATCACGTCTTTTCACTGTATGCAAAGTCTTTTGCTGGGCTCTGATACCAAATGATGCCAGGATTCTGCGATAAAACAAATCCTTGCATATAATAGCATGGGTGCTTCCTTCAGGATGAATATTCTCAAGAAAACTCTTCATTAAACAAACATTTAATTCAGCTTAAAATGTACATAAATAAAAGAGAACCATACAACCAAAAATACTGATATATAATAACACAAGAAATTCCTTGGCCAAATATTAAAATGGATGGCCTCTCGGCTCTCGGCCCTTTTACAAAAGCTCTCAAACCATTTTTCTCTCTCGCTCTGTATTCCTCACTGTTTTCCATCCTCACACACTCCTCATATTTATACATAATAATGAATTTATTCCAATCCATAATTTCCTCCACACAAATCTCAACTAAAATCTAAATTAGATTTATCCTTTTTTTGGACTCAACTAAGTCCGATTTAAGGAATTCCTAATCCCTATATCTACCTAATTTAACTCCACTCATATCCTTAATTTATTAAAATAATATTTACAATAATCCTCACTTACAATTTTCTCTCTTAATTTATTAAAATGAGCACAATTATTTATAAAATAATTAAAAAATAATCACCCCCCTAATTACACGATATTTTAATAAAACCCAAGCAGGATGCTCTTGCATCAATGATTTGTACTTCTTTACTTTATATGAGCAGTATGTTGTACCAAGGAGGATTATCCCTTCTTGCATATTATATTATGATGTACTTGAGGCCAATTGCAACATTGAGGTTGGCTATTCTATTGGTGGTCTGTGGGGGAGGCCACATGATTCTTGGTGTGCACCATTGGAACCACATTTTACTTTCATGACCCTATCTTGTAGGATGATTGTGGTAGCAAACAAGTGGCTGGAAAGGAACTTTTTATTATTTATTTTGAGGTAGGCAAGGGATGAACTGCACTGGTTCCATATGTGGAACTATGATCCACCTCCCGGTTGTCATATGGCAACTTGTTTTCATTGGTTTTTTCTTCCATATGTTGGAGATGTTCTTATGTTTATGGGAAGCTTTGTTGGGAGAGTGGCACAAGAGTTGAGGGTGCCCATTGTGAGTATGATTCTCCCTACTATACATGTTGCATGCTTGACAAGAAACAATGGGCAAACCATGATTGCCACACTACATATATTTTATTCATGTGGGAGGAGACATTTGGAGAACTTGAGTTCTTGGAGGCCATGAAATTTTATCCCAAGATCAGCAACAAACCCATACTTACCATAAATGGAGAGAGAAACAACTTGGGTGGAAAAATCTAATCTCTCCATGCAGCCCCAATACATTGCATAAACCAGGGGTTGATTATTTATTTGATGAGCTACCTAGAATGGCTCATTTCATTTGGATGATAGCATGGGTAGGGGAGAATCTCATTGGGGATGAGATTACCTATTTTTATCATCACTCCTACCTTGAAAAGGTCATGGGACAACAAGAAGGTTTCCACTTACACCTTCCACCTTTTCATGATGTGAGCCATTTTGGTTTGCATACTTGGGAGGAGCCATTGGAGGGAAGATTTATTGTAGATCATTTTGAGCAGTGGTGGGGACCATTGATGAGGAGGCCACAAGAAGAGGAAGGGAGGAATTTTTCTCCACCTTTACAGTTGCTTGAGGACAAGCAACATCTTGGAGGGGAGGACTGTAATATTCTGAAAATTTAGCCTTCATCTAAATGGAATATTATAGTTTTTTTTATCACTAGGAAGGTGAACCAGTGGGTGGGGAGGCCC
This sequence comes from Pinus albicaulis, assembly GCA_034641835.2. Taxonomy (NCBI): domain Eukaryota; kingdom Viridiplantae; phylum Streptophyta; class Pinopsida; order Pinales; family Pinaceae; genus Pinus; species Pinus albicaulis. The sequence goes on from CM076569.1 coordinate 627,837,457, forward strand.
ATAAAACCCCTTTAGGAGGAATAATAACACTCCTAATGTAAAAGGAGGAAGAATAAGTAGCTGGATTAAGCACCTTTGGGCGTGAACAGGGACTGGATCATGTTGATTCAGTCAACTTTGACCAAGTCAATATCGCTGTCATGAAGGAGTGGCCTTTATGATGAGACAACGCAGTTTTAGTGGAGGACAAATTGCATGAGCTTGGTGGCAAGTATGGATGGGACCCAATATGAGGAGGTTCACTTTCTATATATGGAGAGGATGGCAGTCTTTGTTATTCATGTTTTAGATTATCATTTGATATTGGTATGTTTAGACTTTGCTTCCTTTTGTTGTTTACCAGGGTTGGTGTGCTGTTTAGCACAAGGGTGTTCGTGATCGGGAATCCCAAACTCATCCTAAGGGAATGAGAGGTTCTTTGAGCTGAATTTCCTCATTCTGGAATTCTGGCCAAGCTACCTGCTTCAGCTACAGTGCATTTTCTGTTCAGAGTTGGGTTGTGTTGCAGGGTGCAGTAAAGGAGGATCACATAGAGTTTTTTCTGGGATTGTTTTTCAGTGGAGAGGTAGCCTATCCATTGGAGGATCAGAAAGGAGGGCTCCTGAGCATATTTTCACATCTTTGGAATCATACCAACCAATTATCATCCCTCACAGTGCAGTCACAATTCTGAACTACGTTATTTTTGGAGGCAATTGCTGGGAGGGTTCATTGAGCTCATCAGGAGGGTCTATTTCTGAGTAGAGGGATCAACCTTCTATTTAGAAATACTATTGGAGGAGGACATCATCATTTCATATCTGTCATAGCCTCATTTTATTTAGATCCATTTTGCAGTGACATCTCAACCCCAGGGTTATTTGTCACATTGTATATTTCTTAGTATTTCTAGCAATCTTTTCCGGGTTGGCTAGAAATCGTGTATTAGAGCCCACATGTTCTTTCTTGGGAATTTATTTTGTTTCTATCAGCCATATTCTATTTTTGTATGTTTATAGTAGCAACTACACTGATATAAACAATTTTTTCACTACTCTCTGGCATTCTATACAGTTGCAGCAACTCATGTGATGATTGTTCTGATCATTCGAGGCTTGTTATTATTGCATGAGTGGCTTGTCCCTCATGATATTTTTGTATATTGTTTTTGATATATTAACAAAACTCATGGTTGTATATTTATCCCTCTTATGTCATGATCAGAATTGTTGTGTTTTACATTATTATGTCTTGTATTGATGCTATTTCCAATTTGGAAATTTACAAAGTACAAGACTCCTCCAAGAGCTTCTCAATGGAAGAGGTGGGATTCCCGATTAGGAACACCCAGTCCTAAACAACACTTGAAATCTTAGCTAAACAACCAAAGAAAACTATATGTCTAAACAAACCATATATTCAGAAATATCATATACCAATACATAATGAATATGACTGCCATCCTCTTCCTTTTATAATATATGAGCTTCCAAACCCTAATTCCCATTCATTTATGACCCTACTTCCATGCAAGGTGTCTCCATATAAAACTGTGCTGCCCCTCAATGATTGCCACTCCTCCATGACAACGTTGTTGATTTGGTCAAAGTTGACCCAGTCAAGATGTTTCACCCCTTTTCACACCTAAGGGTGCTTAATTAAGCGACCAAGATGTTTTCCTTTTACATTGTCATTGATTTATTAATATTTAAGGAGAATTATGGACTTCCATTTTCCTCTCATTCATAAAACAAGATAGAAAAACAAAATTTAATATTCCAACTAGCTCATGGCTAATTGGGAATATTATAGTCCTCCCTTCCCAAATGTTGCTTGTCCTCAAGCAACTGACAAGGTGATTGCTGCAACTCATTTCCTCCACCATTGGTGACACCATCATGTGATAAGCTTCCCTCATAAGCTAAGTGTCTCCCAATCCATCCCTCCATGAAATGCTCCTTCAAAGTTCTCATGAGATGCAAATGATTAATCCCACAAGGAAGCAATAGATCCGATGAAACAAACATGGTTTTCCCAATGTTCTCCCTGAAACATATAGCATAATGAACATGGAGAATCTCTCTCCCATAGGGCACATAAATTCTTCCCATCCTCCCTCCAATCATTCCCATAAAAATAATAAGTACATCATCAATTTATGGGATCAAAACTAAGTACATACAAACAAAAAGATGCAAACATGGAGGTGGCTCATAGTCCCACATGTGGAACCAGCGCAATAAATCTCTGGACAGGATCAGATAGTGATATGGTAAGTGGTTTCCCCACCACTTACTTGCTGCCCAAGTCTTCTCACAATGGCTGAAAATGTGAGATATGTTTGGTGCTTTTGAAGTGCACCCACAATGATACAACATCTCCCTATATCCTCCCAGGGAGTGGCCATGTTCAGAAATGTTTATGGCCCAAAGTTGGCCATGAATTTTATATGTAATAATTCTCCTCCTTAGAGCTATGGCCTGCATATACATGGTAAAGGAATGAAAATATTCATAAAATAAAACATTATGTACATAAGCACGTTCCTTACCAAAATTTCTGCTCATACAAATGGAGTGGTCCATAGATAGATCCCCTCTCATTCCAAAAGAGGAAATAAGTGGCTATGATAACTCATTCATTGAGTTATGTCTCTCTTCCAACTCCACATGGTTCATGCATCTTTGAAAATGCTGATATAGTTCCTCTTCAAAGCCTTCCCAAGTGTATCTCTACGTGATAGTGTTGTAGGCCCTCATGGAATAAGTATGGCCGAAAAGGAATTATTCATGTGCCCTTTGTAGCAACTTCTCCTTGAGCTTAGAGGCTCTAGATAAGAGTACCCTACCATGATAATAGATGACTTAGTTGGTCATCAATTATCATGCATGTAAAAAGATCATTGGAATAATCCACCAACAGTTGGGATTTCCAATATGGATCAATCTTCCATAGTGACAACGATGATGATCTATCACAAATAACATCTGTCATATGGCTGCACTTCTCCTTGAAATATCCCATGCCAAAGGTATATGTTGGAAGGTTTCTATCCTTCCCATGATTCTCCTACCACATCATAGAATCAGAAATCAGATTAGGTAATGATGATGTTGGGAGAATGTCTCCCTCCTCCTTGAGTCTACCCAAGACTCTCAGTGCTGTATCATGCCCTCCTAGTGCTCCCATTACTTCAGGATCTATGAATGGTGCATCATGATGTGAGACATGTCTCACCAAATCTGCATCAGGTGGCCTCCCAGGTGGTTTGCCACAAAATAATAATGCCCCATGAGCCAAAGTCGTGTGGATAATAGATAGGACTATCTGTCCCTGCTTCCACTACACAAATTCTTGTGTGGAAGTTTTATGATAGTTGGTTATCACTCATAATGATGCAAGAGTCCCTCTAATTAGAGTAATTGCTCCATCCTCCCCCCTGGTGGCAGTGGATCATATCTTGCTATTCCAGCACTATGACCCCTCTATGTTTCTTCTTCTTATTTCTCCTCATCATATGAGAAGATATCTATGTCGTGTGCCTTTCCTGTTGCACATTTATGTCCGGGTGCCCAATATTCTTGGCATGTGAAGCAAATATTCCTCCTCCTCAAAAATCTTTGGACATCATCATCAAGAGGTTTTTTATATTGGCTCTCCTTTGAGAGAGGAGCCTCCTCATCCTTTCCCTTTGATGGAAAAGAGGACTTGTGCTGAAATGTTCCTTTTTCTTTTGGCAAGGCATCTTGAATATATCTAGTCATTTCAATGGCATCTTGAAGGTTAATGGGCTTGGTATAATTAACAAAACCATGAAGAGGTTTATCTAACCCATCAATTAACATATAGACCCTTCTTGCTGCAAATAAATCAGAAACCATAACAGAAAGTTTTAAAAATTCAAAAATGTAAGTTTCTGGATTACCTGATTGTTTGAGTTTTGCAAGCCCCATGAATGGTGCTTCAAGATATCTTCTATAAAACCTCTCCACCAGCCTACTTGTGAACTCTGAATATGCAGTCACATTGGCATGACCCAATGTAGGCAAGCCATGGAACCACCAATCATGTGCTTTACCCTCAAGGTGCACCATTGCTATCTTAATGGCCTCCATCTCTGGAACTTTTTTCCACTGGATGTAGATATCAAGCTTCTCTACCCACAATTTGGCAGTGCATTTATACGACCGATCAAATTAGGGTAAGAAAAATCTGCCCATAGTGCAGTGTAGATCATGATTCTAAATGAATCCTCCACCTCTATTGTGATGCCTAGGTCTCCTATTGTCCTTGATTTGAAAAAATTCTCGAAAACTCAAGTGGTCCTTGAATCTATGAGATTGAGAATCATACTCCATGAAATAGTCTTCAAGGGATTATTGTTCTTGAAACCCTTCATTTCCCACTACTAGGAAGGTAGGCATTGTAGAGCGTTGGGAAACTTGTTGTTGCTGCACTGGTTGATCACTCCAGTGATGAGAAATGTCGGAGGCTTCACCATGTTGAAATCCTTTAGGGGATTCCTTGTATTTATCCATCCTCATCTCCTTTATTTCTCTAGAAATGTCTTGCATAGCTTTGAGAAGAATCTTAGGAAACTCTTTCTCTTCATCTCCTCCTCCAGATAAAGGGGTTTTATGCTTGTCTTCTTTGTCATTTTTATAATCAAAATTCTGGTGTCTTCTTATTTGATACCTCTTCTCTCTATCAGTAAGAGGATATCCTTCTTCAGATGACATATTAGCTTTTCAAGATGCACAATATGTGCCAATATTATGCTCTGATACCACTGTAATATTCCCAAATGGGAAAAGCAGGAATATAGTGCAAAATAATGGAATAGCAGCGTATAACACCATGTAAAAAGATGAGGCCAATATGGAGACCTTCTAATAATTAAAACAGTAGAAAAATATGCATAATAAATGGGAGATAAGATGTACAATAAGATATAACAAGCCTCCAATGGACAAAACCCTCAAAATAGGTGCTGCTACTATATATCAAAAATGTAGAAATAATACTACAGTGTTGTTAAAAAGACACTGCTACAGAAAATGAAGATACAAAATAACATGGGCTGATACATGCCTCAAAAGATAGATCTAATACAGATCTAGGCACTATACAACCTCCAATGAAGAACCCCTCAAGGGTTTTCAGCAAAACACCATATACAAGATAGGAATAAAAGCCCTAGGGTTGAAGATTCACTGCAACATATAGATCTGGAAAGTGTGGTTGATCTGATATAATAAATAGTGCAGCCTCCTCCAATAGATCTCCTAGATGAAAGGTTGATCCTCTCACTAGAAAATCTCCTCTCCAAATGGTGTGCCAAAACCACCCTACAACTCCTCCCTCAAACTAATGCAGATCTGGAAAAAAATTTTGTTGTAGGGGAAAATAAATATATTTCCTGATGCCAAGATCTGAAAATATGAACGAGGGCCTTCGTTACTGTCCTCCCAATGGAAAGGAACCCTTCTCCACTGAAATTGAGTACTGAAGTGACCCAAAGATGGTCTCCACTGCTGCAACCTACAAAACAACTCAACCCTTAAGAGGATCTATGTTGTAGATGTAAGATGAAGCTTTGGCCAAATGCCTGATTGTGGAAGTGAAGTACAAGACTCCTCCAAGAGCTTCTCAATGGAAGAGGTGGGATTCCTGATTAGGAACACCCAATGCTAAACAACACTTGAAATCTTAGCTAAACAACCAAAGAAAGCTATATGTATAAACAGACCATATATTCAGAAATATCATATACCAATACATAATGAATGTGGCTGCCATCCCCTTCCTTTTATAAGATATGAGCTTCCAAACCCTAAGCCCCTTTCATTTATGACCATACTTCCATGCAAGGTGTCTCCATCTAAAATTGTGATGTCCCTCATTGATTGCCACTCCTCCATGACAACGTTGTTGATTTGGTCAAAGTTGACCCAGTCAAGATGTTCCAGCCCCTTTTCACACATAAGGGTGCTTAATTAAGCTACCAAGATTTTTTCCTTTTACATTGGCATTGATTTATTCATATTTAAGGAGAATTATGGACCTCCATTTCCCTCTTATTCATAAAACAAGACAACAAAACAAAATTTAATATTCCAACTAGCTCATGTCTAATTGGAAATATTACATAGTGGCTGGAATCCCAGGCCCACCTGAAAGGGGTTGTGGCCGGTTGAGCTATGGAAAGCTTGGTTATAACTCTTTTGTACATATGGAAGACTCCCATACCATGTGCATGGATGCTTTTAATTGTACATGTGAAAAATGTGTACAATCATCCTGTTGACGACCTCTATCTAGCCATTAATTTGGGGATGGAAAGCTGTGGACTTGGTGAGCTTGCTGTCCAACATTTTCTAGAGGCTGGACCAAAATGTGTTGAGAAACCTGTTGTCTCGATCTGAGATGATAGACTGTGGGATCCAAAAGTGCACCAACACTCATTCAAAGAAGATTTTAGCAGTGGATTCTGCTGGGATATTCTTCTTGCAGGATGACATAATGGCCATTTTAGAGAATATGTCAAAGACCACGAAAAAAAAGTCATTTCCATGCTTCTTAAAAGGAAGGCTCAATAGGTAATCCATGGAGATCGATTCCCAAGGTCGACTAGGGGTAGGTAGCTGAGTATAAAGTCCTTGCTTCTTGATGGTCGGTTTGGCAATGGAGAAAGCAATGCAGGATCTGATGTACTTCCCAACATCCAGTCGAAGGTTTGCCTAATAGAAATACTTATGCAATACTTCCACTATTTTCTCGACCCCGAAATTCTGAGTGACTCGACTGTAGTGTGCTTGGCATGCTCGCTTGAATGAACACAAAGGTGTCCCAGGTGACATAGTAGTGCATCCTAGAGGTGAAAATTTGGAACTTGCGTACCCTGCAAGAGTGTCTTGTATGTGTGGCCGAATTCCAGATCGCTCTTGTAGAGAAGCACCCAGTCAAAAGTCTCGTGCCCAGAAGAGTTTAGAACGATGGTTAGTGCCATGATCGATTGGTAGGATGAGGTAGTCTGCAACATTATTGGTGCTGCCCTTCTTATTTCAAATAAAATTGTTGCAGATATGTGGACCACTTCTGATGTTTATTGTTTTTCAACTTCCCTTGTGTCTGTATGAACTGCAGCGGTCAGTGGTCTATGTGGATTACCATTTCCTTCCCCAAAATGTAATGCTTCCTTTGGCTACACACCTGCACAATGGAATACATTTTTTTGTCATAAGTGGGATACGTGCGGACTGTGTCAGACAGTGTCTCACTGTGATATGCCACTCAATGCCCCTGTTGAGTAATAAAAACCCCAATAGCATAGTCAGAGGCATCTATCTCGATCTCAAATGGTTGTTGCAAGTCTAGTAATGTGAGAACTAGGGCAGAGTAGAGGCGATGTTTCAATTCTACGAACGCCTTTTGTTGAGATTCTGACCAAAAGAATTTTTCTTTCGCTCCTCCCTTGGTGACTTAACTCAAGGGCCAAGTGATATGAGAGAATCCCAACACGAACCTGCGGTAGAAATTAGCAAGACCCAGGAAGTTGAAAAGCTCTATAAGAGTGGTTAGGGCCGGCCAATCACGAATTACTTGGATCTTGGTTGGATCCACATGCACCCCCTGTTCATCAATAATGTATCCCAGATATAGAACCTGGGTCATGCCAAAAGTGCACTTCTCCAAATTGGCACACAACTTGTGTTGTCGTAGTGTTTGGAGGACCTGTTGAACGTAGTGGAGGTTCTCTTCCCAAGTTTGGCTGAAGATCAGGATGTCATCCAAGTACACTACTACAAATTAGTCAGTGAATGGCCACAATATGTCATCCATAAGCCTCATGAAGGTTGCGGGAGCATTCATCAACTCGAAAGGCATGACCAACCATTCGAAAAGGCCCTCCTTAGCTTTGAAGGCAGTCTTTAACACATCGTATGGTTTGATTGGTACCTGGTGATACCCAGACTTCAAGTCGTTCTTGCTGAAATATTTCTCCCCTTTGAGTTGATCCAGAAGGTCATAAATTCGTGGGATCGGGTACCTATTCTGGATAGTGATCTTGTTCAGCACCCGATAGTCAATACAGAGTCTCCAAGTCCCATCCTTTTTCTGCACTAGCACGATTGGGCTCCTACAGGGTGATGAACTCAGCCGGATGTGAAATTTATACAAAAGCTCCTCAATCTGCCTCTTGATTTCATCCTTCTCCAAAACAGAGCGTTGATATATTGGTCCATTGGGCAGCAGTGCACCTCGGGTCAAATCAATGGGGTGCTTGACATGACAGTGCAGAGGCACCCTTGTGGGTGAGGTGAAGATGTCCCCATACTCCTCCATGACCTTGTGAATTTTTTGTTGTCATGCAGAGGATCCCTGTCTGGAGGTCGTGGCCACAGTATTCTTCTTGCCATGGGGGCGGATCATCAGGAAAACAAATTTCCCGATTTTGGAAATGAACTTACTACATTGTTTTGCTATAACCAAATAGATATCCACAAGTGGTGGTACCTCTGGTATCCTGTACAAATTATTGCATAAAGTAACAATAATAGCACGAGGCCGAGACTCATATATAGCATGTTTCTTCCACAATTTTGGTTGGCCTAACAATACATCAGGAACATCAAGAGGAGCAATGTCACATAATACATATCCTGTGAAGGGCTTGATGTTGTAGGGAAGGCAGCACTGCTAGCTAACATGGAGATCCCGCCCTTGGTGAAGCCACCTGATGGTGTATGGTTATTGGTGTGCTACGTTCAGAAAGCCCACACGCTTCACGAACTCTACTGAAATGATGTTATTTTTTCTCCCACTGTCGACAATAAACTATAGCAGGGAACCCTTTATCGACATCTGAGAGTGAAAGAGATGCTCCTCCTCCTCTGGATATTTTGGTTCCTCCTTCTAGATATTTGTAGTGGCAATGGTGGCATTAAGCTCTACATAAATAATATGATTCCCTTTGTCATTCCCCTTGTCGGGTTATGAGTCAGAGTCAAAGCATGAATCTAATTTAGAAGCCCCCGTCTCAGCCACTAGTGACTGTTTGGCCCGACACTCATTTGTGTTGTGAGTGGAGCTCTTACGGAACTCGCACCACTTTCCCATTTCCTTCTTTGGCTTCGTGGTGTTTTTATTTGATTTCGGCTTTGGTATATTATCTTGGGCTGCCATGCCTTGGATTTGTCCTTTGTTCTGTAGTTTTGGGGCACATTTCCCTTGCTTTTTATATGCAGATCCAAAGTCTCGCTTATTCTGTTTTAATTTCTTCTCAATCTTGGCAGCATATCGGTATGTTGTACCAAGCGAGGAGATATAGAGGAACTCCATTTCCTCCTGAATGTATCTGTGCATACAACTGTGGTACTTAAGCACCAAATGTTTCTCCGAATCTTTGATACCCAACTTTGTGCGGAGGTTATGGAATGTATTCATCAGCTCATGTACATCTTGATCCCTTTGCTGCTGCAGCGTAGTCCATTGTATGTACTTGTCCTCATAGCTCCCCATGGCATAATATTGTTCCTTGATGGCATCTCAGAAATAATTCCAAGTGGGTACGGCTGAGAACAGAGAGGGTTCCCCCTCGTCCTTTTTCTCACAGCAGGTTTCCTACCAATCCTTGACATGGGGGGTCGCTTTGAGGAGTGAAAAAATAATCTTCCCCCGATCGAAAAAGTCATGAACTGAAAAATATCCTTCTAATAGATTCAACCATCTATCTACGATGTCTGCATCTATTTGGCCCTCTAATATGGGAATGTAAAATTTGACTTGTACCTTAAAAGGAGTTGCACCTCCAGAGTGGCTTCTGGATGCAGATGTTCCGCCAGTGAGCAGTCGTTGAAGGATCAGAGCAAAGTTATCCATTATCATGTTCCTTTGTTTTTCGAGGGCCTCCTTGGGAAATATTTTGATAGGATCTCCTCCTCCCTCATCTTTATTTGCATCCCCCATGGACAGCCATTGGGGTTTGCAAGGGTTATCTTCCAAAGGTTCAACCAGATCGAGCCCTAACTCCTTATACCCCGACCTCATTGGGGACATTCAAAGAAGGATCGTGTAATATTCCAAAATGGAAATATCAACAATACATGCATAGAAAACATATTTTTCAGAAATATGTGCTATAAAAGTCCATAATATCCCATGGATCACTTAGATTATACATTATAGGATCCATATCTAAGAGGATATCAGAAACAAATCATGATAGAGGAGTTAAACAAGCCTCCCACACCCAGAATAGCTCAAAAACACTGAAACCCCAAAACTACTGCAACACAGAAATACTGCAACAAGTGAAAGCGCAGTCTAATGAGGGTTTATACTCAGAAATTAAATACACAAATAGATATGATATTATATTAATCAATAATGCTCAAAAACTGAGATCTAGTCTCTTTTACACCATTCCAAGAGAACCCGGGAAGGTTTCTGGAAATACCCCCAAATACAAATGGTGATCTACAACCCAAGGACTGAAGAGTCACTACAAACTGAAGCACATGAAGATAGGAGGTTGAAATAATATATATCTCTTACAGATCTACTCAAAGGTCTCCAATGAAAGGCTGAACCCCTCAACCACAGGAAAACACTCTAAAAGAGCCACAAGATCCCTCACTGAAGCTACCCTCCAAAATAACGCAATCCCAGTCTGAAATTACACTGTAAGTGATGGGAATAGATTGAACTGATGCCAAATATCTGAAATTTGCTCAAGAACTCTCCAAAATGATCTCCCAAGAGAAGGAATCCTTCCTCCTATGAAAAACTAGCTCAGAATATGGTCTTGTCAGCCGTCCACTGCAACACCCTGCAACACAACACAATATTATATAGAAATTGCGTTGTTTCTAAATATTGAAGCTTGGCAAGAATGCTAGATATGTGGAATGATAGATAATGACTCTCCCAAGAGGCCTCTCAAGGAAAGAGATGGAATTCCTAAATAGGAAAACCTTGTGCTAAACAGCACCAACAATCTTAGCTAAACAATTGAAGAGAGAAAAAGTCTAAATAGACATATCAAAATATAATTCATAAGCTAACCCCATATGGCTTCCATCCTCTTCCTTATAAACAATGTGAGCCTTCTCACCTTGGGTCCCACTCATTAGGGTTTCCACCATCACACAATCAATCTCCCTCCAAAACTACGCTGTCCCATCATTAATGCCACTCCTCCATAACAACGCTGTTTGATTTGGTCAAAGTTGACCTCTTCAACCTACTCCAACCACTTTTCACACCTAAGGGTCTTCAATCCAGCTTTTATATAACTATCTAAGTTAATATGCATTCATACTAGCTGTCTCAATTGATGGTTCACTCCCTCCATTCCATCTCTGTTAACTTGGTCAAACTTGACCTTGTCTTCATGCATTATCCCTTGTTCACACATGAGGGTGTTTTATCTAGCTATGAATATGATCCCTTTTGACATTAAGAGTGATTTTATTTCTTCTAAAAATATTTATGGGCATCCTTACCCATTTATTAATCTAAATATAGGTTAAGAGAAAAATTAATATTCCAATTAGCTGCATGCTAATTTAGGAATATTACAGATCGAGAAAGAGAAGACTGATTTGATACCAGTGATCCATATTTATGTAGGAATGCAACAGAATACACATATAACCGTAAATAAAACAATGCAGCAGAAATAACGCTTCATTTCATTAATATCAAAGAACTAAAATATGTTTACAGACAGAATGGAAATAAACTAGCTAGGGCGCTGGTAGCCTATCTCTGAGAAGCGATGTGGTGGCTACAGGCCTCTGAAATTTGTGTTACAATGAGGCTTGAAGGCCTATATATTATTGAGAAATAATGGAAAACCCTAAATCCAAAAACCTAACCCTAGGAGATGAAACAACATAATATGGGCCCCGTTGGGGTAAATTTGTACATCAATTTCCTGGGGTCATAACTTTCGCATACTATCTTTGTTTGACGCACATGATACATCGTTAGAAACATCTATTTGAGGACTAAAACTGTTGACTGTGAATATTTATTTCAGAACAAAATCATATTAGCCACATAGCCGATGCCCAAAAAACATCGTTTAGGGCCTCAAAACTGCTCTGGATGTTCAGCACCTGAAAAACTACTAAAAATAGTAAACTGTGCTATTATTAAGGAAACTGAAAAAATGAAAGAAACCATGGCGGGGCCCCAAGTGGAATAAGCGGGTGGCCACCAATATCCACCTGGATCATTCCTCCCCCCTTAGGAAGCAATGGTCCCCATTATGTTGAGTTCCTCCATGAGATGAGGAAACTTCTGCTGAACTTGGTCCCTGGTGAACCACTTACCTTGGTGCAGGAGTTGGCCAGCTTTGACCACCTGATATAGTTGGATCTTCTTCTGGTGAGTTTTCTTGATTTGCATGTCCCTAATACAATCTGTAGTGGCCTGTTCCATCCAATCTAGGTTTAACTCTGTTGGTGTGAGTTGTTCTCCAATTTCAGAGGTGTCCAGTAGAGGTGGGTAATAGGGTCGAAGGCGGTCCACATTTAATATTGGGTGCAGACCAAGGAATGATGGAATGTTGAGCTCGAAGGCATTATTCCCTATAGCCTTGGTGATGGTGTATGACCTATATCAGAGCGGTCGAATCGTGTGGCAGGGTCTGGTGAAGCGCTCCTTCTGCAAATTTAGCCACACTTTGTCGCCCACTTGGAAGTGGTGTGGCACCCGATGTTGATCATGTCATTTCTTGTAATTAGCATTGGCTCTGTCTAATATGTTATGAACCACTGGAGGATGTGCTGAATGTGCTCAATTAAGTTGTTAGATTTGTCAGCTTCCGAATGGACATGAGACGAATCGGCTTGTGTAGCCACAAATGGCATGGCTACGTCAATAGGACATACTGACTGGAACCCTAGGCCCACCTGAAAGGGGATGTGGCCATTTGAGCTATGGAGAGCCCAGTTATAACTATGTTGTACATAAGGAATAATCTCATTCCATGTGCATGGATGATTTGAATTGTACATTTGGATAATGTGTACAATCATCCTGTTGACAACCTCTCTCTAGCCATCAGTTTGGGGATTGAAAGCTGTGGACTTGGTGAGCTTGGTGTCTAGCATTGACCAGAGGCTGGACCAAAATGTTATGAGGAAACTACTATCCTAATCTGAGATGATAGACTGTAGGATCCCAAAGTGCACCTACACTCGTTCAAAGAAGAGTCTAGCAACGGATTCTATTGTGATATTCTTCTTGCAGGCTAACATAATGGCCATCTTTGAGAATTTTTGACGACCATGAAAAAAAATAATTTCCATGCTTAGTATAAGGAAGGCCTGACATGTAATCCATGGATATGGATTCCCAAGCTCAACTAGGGGTAGGTAGTGGAGTATAAAGGCCTTGCTTCTTGATGGTCAGTTTGGCAATGGAGCAAGCAGTGCAGGATCTGATGTACTTCCAATATCCTTGATTTGAAAAAAATCTTAAAAACTCAAGTGGTCCTTGAATCTCTGAGATTGAGACTCATACTCCATGAAATAGTCTTTAATGGATTCTTATTCTTGAAACCCTTCATTTCCCACTGCTAAGAATGTAGGCGTTGTAGAGCGTTGGGAAACTTGTTGTTGCTGCACTAGTTGATCACTCCAGTGATGAGAAATGTCCGAGCCTTCAAAATGTTGAAATAATTTAGGGGATTCCTTGTATTTATCCATCCTCATCTTCTTTTTTTCTCTAGCAATGTCTTGCATAACTTTGAGAAGAATCTTAGGAAACTCTCTCTTCATTTTCTCCTCCAGATAAAGGGGTTTTACACTGTCTTCTTTGTCATTTATATAATCAAACTTCCGGTGTATTCTTCTTTTATACCTATTCTCTCTATCAATACGAGGATATCCTTATTTATATGACATATTGGATTTTCAAGATGCACAGGCTGTGCCAATATTATGCTCGGATAACACTGTAATATTCCCAAATGCGAAAAGTAGGAATATAGTGCAAAATGCTAGAATAGGAGTGTATAACATCATGTAAAAACAAGAGGCCAATATGGATACCTTATAATCATTAAAACAATAGAAAAATATGCATAATAAATGGGCCATAAGATGTACAATAAGATATAACAAACCTCCAATGGAAAAAACCCTCAAAAGTGGTGCTGCTACTATATATCAAAATGTCGGAAGACTGCTACAACACTGTTAAAAAGGCACTTCTATAGAAAATGAAGATACAAAATAACATGGGATGATATATGCCTCAAAATATAGATCTAATACAGATATAGGCACTATACAACCTCCAATGAAGAACCCCTCAACGGTTTTCAGCAAAACACCATATACAAGATAGGAATCAAAGCCCTAGGGCTGAAGATTCACTACAACATATAGATCTGGAAAGTGTGGCTGATCTGATATAAGAAGTAGTGTAGCCTCCTCTAATATATATCCTAGATGAAATGTTGATCCCAGCACTAGAAACTCTCCTCTCCAAATGGTGTGCCAAAACCACCCTACAACTCCTCCCTCAAACTAATGTAGATCTGGAAAGAAACTGCGCCATAGGGGAAAATAAATATATGGCACGATGACAAGATCTAAAAATATGCATAAGGGCCTTCCTTAATATCCTCCCAATGGAAAGGAACCCTTCTCCACTGAAATTAAGTACTGAATTGACCCAAAGATTGTCTCCACTGCTGCAACCTACAAAACAACTCAACCCTCAACAGGATCTACACTGTAGACGTAAGATGAAGCTTTGGCCAAATGCCTGATAGTGGAAGTGAAGTACAATACTCCTCCAAGAGCTTCTCAATGGAAGAAGTTGGATTATTAATCAGGAACACCTAGTGCTAAACAACACTTGAAATCTTAGCTAAACAGCCAACGAAAGCTATATGTGTAAACATACCATATATTCAGAAATATCATATACCAATACATAATGAATATGGCTTCCATCCTCTTCCTTTTATAAGATATGATATTCCAAACCCTAAGCCCCATTCATTTATGACCCTACTTCCATGCAAGGTGTTTCCATCTAAAACTGCATTGTCCCTCATTGATTGCCACTCCTCCATGTCAGCACTGTTGATTTGGTCAAAGTTGACCCAGTCAAGGTGTTCCACCCCTTTTCACACCTAAGGGTGCTTAATTAAGCTACCAAGATGTTTTCCTTTTACACTGGCATTGATTTATTCATATTTAAGGATAAGTATGGACCTCCATTGTCCTCTTATTCATAAAACACGACAACAACACAAGATGTAATATTCCAACTAGCTCATGGCTAATTGGGAATATTACAGTCCTCCCTTCCCAAATGTTTCTTGTCCTAAAGCAACTAAAAAGGTGAGTGATGCAACTCATCTCCTCTAACATTGGTGAAACCATCATGTGATAAGCTTCCCTCATAAGCTAAGTGTCTCCCAATCCATCCCTCCATGAAATTCTCCTGCAAATTTCTCATGAGATGCAAATGATTCATCTCACAAGGAAGAAATAGATCCAATGAAACAAACATGGTTTTCCCAATGTTATCCTTGAAAAATATAGCATAATGAACATGGAGAATCTCTCTCCCATATGGCACATACATTCCTCCCATCCTCCCTCCAATCATTCCCATAAAAATAATAAGTACATCATCAATGTATGGGATCAAAACTAATTACATACAAACAGAAATATGAAAATATGGAGGTGGGTCATAGTCCCACATGTGGTAAGTGGTTTCCCCACGACTTACTTGCTGCCCAAGTCTTCTCACAATGGCTGAAAATGTGAGATATGTTTGGTTCTTTTGGAGTGCACCCACAATGATACAACATCTCCCTATATCCTCCCAGGGAGTGGCCATGTTTAGAAATGTTTATGGCCCAAAGTTGGCCATGAATTTTATATGGAAAAATGATCCTCCTTGGAGCTATGGCCTGCATATACATGGTAAAGGAATGAAAATATTCATTAAATAATTCATTATGTACATAAGCATGTTCCTTACCAAAATTTGTGCTCATACAAATGGAGTGGTCCATAGATAGACCCCCTCTCATTCCAAAAGAGGAAAGAGTTGGTTGTGATAACTCCGTCATTGAGTTATGTCTCTCTTCCAACTCCACATGTTTCATGCATCTTTGAAAATTCTGATATAGTTCCTCTTCAAATCCTTCCCAAGTGTATCTCTCCATGATAGTGTTGTAGGCCCTCATGGAATAAGTATGGCTAAAAAGGAATTCTTCATGTGCCCTTTGTAGAAAATTCTCCTTGAGCTTGGAGGCTCTATATAAGAAGATCCTACCATGATAATATATGACTTCATCTTGGACTGAATATCCCTCTTCATGTAGCTGGTCATCAAGTATCATGCATGTAAAAATATCCTTGGAATAATCCACCAATAGTTGGGATTTCCAATATGGATCATTCTTCCATAGTGACAGCGCTCATGATATATCACAAAGAACATATGTCATATGGTTTCCCTTCTCCTTGACATCTCCCATGCCAAAGGTATATATTGGAAGGTTGATATCCTTCCCATGCTTCCTATCCCACAGCACAGAATCATAAATGAGAGTGGGTAATAATGATGTTGGGAGAATGTCTCCCTCCTCCTTGAGTCTAACCAAGACTCTCAGTGTTGTGTCATGGCCTCCTAATGCTCCCATTCCTTTAGGATCTATGAATGGTTCATCATGATGTCTCACCAAATCTGGATCAAGTGGCCTCCCAGTTGATTTTCCACAAAATAATAATGTCCCATGAGCCAAAGTCATGTGCATAATAGATGGGACTATCATGTCCCTGCTTCCACTGCGCAAATTCAACTCTGTTTCTTGTGTGGAAGTTTTATAATAGTTGGTTACCACTCTTAATGATGCAAGAGTCCCTATAATTGGATAAATTTCTCCATCCTCCCCCCTGGTGGTGGTGGATAATCTCTTGCTATTCCAGTGTTGTGACCCCTCTTTGTTTCTTCTTCTTCTTCCTCCTCGCCATCTAAGAAGACCTCTATGTAGTATGTCTTTCCTGATGCACATTTATGTTTGGGTGCCCAATATTCTTGGCATGTGAAGCAAAGCTTCCTCCTCTTCAAATATCTTTGGACATCATCGTCAATATATTTTTTATATTGGCTCTCCTTTGAGAGAGGAACCTTCTCATCTTTTCCCTTTGATGGAAAAGAGGGCTTGTGCTGAAATGTTGCCTTTGCTTTTGGCAAGGAATCTTGAATATCTCTACCCCTTTCAATGTCATCTTGAAGGGTAGTGGGCTTGGTAGACTTAACCAACCCATGAAGAGGTTCATCTAACCCATAAATGAACATATAGACTCTTCTTACTGCAGATAAATCAGGAACCATAACAGAAAGTTTTAAAAATTCAGAAATGTAAGTTTCTACATTACCTGATTGTTTGAGTTTTGCAAGCCCCATGAATGGTGCTTCAGGATCTCTTCTATCAAACCTCTCCACCAGCCTCCATGTTAACTCTGAATATGCAGTCACATTGGCATGACCCAATGTAGACAAGCCATGGAACCACCAATCATGTGATTCACCCTCAAGGTGCACTGTTGCTATCTTAATGGCCTCCATCTCTAGAAATTTGTTCAACTGGATGTAGATGTCAAGCTTCTCTACCAATGATTTTGCAGTGCATTTAGATGACCCATCAAAGTTGGGTAAGAAAAATCTGCCCATAGTGTGGTGTAGATTATGATTCTAAATGAATCCTCCACCTCTATTGTGATGTCGGGGTCTCCTATTCTCCTTGATTTGACAAAATTCTTTAAAACTCAAGTGGTCCTTGAATCTATGAGATTGAGAATCATACTCCATGAAATATTCTTCAAGGGATTCTTGTTCTTGAAACCCTTCATTTCCCACTACTAAGAATGTAGGCGTTGTAGAGCGTTGGGAAACTTGTTGTTACTGCACTGGTTTATCACTCCAGTGATGAGAAATGTCGGAGCCTTCACCATGTTGAAATCATTTAGGGGATTCCTTGTATTTATCCATCCTCACATCCTTTATTTCTCTAGAAATTTCTTGCATAGCTTTGAGAAGAATCTTAGGAAACTCGTTCTCTTCATCTTTTCCTCTAGATAAAGTTGTTTTACCCTTCTTTGTCATTTGTATAATCAAAATTCTGGTGTCTTCTTCTTTAATACCTATTCTCTCTATCAGTAAGAGGATCTCCTTCTTCATATGACATATTTTCTTTTCAAGATGCACAGGATATGCCAAGATTATGCTCTGATACCACTATAATATTCCCAAACGGGAAAAGCAGGAATATAGTGCAAAATGTCGGAATAACATTGTATAACATCATGTAAAAACAAGAGGCCAATATGGAGACCTTATAATAATTATAAAAAAAACAAAATATGCATAATAAATGGGCCATAAGATGTACAATAAGATAAAACAAGCCTCTAATGGACAAAACCCTCAAAAGAGGTGCTGCTACTATATATCAAAATGTCGGAAGACTGCTACAGTGTTGTTAAAAAGGAACTGCTACAGAGAATTAAGATAAAAAATAACATGGGCTGATATATGCCTTAAAAGATAGATCTAATACAGATATAGGAATTATACAACCTCCAATGAAAAACCCCTCAAGGGTTTTCAGCAAAACACCATATACAAGATAGGAATCAAAGCCCTAGGGCTAAAGATTCACTGCAACATATAGATCTAGAAAGTGTGGCTGATCTGATATAAGAAATAGTGTAGCCTCTTCCAATAGATCTTATATGAAAGGTTTATTGTCTCACTAGAAAATATCCTCTCCAAACAGTGTGCCAAAACCACCCTACAACTCCTCCCTCAAGCTAATGCAAATCTGGAAAGAAACTGCACTGTAGGGGAAAATAAATATATGGCGTGATTCCAAGATCTAAAAATATGCACAAGGGCCTTATTTACTATCCTCCCAATGCAAATGGACCCTTCTCCACTGAAATTAAGTACTGAAGTGACACAAATATGGTCTCCACTACTGCAACCTGCAAAACAACTCAATTGTCAAGAGGATCTGCGCTGTAGATGTAAGATGAAGCTTTGGCCAAATTCCTAATTGTGGAAGTGAAGTACAAGACTCCTCCAAGAGCTTATCAATGGAAGAGGTCAGATTCCTGATCAGGAACACCCAATGCTAAATAGCACTTGCAATCTTAGCTAAACAACCAAAGAAAGCTATATGTCTAAATAGACCATATATTCAGAAATATAATATACCAATACATAATGAATGTGACTCCCATCCCCTTCCTTTTATAAGATATGAGCTTCCAAACCCTAAACCCCATTCATTTATGACCCTACTTCCATGCAAGGTTTCTCCATCTAAAACTGCGTTGTCCCTCATTGATTGCCACTCCTCCATGACAGCGCTATTGATTTGGTCAATGTTGACCCAGTAAAGATGTTCCAGCCCCTTTTCACACCTAAGGGTGCTTAATTAAGCTGCCAAGATGTTTTCCTTTTACATTGGCATTTATTTATTCATATTTAATGAGAATTATGGACCTGCATTGTCCTCTTATTCATAAAACAAGACAAAAAAACAAAATTTAATATTCCAAGTAGCTCATGGCTAATTGGGAATATTACATAGTGGCTGGAACCCCAGGCCCACCTAAAAGGGGTCAGCTTCGCTGAGCTGGAGGAGTCCTAAGACAAATTTTTTGTACATAGGGAAGACTCTCATCCCATGTGCATGGATTCTTTGAATTGTACATATGCGTAATGTGTATAATCATCCTATCATGACCTCCGTCTAGCCATCGCCTTGGGGATGGAAAGTCAGGACTCGGGTGAGCTTGGTGTCTAACATTGGCCAAAGGTCAGACCAAAATGTGTTGGAGGGTTTCTATCCCACCTAATATGATAGACTATGGGATCCCGAAGTGCACCCACACTCATTCAAAGATGAGTTTAGCAGTGGATTCTGTTGTGATATTCTTCTTGCAGGCTGACATAATGGCCATCTTTGAGAATCTATCAACGACCATGAAAGAATAGTCATTTCCATGCTTAGTAGAAGGAAGGCCCGACATGTAATCCATGGAGATCGATTCCCAAGGTTGACTATGGGTAGGTAGCAGAGTATAAAGGCCTTACTTCTTGATGGTCGGTTTGGAAATGGAGCAAGTAGTGCAGGATCTTATGTACTTCCCAACATCCTATCGAAGGTTCAGCCAATAGAAATACTTATGCAATACTACCACTGTTTTCTCGACCCCAAAATTCCCAGCGACTCGACTATAGTATGCTTGGTAGGCTCGCTTGAAGGAACACAAAGGTGTCCCAAGTGACATAATAGTGCATCCTGGAGGTGAAAATTTGGAACTTGCGCACCCTCCAAGAGTGTCTTGTATGTTTGGCCGAATTCCAGATCACTCTTGTAGAGAAGTAGTCAATCAGAAGTCTCCTGCCTAGAAGAGTTGAGAACGGTGGTTAGTGCCATGATCTATGGTCGGATGAGGCAGTATGCAACATTATTGGTGCTGCCCTTCTTATACTTGATTTTCAAATAAAATTGTTGCAGATATGTGGACCACTTCTGATGCCAATATTTCTGTGACTTCGCTTTTTTCTGTATGAACTGCAGGGGTCGTTGGTTTGTGTGGATGATCGTTTCCTTCCCCAAAATGTAATGCTTCCATTGGCGGCATGCCTGCACAATGGAATACATTTCTTTGTCATAATTGGGATACTTGCAGACTGTTTTGGACAATGTCTCCCTGTGATATTCCACTCGATGCCCTGTTGAGTAAGGACTGTCCCAATAGCATAGTCAGAGGTGTCTGTCTCGATCTCAAATGGTTTTTGCAAGTCTGTTAATGTGAGCACTAGTGCAGAGTAGATGTGATGTTTCAATTCTACGAACACCTTTTGTTGAGATTCCAACCAAAATAATTTTTCTTTCGCTCCTCCCTTGGTGACTTGACTCAAGGGCCAAGTGATATGAGAGAATCCCAACACGAACCTACGGTAGAAATTAACAAGACCCGAAAATTTGCAAAGCTCTATTAGAGTGGTTGGGGTCGACCAATTATGAATTACTTGGATCTTGGTTGGATCCACATGCACCACCCGTTCATCAATAATGTATCCGAGATACTGAACCTGGGTCATGCCAATAGTGCACTTCTCCAAATTGGCACACAACTTGTGTTTTCGTAGTGTTTGGAGGAACTGTCGGATGCGGTGGAGGTGCTCTTCCCAAGTTTGGCTAAAGATCAGGATGTCATCCAAGTACACTACTACAAATTATTTGGTGAATGGCTGCAACATGTCATCCATCAGCCTCATGAAGATTGTGGGAGCATTCGTCAACCCGAAAGTCATGACCAACCATTCGAAAAGGCACTCATTGGCTTTTAAGGCAGTCTTCCACACATCAGATGGTTTGATTGGTACCTGGTGATACCCAGACTTCAAGTCGATCTTGCTAAAATATTTTTCCCCTTTGAGTTGATCCAGAAGGTCATCAATCCATGGGATCAGGTACCTATTCCAGACAATGATCTTGTTCATCGCCCGATAGTCAGTACAGAGTCTCCAAGTCCCATCCTTCTTCTGCACTAACACGATCGGGCTCCCACAGGGCGATGAACTCTGCCACATGTGAACTTTATATAGCAACTCCTGAATCTGCCTCTTGATTTCATCCTTCTCCAGAATAGAGTGCCAATAGATCATTCCATTGGGTAGCGACGCACCTTGGGTCAAATTGATGGGGTTCTTGACCTGACAGTGCGGAGGCACCCCTATGGGTGAGGTGAAGATGTCCCTGTACTCCTCCATGACCCTGTCCATTTTTTGTTTTCGTGTGAAGGATCTTGGTCTGGAGGTCGTGGCCACAGTCTTATTCTTTGCATGGGGGCGGATCATCAGGAAAACAAATTTCCCAGTTTTGGAAATGATCTTATTGCATTTTTTGTAGTAACCAAAGAGATAGCCACAACTGGTGGTACCTCTGGTATCCTGTACAACTTATTTCACAAAATAACAATAACAGCACAAGGTCGGGACTCATATACAACATGTTTCTTCCACAAGTTTGGTTGGCCCAACAATACATCAAAAACATCAATAGGATAAATGTCACATAATACCTCATCTGTGAAGGGCTTGATGCTGTAGGGAAGGCGAAAATGTTGGCTGACGCAGAGATCCTGTCCTTGCTGAAGCCACCCAATGGTGTACGGTTGTGGATGTGCTATGGTCAGAGAACCTAAAAAATTCACGAACTCTGCCGAAATGGCTTCCTTTTGGCTCCCACTATTGACAATGAAATATAGTGGGGAACCCTTTACCCACATCTGAGAGTGAAAGAGACGCTCCTCCTAGTCTGGATCTTTCAGGTCCTCCTTCTGGATATTTGTAGTGGCAACAGTGGCGTTGGGCTCTACATCAATAATATTCTTCCCTTTCTAATTCCCATTTTCAGGTTCTAATTCAGAGTCAGAGCATGAATCTGATTCAGAAGCCCTCATCTCGACCACTAGTGACTGCTTGGATCGACACTCACTTGTGTTGTGAGTGAAGCTCTTATGGAACTCACACCACTTTCCTGTTTACTTCTTCGACTTCGTGGTGTCGTTCTTTTCTTGCAGCTTTGCTAGGTTATCTTGGGCAACCATGCCTTGCCTTTGTCCTTTGTTCTACAGTTTTGGGGCACCTTTCCCTTGCTTTTGATTGGCAGATCCAAAGTCTCGCTTCTTTTGTTTGAATTTATTCTCAATCTTGGCAGCATACCGGTATGTTTTACCAAGTGAGGAGATATCAAGGAACTCGATTTCTTCTTGAATGTATCTATGCATACAATTGTGGTACTTCAACACCAAATGTTTCTTTGAATATTTGATACCCAACTTTGTGCGGATGGTATGGAATAGATTCGTTAGCTCATGTACATCTTGATCCCTTTGATGGCGCAGTGTTGTCCATTGTATGTACTTGTCCTCATAACTCCCCACGGGATAATATTGTTCCTTGATGGAATCTCAGAAATAATTCCAAGTGGGTACGGCTGCGAATAAATAATGTTCCCCCTCATCCTTTTTCTCACTGTAGGTTTCCCACCAATCCTTGACATGGGGGGTAGCTTTGAGGAGTGAAAAAATAATCTTCTCCCGATCGGAAAAGTCATGAACTGAGAAATATCCTTATAATAGATTCAATAATCTATCTATGGAATCCACATATATTTGGCCCTCAAATATGGGAATGTCAAAGTTTACTTGTACCTTAAAAGGAGTTGCACCTCCAGAGTGGCTGTTGGATGCAGATGTGTCGCCAGTGGGAAATTATTAAAGGATCTAGGAAAAGCTATCCATCATCGCGTTCTTTTTTTTTTCGAGGGCCTCCTCGAGAAATATTTTGATAGGATCTCTTGCTCCCTCATATTTATTTTCATCCCCCATGGGAGGCCATCGGGGTTTGCAAGGCTAATCTTGCAAAGGTTCAACCAGATCGAGCCCTAATTCCTTATACCCTGACCTCGTTGGGGACATGTAAAGAAGGATCGAGAAAGAGTAGACCGCTTTGATACCTGTTGAGTCTCAAATCTGCATCTTTCCTATACACCTTTCTAGACCTTTTTCATTCACCTGAACCTTCTAAGTCGTCAATATCATTGCATATTAATTGTAAAAGAGCATCTAAAATGGTTTTTAACTATGTTTTGTGTCTGCTGTTTGATTTAGATTTTTGCTCATTTAGCTGCGGAATCTTGCCACTTTCCGCAGCTGCTACAACTTTACGCAGCCATTTTGTGAAAGTCTATGTTGCAGGTGTCTTCAGGCAATTCGAGCCACATGGGCAAGTCAGAAATGATGTGGACATGGATCGTGTCCTATTGGCTCGGGAAAATTCACCTAAGGAGGCTGTGGTTAAAAGTGGCCAAGTGGAAGTCAACCATAGAGTCCCACGTCTGTTTCTCATCACGTGAAGATTTGTATGACCGTTTCTAATTTACGGGAGACACTTCAACACCTTTACATGGCTCCATAAGCCGAATCCAACATCCACTCTTCATAGATTTACTCCTCACCACGGCCATGATGCTGGATCTCTGGACGTGATAGTTCACGTGTCTCTATCAGCACAAACTTTAGGGAATTAGTTATATCACCTTTGTTATAAATAACGTGTTTTCATACGCATAATAGTTAGCCTCCATATAGCTCTGTAATGTAATTGTGTTGCCACTGTGCTGTAATATCATTTCTCTGTTATGACTGCATTTTAATATATAAGAAGACTATGTTTCCAAGCGTAATTCGTATTTGAAGGCTGTTGCCCGAGGCTGGTGCAGAGGGCCCCTGCACACACTGAGGTTTTGTGCATTACTGTATAGTTTCTTGTTTTATTTCTTTAAGTTCATTGTGCCATAAGTCATTCACGTGTTTATACATTGCATCTTTCATGGTATTTATGCTTCATCTCTGTTCATAATATTTCATGCTTTACATTTTACTTCTGTCCATAATCTTTCATGTTTTATGTTGAGGTTAACTGATCAGTGTTCTTGTTTCAGATTACAATAGGCAGCCCAGGCACTTGCACATCTTTTTATAATGACTAATGACATGGAATCAATATTGTCCTTCTGCTAATTTACTTTTCTTAGTTTTTGTTTAATTCCAGCACTGTTTGTTTATTTCAGTCTTGCACATTTGCTTCAGTAGTTAGATTTAGATATATTAAATTGCTCATGTCATTTTTAGTTACCTCCGAAAGCCATAGCTGGACTAATGGTGAGGGATTGAAGTATGAGTGTGTAGTTTGATATTAGTTTACTTTCTGCAAGTTAGATTTATTAAATTTCTCATGTCATTTTCAGTTACCTCCGAAAGCCATAGCTGGACTAATGGTGAGAGATTGAAGTATGAGTGTGTAGTTTGATATTAGTTTACTTTCTGCAAGATAGATATATTAAATTGCTCATGTCATTTTCAGTTACCTCCGAAAACCACAGCTGGACTGATGGTGAAGGATTGAAGTATGAGTGTGTAGTTTGATATTAGTTTCTTTTTCTGCAAATTAGATATCAGATTGCTCAAGTTGTTTATGGTTACCTCCGAAATCCATAGCTGGACTAATGGTGAGGGATCAGAATATAAGTTGATGTAATTTGATTTAGATTTACTTTG
The DNA here is from genome assembly GCA_034641835.2 of Pinus albicaulis. NCBI lineage: Eukaryota > Viridiplantae > Streptophyta > Pinopsida > Pinales > Pinaceae > Pinus > Pinus albicaulis. The sequence continues at coordinate 627,862,632 of CM076569.1, forward strand.
TTGCAATTCTTGGATTTCTTTAAGCATAGTTTCTTTTGTATTTGGACAGCAACAAGGATAATGAGTTTCATGATCAGTAGTTCACTATTGTTTGACTAGAATAGTGATGCAATTTCATTTTCTTTGAAGAATTAATTTTTTCATTGTGTGTTTTAAAATTCTTTTGAAGTTTGGAAAATCATTAGAAGGACATCATTGTCTTGAATATTTGTCTCCATACTTGTCTTTTAGAATTTCATAAAAATCCAAAAATGACAAAAAGTAAGAGATAGGTTATCTTGCACATATAGTGTGCCACACTTCATCAGCTTATGAATCCCGGATTGATAAATTAATGTAGCAATTTAGGACACACTAAATTGACCAAACATTTTGGCGCCGTTGCCGGGGAAGTGTAACTAGGTAGCCAATTTATTAAAAAAAAAAAACAAAATAATAAAAGAAGGGAAAACTTGATAACTTCTTGAAGTATGCTCTCCTCTTGCACCTAGTGTGACCTGGAGGATCAGAAAAGAGAGTTATTGGTTCAGTAATTTCTTAAGTATGCTCTCTTCTTGCACCTAGTGTGACCTGGAAGATCAGAAAGAGAATTATTAGCCCAACTTTAAAAATAAAAATAAAAAATGACATGCATAGAGCAAGAGATTCTAGGGGAAGATTTATAGCTAAAGCCAAGAGTTCGATTTTTACAACCCCATCTTCTTCAAGGCATAGACAAGATTCACCACCATCTACCCCTAGCCTTAAGATTTTTGGAATTCAAGGAGCAGCTGAATTAGAGGATTCTCCTATACCACCTACTAAATATCATTTAGAAAAGGAAGAGACTCCCTCTCATCCTCCCTTGATAGAAGAACCAGAGGACTTTAAGGACTCTAAAGAAACTATCATGGCAGAGGAAATAATAGATGGATTTGGAGGTAGAGGTAGAGGTAGAGGAGGAGGAAACAATGGAAACAACAATGGTGAAGGTAATAATGGAAGAAATAGGGAAGGAGACAACTTGTTTGGATTCCCTATAGTTGATGAGAAAACTCATACAACGATGAAAAATATCTCACCATATGTCCTCCCTAACTTTTATGGATTGCGAAGTGAGGATCCTGAAACATTTTTGTTTGAGTTTGAAGTCGTGTGCCGAACCTATGACTATATGGAAGACTCTCAAAAACTCAAACTGTTTCCTTCAACATTGAAGGGAGGTGCTTTGAAATGGTTCATGGGATTAGCCACTCAATCTATTAGGACTTGGAATGATATGAAACAAACATTTTTGGATAGATACTTGGACTATTGTATGCCCACCAATCACAAGGATGAGGTATTCAAAATGATGCAAAAAGAAGATGAAAACTTGAAAGATTTCAATACAACTTAAAAAGAGCAAAGATGAGCAACTTAGATGATGAAACCTTGAAATCCCTCATATTAAAATCCATTAGAGATAAATGGATAGATATTTTAAACATGATGGGGAAAGGAGACATTTCTCAACTTCCACTTCGTGACATAACAGAACTATGTGTCCATCTCTCAAGAGGAAAATCTAAAACAGGAAAAGGGCCTAGAGATCCTTCTCTTATTAGGGCTAACAAATCTGCAACTGGATCAGTAAGTAGGGCAGAGATTGGTAATATGCTTGATGAGTTCAAAACTGATATCTTAGGGAGTCTTAGTGAACAACTAGACACCCTTAAAATCCAAAACAAGCAGAAAGCAGAAACAGATGCTTTAGCCATCTTTTGTCCGAAATGTAGGAAGAAACATGCTTTAAAGGAATGTCCCTTGGATGCAAAAGTTGTAGAAACATGTATAATTTTCTCAAAGAATCATGAGATCAAGGATTGTCCTTCAATTCCTGGACTCAAAGATGTCTTTCAAGAAGACCCAAATTCAGTAGAATCTCTCTGTTTTGTTGCAAGAAGACCTTGGCAGGGAAAACAACCTCAAGGGTTTAACAACCCTATGAATCTTCAAACCCCACCAAATTGGAATCCTTGGCAACAACCTTGGCCCCAACATCAAAATCCATATCAGCCATGGGTACAAGGGATGCAAAATCCTTATGGGAGATTTTCTCAATTTTATCAATATCCTCCATCTTTTCAAAATCAACAAGCTCCACAACTTCCAAACCCAAATCCACAACTTTCATTTCCATTTCCACAACAACAAAATCCAAATCCTCAACTCATGCTCCCATACCAAAAAAAGACAAATCAACTTCCAGCTCAGCCATTGCCAAATCCTAACAATAAAAACCCTCAGAATACTTACATGGTAGAAGGACAACAATTTCCTACCTATATGATTGTTCCTCTCAATGATGTACAACTCAGATCTGGTAGAGTTTTAGAAAAACCTTCTATAGATATTTAAGAGCAAGATACCTCTGAGGAGGACTCTCTTAAAGTCAATGAGGGTTCTGAGGAAGCATCTCTTCAAGATTCAAACATTCAAAAAGAAAAATAAAAGTTAACACCCACAACTCCTATAGTTGAGCAACCTGCATCTTCATCTACACCTCCTTTTCCTAAAAGACTACAAATTGACAAGGGGATGGAAAAACAAATCTTGTTGCCTAACTATGATTTTCTAGATGAATTGAAGAATGTTTGTATCAAGATTCTCTTGCTACAAGCCATTCGAGAGATTCCTATTCTAGCAAAAACAATAAAGGAGTTGAGTTTCAAAAGACCAGGAAGGAAACTAAAAGACACAAGAAGAATCCACCTGGTAGGAAAAATTGCAGATATTATGATGGGAAAAATTACCATGCAGAAGTATGTAGATCCATGAAGTCCAATTGTCAAGACACATATAAATGGGATAGAAATTCCAAACACATTGATTGACTTAGGGGCTGCTATCAACATTATGAGTAGACAAACTATGGAACAGCTAAAACTTCCTAATCTTCTTTTTACACCTACTTTACTGCAACTTGCAGATCGATCAATTATCAAACCAGATGGTGTATTAGAAGATATTTTAGTCTCCTTATATTCTTGGGAATATCCAGTAGATTTTATGATTTTGACTCCCAAGAGTAATCTAGGAGGGCACCCACTTATCTTAGGAAGACCTTGGCTAGCCACAGCTGATGCCTTCATTAGTTGTAGATCTGGGGATATGTACATTTCTAATGGTAATTCGACAAAGAAATTCAATTTGTATCCTCCAACAAAAGCAATCACAGAAGTAGGAGACAATGAATGGGTTGATGATGAGGATATTATACAACCTGTTCTTACCATTTCTGAAATCAGTGAGGATAGTCAAATTTTGAACACATTAGAAAATTTTGAGACATCTTCAGAATATGACCCCACACAATTTCAATTGGAATCTGACATAGAATATTTATCATCAAGACAAATGTCTCTTTACTCTATGGAAGAGTTTGGTAATTCTACTATTGAGATTTTTCCAGGAAAAACATTAAATATCAACAAACATTTGGAAAAGTCACAACAAGAAGAACTAACCAAAATCTTGCAAAAACATTCTACTGCATTTGCATGGGAGTATACCGACATGAAAGGTATTGATCCTAAGACTTGCATCCATCATATCTATATTGAGGAAAACAGTAGACCAATCAGACAACCTCAAAGAAGGATGAATCCAAATCTTAGGAGATAGTGAAAGAAGAGCTCCAAAAACTACTCAATGTAAACTTCATTTATCCAATTTCAGATAGCCGATGGGTTTCTCCTTTGGTTATAGTACCTAAAAAGAATGGTAAATGGAGGGTATGCATTGATTATAGGGAATTGAACAAAGCAACTTTTAAGGATCACTTTCCTTTTCCTTTTATCGATCAGGTATTAGATACATTAGCAGGTAAAAAGTACTTTTCATTTTTGGATGGTTTTAGTGGCTATAATCAAATTCAGGTAGCACCTGAAGATCAAGACAAGACCACATTTACTTGTCCATGGGGAACTTTTTCCTATCGAGTGCTTCCTTTTGGGTTATGTAATGCACCTGCAACATTCCAAAGAGCAGTACTAGGAATGTTTTCTGATCTAATCCATGATTGTGTAGAGGTTTATATGGATGATTTTACAGTTTATGGTAATTCATTTGAAGAAGCATTAGAAAATTTGGAAAAACTCCTTATAAGATGTAAAGAAACAAACCTTTCATTAAGCCATGAAAAATGCTTTATGATGTTTACTGAAGGTATTTTTTTAGGACATCATATTTCAGGAGATGGGATTGATCAAAAGTTGAAGTCATCTCCAAGTTACCTATTCCAAATTGTCAAAGAGATGTTAGAAGTTTTCTAGGATTTACTGGTTACTATAGAAGATTTATAGAAAACTTCACTAAAATAGCATCTCCACTCTTCAAATTGCTTACAAAAGACTGTGACTTTAAATGGGATCCTGATTGTCAATCAACCTTTGAAACTTTGAAAACAAGAATATCTGAAGCATCTATCTTGAGAGGACCAAATTGGAAACTCCCTTTCCATATTTCTACGGATGCTTCAGATACAGCTCTAGGAGCTGTGTTGGGTCAAAAAGATTTAGTTCCTTATGCCATTTATTATACTAGTAAAAATTTGACTCCCACAGAGTTGAACTATACTGTGACTGAAAAAGAGTTTTTAGCTGTTGTTCATGCAATTAATAAGTTTAGACATTACATAACAGGCTATGAAACTTTTATTCATACCGACCATTCTGCAATTAGATATTTAATGAACAAACCTGTTACTAATGGCAGAGTGACAAGATGGCTTTTACTTTTGCAAGAATTCAATATTACCGTGTTGGATAGACCAGGAAAACAGAATACAGTAGCTGATTTCTTGTCTAGGATTCAGAATACTAAAGAAGATTCTCCTGTAGAGGATAAGTTTCCTGATGAATACTTGTTTGCAGTAACTATTAAGACTCCTTGGTATGCAGATATTGCTAACTATTTGTTTATAGGGAAACTTCCTTCACATATATTTCCAAGTGAAAAATGAAAAATTATTCAGGAGAGTTCAAAATATTCATGGATTTCTAACGAATTGTTTAAAACAGGGCCAGATCTTGTGATCAGAAGATGTGTCAGGGAAGATGAAATGCCTGATATTCTTAAGGCATGTCATGATGAACCATGCGGTGGACACTTTGCGGAAAAAAGGACGGCCTATAAAATCCTTTCCTTGGGATATTATTGGCCTTCCCTCTTCAAAGATGCAAAACAATATGTCAAAAGGTGTGATAGCTGCCAAAGAGTAGGGAAACCTATCCTTTCAAATGAAATGCCATTGCAAACACAGGTACTCATTGAACCCTTTGAAAAATGGGCTTTAGATTTCATTGGACCTATTAATCCACCATATAAACAAAATAAGTATATATTGGTTTGTACTGATTATGTTACTAAATGGGTAGAAGCCAAAGCATTAGTATCTGCTACTGAAAATTCAGTTGTTCATTTTCTTTATGAGGATATTTTTACTCGCTTTGGTGTTCCAAGAGAAATTGTGACAGACCAAGGAAGCCAATTCACATCCAACCTGGTGGAGAAGCTGATGGAAGAATACAAAATCAAGCATAGAATATCTACTCCTTACCATCCGCAAGCAAATGGTCAAGTGGAGTCTACCAACAAAGTTCTCGAAAGTATCATCACCAAAACTGTTCATCTACATAGAAGAGATTGGGCAGAAAGGCTTCCCGAAGCCTTGTGGGCCTACAGAACTACATGGAGAAATACAACAGGACATTCTCCCTATGAACTTGTTTATGGGAAAGAAGTCCTGCTCCCCATTGAGTTCCAAGTCAAGACCTTCAAGATAGCAGTTCAGTTGGGGATGGACTTATCAGAAGCCCAAAATCATAGAATGGAGCAGTTGAACGAGCTAGATGAGATCAGACAAGAAGCAATTTTAAGAACTGATCTAGTTCAATATCAGAGAGCTAAATGGCATGACAAGTACATCAAAGAGAATAAGTTTCAAGAAGGAGATTGGACATTGTTATTTGATTCCAAGTTTAAAGATTTTCAAGGAAAATTTCAGACTCATTGGCTTGGGCCATATGAGATTGACAAGATCTTTAGCAATGGAGTGGTAAGAATCAAGACCATTGATGAGTTTCAAACTCCTCTTATTGTGAATGGCCACAGATTGAAATTTTATCATAAGCCACTCTCAAAAGAGGAATTTGTCAAAATGTTTCAAGAAAAGTCTGCAATCAGGCTGGTACAGAAGAATTCTTCTTCTCCACCAGCCTAGCTTTTGTTCTTTTCAGTTAAAAAAACAAAAAATAAAAAAAAAATTGTATAAGCCTGAAAACCAATCACTGATTGGCAGTCTTATACAGAAAATATAGGGTGAAAATCAGGAACACCTGACACCCTATATTTTCCAAAAAAAAAAAATATCTCTCTTTCATTTCACAAGTTTTGTGACCACCCACTCCATTCCATTCCACTTCATTCCACTTCATTTCACTCCACTTCATTCCATTTCACTTCATTTTATCTATTTCATTCCATTTTACCAATAAAATTCTCTTTCATGACCATTTCCATTTATTCAATTGTCATCCGTTCATTTCCATTCACCCAAATAATAGCTGTGTCAGTTTCTGTAGCTGACATCTGTTTCCGCAGCTGACACCAGTTTCCGCAGCCAGAAACAGATTCCGCAGCTACCACTCTATTTTTCAAAAGAATGTACAACCAGATGTTATTTCCATAATCATGAAATCAAATGCAGGTATGAGGACCAATTATGAAGACATGGGGCATTCAATATATCAATGAGGAGAAACTAATTGAAGACCAAGGAAAAATGGAAAGAATTCCAAGGTATGAGTAAAAATTTATTTCAAATGGCATTTAAAACACATTTTTATATAGTTATAAACCATAAGCTCCATTATGTGCAATGATTGTATTGACAAACTCCGTAACCACTCCATGATCTCTCTATAATCCTCCCACAATCCTTGCATTCATTCTCAAACGGTCCCATAATTAAACCTCCGATCTTCACTCATACTCTGATATTCCACCTGTGACAATGAAACGTAGTTGATTTGACTACGGCTTCTTTCAGCCGCATAAAATCCGTAGCCGTTGTATAAACGTGCTTACATTTATTCTGCAACCACCAAATTTTAAAACACTGCCGGATGTGTTATACTCCTCCTATTGTTTTGTTAATCTCACAGCCGCATTTACGTCGTGCTCACGTAACCCTTCTCTGTTTCGCTTCACCCCATTTCGTTCTCTGTTACACTACAGTCTGTATACCCACTCTCTGATATCTACCTACAGTCATCGTGCTCATTTCCGTTCATTCAACCATCCTACTTCCATTGAACCCTCCTCATGCAGGCAAGTTTTTAAAGAGCAGAAAGAAGGATGGGTAAATTGTTGAGAGCAGAACCAGAGGGACCTAAATTCATGGAAGGATACCCGCAAGTCAGGGATATATTGAAGAAGGAAAAGTGGCTGCGGTTTATCCAAAAGTTTAGAGGCTACCATAAAGAGGTGAAAAAAGCTTTTGCAAGGTCTTTCAATGGCCTGGAGGTAGAGATTGGAGACCTTAAGTTTACGGTGAATGAGGCATCTATAGCATCTGCCACAGAACTTCTTCAAGAGGGTGAACGTTGGTTTAAGAACAAAAGCATTAGTGATGAAGCCTGGAGAGTGATTCTACATAACCTAGGTATGGACATAACTATTTTTAAAAGAGGAATTCATGTTCATGCTTTGAAAGAGGAATGGGCTACTTTGCTGCTAGTTGTTCAAAAATTTATCACCTGTGAGGGCCGTTTTGGGTCAATGTATATGTACCATACCCGATTGCTGATGAATTTTATAGATAACCAGACCCTCAATCTGCCATATTTTTTATTAAATAGTTTGAAGAAAATGTCTGTGACTATTCAAAAGCATTTAGGGGATGTAGAACCACATCTATATCACCATGGTCTTGTGAAAATTTTGACTGAAAAACAGTTAAAAGAGAAGAAGGACACATGGGAACAATTTTTGATTAGAAATTTCTTTGAGGAACCTCAAGAAATTCCTGAAGGTAATACATCAAGAAGGAGTAGGAGAAAGAGAACAAATGATGAAATTCAAAGTACTCCTACTACTACAGTTGAAAGCATTAGTAGGGAAGAGAGACTGTCAAAAAGGAAGAAGAAAGAAACCAAGGGTAAAAAGCCAATAACATCAAAAGAGAGAAAAATTATTAAGGCTATGCATCAAACCCCTTCTTCCGAAGAAGATCATCAAGTGTTATCTGAGAGACTAGTTCACCTTCAAGAACAGTCATCTATGGCCAAGAAGAGAGGGAAAGGAAAACAAAAGCAAAAATACAGTGGTCCACAGTGTATAAGAAGAAGTTCCAGGCTTAAGGGGAAGTTGAGGAAAATGCAAACGAAAGAACCCCATTTTATTGATTTGGGAGAAGAAACATCTGAACAATCCCCAGCTGGCCATAGTCCATCTCACTCTTAGTCAGATAGTGAACCTAGTTCATTTCATTCTCAGTCAGACATTGAACATAGTCCATCCCATTCCCAGCCAGACGTTGATATGAGCCCTTCTCAGCCAGATTTTGAAGACAACTCTCCTCCACGGCATTTTGGGGACAGCCCAATAAAAAAAACACCTGAGATAGACCCAAAGCAAAAAGAAGTATATGATTATATAGAATCTTTAGAAAGAGCAGCTACGGGTCCCAGTACTTCGTCCACTCAGCCTCACACAGCACAAGATGATCTAGTCCAATCACTGAAACAAGAAGTCTTTGAGCTAGAGCTTTTAAATAGACACATTAAAAATGAAAATGAAACATTGAAGGAACAAGGAAAATTGGACAATATCATTCATGATAATACCATGCTACATCTGGGACTATGGCAGAAGAAGAACAGGAAATTGAAGAAGAAATGCCAGAAGTTAAGCAGATCATGGATTAATATCAAATTCAGATGCTTGATGAAAAAGCCTAGGATGTTAGCAGCACCAAGGAAGAGGAGGAGAGGACTGGATGTACTGGCTGAAGTGTCAAGGTATATGAATTGAAAAAGGATTATCAAAATTTTGGTTGCATGAGGACATGCAACACCTTCACAGTGGGGGTATGTTGAGTCTCAAATCTGCATCTTTCCTATACACCTTTCTAGACCTTTTTCATTCCCCTGAACCTTCTAAGTCGTCAATATCATTGCATATTAATTGTAAAAGAGCATCTAAAATGGTTTTTAACTATGTTTTGTGTCTGCTGTTTGATTTAGATTTTTGCTCATTTAGCTGCGGAATATTGCCACTTTCCGCAGCTGCTGCAACTTTCTGTAGCCATTTTGTGAAATTCTATGTTGCAGGTGTTTTCAGGCAATTCGAGCCACATGGGAAAGTCAGAAATGATGTGGACATGGATCATGTCCTATTGGCTCGGGAAAATTCACCTAAGGAGGCTGTGGTCAAAGGTGGCCAAGTGGAAGTCAACCGTAGAGTCCCACGGTGACAGGACTCTGTTTCTCATCATGTGAAGATTTGTATGACCGTTTCTAATTTACGAGAGACACATAAACACCTTTACACGGCTCCATAAGCTGAATCCAACATCCACTCTTCATAGATTTACTCCTCACCGCGGCCATGATGTTGGATCTCTGGACGTGATGGTTCACATGTCTCTATTAGCACAAACTTTAGGGAATTAGTTATATCACCTTTTTTATAAATAACGCGTTTTCATATGCACAATAGTTAGCCTCCATATAGCTTTGTAATGTAATTGCGTTGCCACTGTGCTGTAATATCATTTCTCTGTTATGAATGCATTTTAATATATAAGAAGACTCTGTTTCCAAGCGTAATTCATATTTGAAGGCTGTTGCCCGAGGCTGGTGCAGAGGGCCCCTGCACACGCTGAGGTTTTGTGCATTACTGTATAGTTTCTTGTTTTATTTCTTTAAGTTCATTTTTCCATAAGTCATTCACGTGTTTATACATTGCATCTTTCATGGTATTTATGCTTCATCTCTGTTCATAATCTTTCATGCTTTACATTTTACTTCTGTCCATAATCTTTCATGTTTTATGTTGTGGTTAACTGATCAGTGTTCTTGTTTCAGATTACAATAGGCATCCTGGGCACTTGCACATATTTTTATAATGAATAATGACATGGAATCAATATTTTCCTTCTGCTAATTTAATTTTCTTAGTTTTTGTTTAATTCTAGCACTGTTTGTTTATTTTAGTCTTGCACATTTGCTTCAGTAGTTAGATTTAGATATATTAAATTGCTCATGTCATTTTCAGTTACCTCCGAAAACCATAGCTAGACTAATGGTGAGGGATTGAAGTATGAGTGTGTAGTTTGATATTAGTTTACTTTTTGAAAGTTAGAAATATTAAATTGCTCATGTCATTTTCAGTTACCTCCGAAAGCCATAGCTGGACTAATGGTGAGGGATTGAAGTATGAGTTTTTAGTTTGATATTAGTTTACTTTCTGCAAGTTAGAAATATTAAATTGCTCATGTCATTTTCAGTTACCTCCGAAAGCCATAGCTGGACTAATGGCGAGGGATTGAAGTATGAGTGTGTAGTTTGATATTAGTTTCTTTTTCTGCAAACTAGATATCAGGTTGCTCAAGTTGTTTGTGGTTACCTCCGAAAGCCATAGCTGGACTAATGGCGAGGGATGATAATATAAGTTGATGTAATTTGTTTTAGATTTACTTTGTTGCAATTCTTGGATTTATTTAAGGATAGTTTCTTTTGTATTTGGACAACAGCAACAATAATGAGTTTCATGATCAATAGTTCACTATTGTTTGACTAGAATAGTGATGCAATTTCATTTCCTTTGAAGAATTAATTTTGTCATTGTGTTTTTTAAAATTCTTTTGAAGTTTGGAAAATCATTAGAAGGACATCATTGTCTTGAATATTTGTCTCCATACTTGTCTTTTAGAATTTCATAAAAATCCAAAAACGACAAAAAGTAAGAGATAGGTTATCTTGCACATATAGTGCGCCACACTTCATCAGCTTACAGATCCCAGATTGATAAATTAATGTAGCAATTTAGAACACACTAAATTGACCAAACAAGTACTTAGCCAATCCCTGCCTTGGTAGTTTTCAAAATAAAACAGGTTTGGGGCTACCTCCTATGAGGAAACCAACTCCTTAATAGCGTCATACAGTCTTTTTTTACAAAATATTTAGTGACACATATGAAAAAAAATAGTTGAATTATGTCCTGAGTTGACAAAAAAAATAGATGAACCTTGTTACAGAGTGTCATGGGGTTCCTTCATCTTCCTCTGTTGCGTGTTCCTCCTCCTCAATTAGGCATCCATATTCACTTGTAGTGGCTTCCTCCTTAGGTGTGGGCTCATGTAGAGGCTTTGGAGGGGCCGTGTGGATGATGGGAACAATAGGGTACTCTGCATCTAAAACTTTGGTCTAGATGTCATTCAAATCGAAGATCCTAATGTCTATCTCCTCCTCCACAGGCTCGTGAATAGGGAGTGGCTTGGTTTTCCAAGGTGTGGGTAGATAAGAGTGCGCTATGGTAGATTTTTTGGGGCCTCTCCTGCCCTTAGGCTTCTCCAGAGTCAAGACATTCTCTACCTGGGTGATGTCAGGTTTTTGAGTAGCCTGCCTTTCATGACTTCTTGATGAGGAGCCTTCGATGGATTCCAGATGCTAGTCTTGGCCTCGGTAATAACGTCCTGAGAACACGCCTTTGTAGCTTCCCCTGATGGGATTTTGACGTTGGTGTGGGGCCATGGAGAGGATTTTGAGCAGAGAAAGGGTGGCCGACTGTTAGTCCAGGTCGAGAGTCAGGGGGCGCACAGTAGGGGGTGCGCAACAGAGGCATGTAGTGGGGGGTCATGAAACAAGAGTGCACACAAAATGGGGCATGCAACTCGAGTGCTCACCTTAGAGGGTGCACAACTGGGAGATGCACTGGGGGAGGGGCATGCAGTAGGGAGGCACACAGGAGGGGTGCTCGCAGTAGGGGGTGCGCAGTAAGGAGGATCACATGGGGCGGGGCACGTAGCAAGAGGGCGTGCGATAGGGGACTCACAACTGGGGGTGTGTGGAAGGGGGAGTGTGCACCAGGGAGGGAAATAGAAATGTGGGTGTGTAAGGCAAGCCGAAGTAGCAACGTGATGGTGAGGGGAATAAAAATGATGACTCTTCAGACCATCTGGAGCATCAATGAGATGAATGAATGAGGAACTTCTGTTCCTTTTGAGGGCACGTGGCACGAGCACAGAGGTAGTGAGGGATTTTCCAAGTGTTTCTGCATATGATATGAGGTGTGGGGCAAGAGGCTAGGTGTGGCAGAGTGTCGGTAAAAATGATTGGTGATTTGAGGTTTCGCATCATGTTAGAACTGGAGTTGCAAGGTGGCGTTAGCCTAAGCATGGAAGGAGCTCTCCTCACATGATCTGGATGTGTCACTCGCATCCAGGGAAATTCAATCCTTTTTGTGGAGAGTGAGGCAACTCATGTAGGATTTTGTCCTGAATCTGATGAAAATTAGAGTGGTAGAGTGTTAAGTTGCTATCCACTCCTTTTTTGGCCAGGAGATTTGCTACGGTGTTTGCTTTTCTGCACACATGGTGGAAAGTCATGGCCTTGTGATTTTGCAATAGATGTTCCAGAAGATTGAGGCGGTTGGCAAGCCTCCAGCTGGTGGAGACCTTTATAGATGAAGGGACAAGGAAGATGCTTGTAGAATCTTGGATGATGAGTTGAGATTCTCCTTCCATTTCTAGTGGGAAAAAATTAAGCTCAATGGCTATGGAGATACCCTAGATAAGCCCCTCCATTTCCATGGAGTTTTTTCTATCCCACCTTAGGTTTTCGTAGTAGGCATGTAAGGGGTTGCTGCTAGAGTCTCTAAATATGCCCCCAAATCCGGCTTCCCCTGGGTTGCCTTTGGAGGCTTTGTCAAAGATGCATTTGAAAAATATAGTAGGGGGTGGATTCCAATGTTCAAGAGAGATGATCATTTGTATGCATGAGGGGGAATTTACCACGGGGGGTTCAGTACTCATATGCCAATTTTTCCAGATGGTTCATTCAGCTGTGCTTGTCAGGAAGTCATACTTCCCCCAGTGTTCCAAGGCAAGAGTTTTTTCTAATTTTTTTCGTAGCTTGGCCTATATCTGATCTTGATTTAAAGATGCATATTTAAATATCCTTTTGTTTCTTTCTTTCTATAGGTTCCACATGAGTAGGCCCAAAATGAGCTGCCAGAGACGATTTAGGAGATTTCTGGAGTAGGGTTTATCCTACCACTTGCTGATGGTGTTTGTTATGTTTCTCCGGTCTCGGTTAGATCTTCAGCAGAGGGTCTCGATCCTGTCCCAGAAAGTGTTAGATATGGGGTAGAGGTCTAGCAGGTGATCGATAGTTTCAGTATCATTCTAGCATAGAGGACACCTCAAAGGAACCACAAATCCTCTCCTCATGAGGTTCTCCCATGTGAGGTTGTGTATTTTACTTAGAAACCATAAAAGATTAGTGACTTTGGGCCAGAGATTAGATATCCATATCTTCTTCCATAGCTGATTTGTGGGGCCAAATTTTGGAGGTTTAATAAGATGGTAGGCTTACTTGGTTGAGTAATTTCCACTTGGAGTATGGCCCCAACAGAGTAGGTCTCGCCCTTGCTAATTTCAGATTCTCTCTTTTTTTAATTCCTCCCAAATATCTTTTTATTTTTCATTATTCCAGTCTGCTTGCCATCTATATGTGGGGAGCCAATTTCGGAAACCTTGAGTTACATCATTAGTCCAAAAGTCCTGGAAACAATTTTGTTATCTTTCTTGTAAAATCGTGCTCTAGATGGGGCAATGGAAGGCCGAGGAGAGGCTTGGAATTTTATGCCATGAGTCCTCGCAGAACCAAGCTTGAGCCCCACCACGTAGTTCCCAAAAGCTGTGATTTTGGATCATATATTTTTGTTGACTAGCTGCATTCCAGATTTGGGATTCTCCAAGAGTAATATTGAATCTGATTAGTTCCCCCTTAGGCCAATTTCCTGCATATTTGGCTGCCCATAAGGTCGTCCACGATTGTTGAGGGGAGGAGACCGATTTCCAGCATTGCCACCCATGATGATGTTGTTGTGATATGGATCTCTTAGACCAAGTCCTCCCTGAGTTTTCAACATACATACCTCTTTCCATTTGACTAGTGCCCATTTTGCTTGTCTTTGGATCCATCTAAAAGAAAATTTATTTGAAGCTTGCGGATGGCTTTGAGGACCCATTTTGGTTTAGAAAGAATGAAAAAGAGGTATATGGGCAGAGATTGAAGAATTTTTTTTATTAGAACTAGACATCCAACAATGTTGAGGGAGTGATGGGTCATGGTGGACAGTTTAGTCTACATTTTGTCCAATAGTTCTTCCCAGGATGAGTGTTTAATAACTGAGTCCATGAGGGGAGCCCCCAAATACTTGGATGACAAAAAGGATATGGTGAAGTTGAGGATGCGAGAAATATTGGATTGGGTTACGGTGGGAGTATTGAACAAGAATATTTGATATTTCTTGGGGTTGATATTGGTTTCGAATGCTTCAGAAAAAATGTCAAGAAGGGTTCTAAGGGTGCGAGATTCCTACACAGAGGGGTTACCCACGATCATGTTGTGATCCACAAATTTTTGATGAGAAATGGGAGGTTGATTGTGTAAGGGAATAACTTTAAGGTGATGATATCGGATCAAGTTCTTGATTAGGTGGCACAGACCCTCGGCCATAAGTACAAACAAAAAAAGGTGAGAGAGGATTGCCTTGCCTTATACCCCTGGAGGGTTTGAATGTTGCCGAGGGGATGCCATTGACTAGGATAGAGAAGAAATGGGAGGATATTAATCTCATGATCTAGCAAACCCAAGTATGGTAGAAACCAAAGGCTAGAAGTACATGTTTAATGTAGTTCTAGTTGAGCTTGTCAAAGGCCTTGGAAAGGTGAATTTTGAGAAGCATCCCAGGATATTTTGAGGTTTTTAAGGAGTGGATGACTTCATAGGTTAGAATAATTCTTTCAATGATCTACCTTCCTTCAACATAGACTGTTTTCTCCAAAGAGATGAGCATAGGAAGAAGATGCTTCAATCTATTAGCTATAAATTTGGAAATTATTTTGTAAATAACATTGGAGAGTGTTATTGGCATGTACTTACTTGGGGAAGCTACGTTGTCTTCCTTTGGGATGAGAGTGAAGAAATTTTCATTAAGAGCAAGAAGAATCCAGTCAGTGTTGCACGATTCCTCCACTATGCCCCAGATATCCTCTTTGATGGTATCCCAAAAAAGGTGGAAGAAGTTGGTGGTGAATTCGTCTAGAACTACAACTTTTCCTTCTTTTAGTTGGAAAACCACTTGTTCGACCTCCATCAAGGTTGTGGCTTTGAGAAACATCTTGTTGTGATCCTAATTGACCATTTTTGGAAATGTTGTGTGATTTTATCAATAGCCTATTGTTGCTAGGTTTTTGGGTTCTTTGAGGATGTATTTGAAGTAATTGAGAAGTTCCTCTATGATGTCCTCATGGTTTTCCATGCACTCCCCATTTTGATTCTTGAGGACTCTGATTCTATTCTATATCATATGATGGATTATAGAGCAGTGAAAATAAATTGTGTTTTGTTCTCCTTACTTGAGCCAAAAAATCTGTGATTTCTATTTCCATATGATTTCTTCTTGACTTCTTCTTTCTTCAAGTTGGGATGTTAGCATCTTTTCGATGGCTTTTGAGTCTACTGATCTGCCTTCTGAGATGATTTTTTGTTGGACCTTATGCATTTTCATTTCCATCTCTCTTTGGTCATGGAAGATATTTCCAATGGTGTTCTAATTCCATATTTTCAATTTCCATTTGAGCACCTTCAACTTCTGATGGAATTGATACATTTTTGTGCCCAGGGGTGGATTGAGGGTAGCCCACCAAACCTAGACAAGTTATTTAAACCCCAGTTGTTTGAGCCAAAAAATTTCAAAGCGAAAAGGTTTGGGTGTGGCAATACTAGGTCTTTTCCATTGAAGTTGGATCAGCCAGTGATTTGAACCAAAGGCTAGAGTGATGGTGTCTGCTAGCTCCCCTCCCAGGTGGATGAAATTTTCCGTGATGAGGAAGTGATCCAATATTGATGCAATTTGATGGGATCCACACCTCTGGTTATTCCAAGTGAAGATGCCATTGGATGTTTGTAGATTTATTAGATGATTACCTTGGATGAATTCCTTGAATTTGTTGCTATCCATGTCAAGATGTGTCCTTCCTCCTTTTTTTCCCGAAGGATAGTGATCATGTTGAAGTCTCCTCCAATGAGCTACAATGGGTGAGTTCGCTGGTTGTTGAGATCCGCTATGCTATTTAAAAGCTCTGTTTTTTGTAGCACTAACTGTGGGAAGTAGAAATTTGTGAGGTTTCCATGAATTGGTTCGAATCAAGTGGAGGGTGGCTTGAATGAAATGGCGATTTGCCTGAATTTTCTCTAGGGTGATAAATTGGGGGTTCCTAATAATTTGTAGGCCTCCCGAAGCTCCACATCCGTCGATGGCTAGGGTGTTGTAGTCTTTCCAGAGTTTGTTAAAGATGGTATCCAGAGTTGAGCTGGAGCATTTTGTTTCTTGCATAAAGAAAGTTGTGGGGTTTTCCTCAGTGATTCTTTTCTTGATTAACCTGTGCCTGGAGGGAGGGGTTGTTTAGATCTCTGTTATTCCATGATATGAGATTCATTGAAAGGTGTTGGGAATGACTGAGTAGAACCTGGTTAACTTGGGACAACACCCTGATTGTACTAGTTCTCTACCCACGATGAATAGTTGTTGTAGATCCATTATTCTTCCTCATTTTTGGGATTCTTTAAAAATGAAATTGGTGTTCAGGAGAGTGCCACCTTGAATGGCGAGGGAGGGTAGTTGTTGAGCTCTGAGGACTTCCTCCAATTTCTAGATCTACTGATGGGGGATTGAGAGAAATTTTTTCCCCTTGCATGCATCTTCAAGCCCCATAATGTCTAGGTCTCGGTAGCCAATGATCTCTAGTTCTTCCATTGTTTCTGGGATTAATTCCAGGGCTCTGCCTTTGCCTATTTTCTGAGTTTCCCATAATATATGTTGAGGACTCAGGTTGCAGAAATAAATCTAGTTGGATTTTTTTTCTGTTGGGCCTCTGGAGTCTGGGATTTCTTCTGTAGGGGCAAATCTGAGTCTCTTGGGATTTCATTCTCATCCTCATTCTGTATAGCTAGGGCTTCAAACCTGTTTCTTGTGGCTGGACCTATTTTTCTCTAGTTCATGTTTCACTTCCTAGTATGCCTTTTTCTTCCAGATACTTTCATTAACCCTTCGGTGTTTTTGTCTGTGGAGGCATTATTCAGAGTCGATCTTTGATTTAGGGGGCATTCTCTAAAAATTTTCCCATGCTGGTGGCATTTCCAACATCTAAACGATGCATGTTCATAATCTATTGTTTGGATCTATCCATAGTCATCATGAAGCAGGCTTACCTCATCAGGGAGAGACTTTTCGATGTGCACATATAGGCATATCCTTGCATAGGCTACATGCTTGTTGTTCTTTGTCTCTTCCGCTATTTTTATGAATTCACCCAGAGAGTTTCCAATGTCTTGAAGGGTTAGCTCGTCCCAATAGTCCCGTGGTAGGATGTAGAGCCTAACGCATACTGGAGAAAAATTGAAATCTTCTTTTTCCAGATTGAAGTGTTCGACCCAGTCGCACAGATATAGACCTACCGAGTGTAAGAAATATGGACGGCCATCGAGGAGTCTGTTCTTGTATTCGATGCATGTGCAGATCATATTGAAGAAAATCTTGGCACATAGATGTAGATCGATATGGCCCTTGGGTTTCATTTTGGTGGTGATCCAACCCAGAAGGGCTTTTTCTATAGGTTGGAATCCCATGAACTTGCCTATCAGGGCATTGTCCTTCATATACTGGGTTCTTCCATTGATTCGATGAGTCGGGAGATCAATCTTGGTTCTTGTTATTTCCTTGGGTATGCATGTGGAGGATGTGACTATTGCTGCTTCTTCAACTACTGCTGTTGGCAGTTTCGCTATGGGTGACATCCTATATGGGTCAGGGAGCCGGATAGAGGTTTGCTGACAGTCATTGCCAGCCCCTATTGCCGCTCTATTAGAGGGTGAACCAGAGGAGGGGGGATCCACCGTCCCCCCACTATTGTCCTCCATGCGTGAGACTATCTATGCACGGGGAGATGAAAGGGGCCTCGAGGCTGGGGTAGAGGGTCTGCCAGGGGCAGCCTGCCCAAGTCCTCCAAACCCTAGTTCATGGATGCAGAGTTCAGAGCGATCATTTTTTTCCGAACTTCAAATTAATTTCGAGCTGGTATTCAATTATTGACTTATTAAGCACCATAAATTTCTAAATTTTCAATTTCCACTATATGTCTAAGAAGAAAGAAAGTATATAATATCTTGATGGGAAATTATAGAAAAATTCACATAGAATTTTAAGAAAAAATCAAATATAGAATTAGGAATTTCTTAAGATATTAATTTATTCCATAATTTTTTGTTTGTGTAACCTTATTGGTGTTATTTTTAGTATTTTATTATTATTAGTTATTAATTATATTAATTTTATTACTAGTTTGTTCATTTTTTATTCAAATTTAATTATTTTAATATTTGTTTCCAACTATATTGACTAGGTTTAATGTTGATTTTTTTTTGTTTGTTATATTTGGGTTATTAATAATTTATTAAAAATGGTAAATTAATTGTGATTTTTTGGTTTCCTTTTGTTTGTTTAACCTTATCATTTTATTTATTAATTTTATTATTATTTTACTAATTTTTCATTCAATTTAATTATTTTAATATTTGTTTCTAACTATATTGACTAGGTTTAATAATATTTTATTTTCTTAACGTCCATTTTCATTAATTTCTTGTTATGGTTTTGACATTGACCATTGCATACTTGCATTATTTATATTGAATGATGTAGATGAGCACAATCATCATTCTTAGTTCGAAATGAGTCTACTTCTCAAATGATAATGTGATTCCGGAAGATTTATGATAAAATAGATATGAATGATAGAAGTTTACACTCTCCAAATTGTATTTTATTAATGGTTGATAATATTTAAGGCTAAAATGAATTAAAAAAAAGGTGTAGTCTAATTTATAGATAAAATGGTTTTTTTCAAGAAAATACAATTTCAATTTCAAGCAAGAATTTCCAAATTGTTATTTCGATAAATGTCGACTAGATTCTAAACAATTTAGATGAGAAAATAAATGGAAATACTTTATACACTATTAATAAAATTAAATCAAAAAAAAAAAAAAAAAATACTTTATACATTACTAATAAATTTCTTTTATAAAAAAAACAAAAACACTAAGTGAAAAAAGAAAAGAAAGAAAGAGGTTCAGTTTTCTAATAACTTCCTAAAATATCACTAAACCCTAGGTTGTGAATCAGGGGGGACAAAACGGACCGCCATTGCAGAGTCATGCCAAACCATATATATATATTTCAGTTTCGTTGCCCATAGATGGAAGGATAGCTTATGTCTACCTTTAAGTGCTTGAATCATCCTCTTGTGTATTGAGTGTGGGAATTCAATCTTTGGCGATCAGTGGGAGGAGATGAGATCTATTATTGATGGAGGGAAAAAAGGATGATCGCGTGATAATATGCATGTTCATCGTGTTCATACTCATTCTCAATCTTGCTGTTGTTGATCAGCGATTTGCCAACCAGCAGCCATACTAGTATTGTAGATACCATGAATTTACATGGTTCTCAACAACAATATATGAATGCAAACAATTTTGTATAGAAAAAAAATATAATATATATATCACATTAAAATATATAATATATAAATAGTATCTATAAATTAAGATTTATTTTATTATATAAATTTAAATAACTATTCTGTAATCCTATTTAAATTTAATTAATAACGATATAAGAACTTAATAATTTAAATATAACAATATTTTTAATGAGAGATATCCATCCCTACATAGATATTATTAATCTATAAATAAGCTTTGTTACAATACTATGGGCCAATACGATGACTTCTCAATGACACATGTCAAGAACCATAATTCATTTTATGATAAAAATATTTTATAAATATCTTAGGTTAATTTAATTGTATAACATTTTTTTTTTGGGTTAGTCTATCTATTTTATAGCTTGAAAGGTTTTCAGTATTTTCCAGTTTAAATTGTGGGGAGATATTTTTTGGAATCACAAGTTTGAGTTGTAAAATCTCTTGAATTCTAAACTCTCTTCAATTCTAGTTCCATGTGTTGAATCCATATATGCTGTTAGAAACCCATCTTAAACAACAAAAGTTAAGATTTGGTGAAATGAAACTAGTTTGATTTTGGTCAAAACTCCAAAATGTTGCATGTTTATACAACATCTTTTTTTTAATTAAGTCTAAAAGAAAAATAGTTATAATTAATTTTGAGATATTTTTAAACCCTTTATCATCGCTACTACAAAAAATTTCCACGGATATTCTATAGAGATTAAATCAAAGTTTTAATAAAACTTAAAATGAGCATATTTTTCTATATAAAGATGTGAAATTTAAATAATATTATTAAGAACTATCATAGATTCATTTCAAGTAAATATATACTAAGAGAGGAGAGGAATCAAATCTTTAGAAGTGAAAACGTTTCTTGAAGCTTTGAATCTGGATAGATTTGATCCCTCTCAGTGCTTTGATAGATCCAAGGATAAAATAGATCTATGCTGATTAGTATTCAAAGCACATTCTAAAATGTTTTATCCTCTCATCTCTTATTTATGGTCACACAAACTATATTGCAAGAAGATATTTATTTATTTCTATTGTTTTTTTAATTTAGTTTAATTTTTATAAATATATATTTGAATATCAATAGTTATTTGTAATATCGCTATTGTACTCCCACAAAACGTGTAAGAAACGATTAAGTCTCAGAATAGTTACAAACCACCATGGGATTTCCTTATCATTTTTACGCCGGAGGCGTTATCTTTGTGGGCATGGGGTGAGTAAACACTGTTCACCTCAGCCAACCACAAACCTTCCGTATCGCCCTTCTCATGAATAGTATGTTGACATGTGGGTGAGTCTAAGTGGTTTGTTGAAATCCTTCTGGCCGTCCTCCTTGGAATCACCGAGAACATTGATAATGGCATTGTGGGTATCCTCCATGAATTCTCTCTGGCCCTTTTTGCATGAAACCGAATAATGAAAACCCTCTTCATTTATCTCCAACGGCTGATCCACGGCTGCAGAGTACTGTGCCTCCACGCTGGGCAACTGGAGCAGAATATCCAGCCTCAGCGGGCATTTCCTCTTGAGTGGTGACGAGGGGCCCTTGCAGAAACTGAAGAATTCTCCGGGCTCTTCTCCTCTGGTACACCGACACACAGAGACACGACCCTCCGCTGCACTTTTTTCACTGGGATTTTTCCCCCTTCGCTCTGCAGCCAATTCTCATATCTGATTGCCAACACAGCCCGAAGCCGAGACCCCACAAAACTGGTCTGAATACCCCCATTCTTGGGCATCTGAAAAACATGATTCTAAGGGGAACCTTCACAGATTTCAATCTCAGGATCATGTAAATATGGGGACCTACAAGAGCCCAAAACAGAGGGATAATTCCCTGCTACGATGCAATCCATATTCACAATCTAGTGATGATGGTGGTGGTGATGGTGACCCTGTGTGTTACTTGTGTTCTTGTTGAGCCATACTATGGGCTTTGCAATAGTGATGCAAGAAATTGGGTTCTATGAGGTACTACCTATTATAAATCCCCTCTTTTACTCCTCCGTTATTTCAATTCAATTGAACACCTGCGAGACATTATGGATTCTGAGGCAGGAGCATTTATAGATTCTTTAAAACAAATCATATTTACATATATTCTAGCTTTGCTTATTTGGTAAATAAAATCACATAAAAATGCAACCTGTACACCATGAATTATTATTTGGAATCCCACTGTTTATGCTCTAGAAGTTTGTAACAAGCTGCAATTTTCTATAATCTGTGTGGTCAAAGTCACATGATATGTGCCACCACAACAATCGATGTTTGATTATTATATATAGAATGGTCAATATGCATAATTTACAAGTGTCGCATATGCAATGTACATGTTCTGTGCGTGAACAGTTAGAATCCCTACACAATTCCAACGGTTCAGTTTTGAGGTCTAGTTGTGGGAGCCGCGGTTTTCATGCCTCGGTCATGTTCAAAGGTCACCGACTTTTAACATTTTGACTAAGTTTCATTTTCATAATTTCTTTAGGTTCAAACGTCATTTTCTTAATTACTTTCAATTCAAATTTCACCGCTTTTGTATAATGTTTGGACTAGGTTTAATTTATATAAGCGGTTTAGGTTTCATTTTCATAAATGGTTTGGCTTTTCCTTTTTCATATGGTTATGTGTGGAGATACGATTATAGTTAGTTGTTTCTATTCTTATTTTCATGTTGTTTTGGAATTTTTAATAGAATTATTGGTTATAGGAATTTTCCTCAATTGACCCAAGCATATTTAATAGAATTATTGGTTGTAGGAATTAGGAGTGGTTCAATAATATAGTTATAGGAATTCTCCTCAATTGACACAAGCATAGATAGGTGATCATTTTCCTCCACTAAACTAATAACCTTATGAAGTCATTAACACAAATATATTAACACCACAATTCCATCATTGAGTTCTTACCTTATGTTCTCCGTATGATATACTATTTAGGTCAATTGAACTATGATTTGGAAATGACAAAGAGTGAATTTAAGATCTATAATTTAGATTGATGATAAATTAGAATGTTAATTTTTATTCATTTAAATTTAAATTTGTAAATAATAATAAAAAAAAACTAATCTCAATAGTTTTTCCCTATATTTATAAACTTGATTTTTTTAGATATTTATGCTCTCCTAACTCATTGAGAATCACCAAGCAATACTTTGGCTCATTCTATGGTGAAGGCTACCCATAGTAGAGATGTTGTAATTTAATGTAGTGCCTTGTAAATGTTTTGACTAGATCAAATAAAATAATAAAATAAAATAAAATAATTAATAATTATAATTATCAATAAAACTATTTAACTAAGTCAAATTATATAAAATCAAAATAAAATAAAATAAATATAAAATTAGTAATTAATAATGATATTTATAATTATCAGAGGACCTTATTTTGTAGCAAATCAGTACATAGAATTGTTGGGCTTCCCCCTGAGATGGAGGAGATTCCCAACAATGGGTCATCCGGGAGGTCTTGGATATCAATATTGATATATTTAAAAGAAGAATTTGGATATCAATATTTTTATATTTAAAAGAAGAGAACTCAACATTGCTGGTATTTTAAAAATATATATAATATTGCATATGCATCTTATGTAAAAAAATATCGGATGCATGCTCTGAAATTTTGTGCATACAAAGAAAAGTTAATTATATTAATTTTATTGGAAGGGTTTTTGTGAATATGTATGCATATATTACTCATGTTGTTTGTTTAAATACTACAAGGATTTGAGTGAAAAAATATTGCATAGAATTTTGTGCATGAATTGATGAAAATAAAGATTGTATTCCTAAAAGATGAATATGAATCTTCTTCATACAAAAAGAAGAACACATGTTTCTTTCTTGAAACAATTATGTGATTGTGTAAAAAAAATATATGTTGCATGCACAAAGTGTAGTTATTATGAAATAGAAAATATGCTTTTGTATTTAGATAACCTTGAAAAGATTTCCTCGCCAGATGAATTTGTCAATTCCCTGATTTAGGTGCATAAATAGTTAAGTTAACCTTGTTATTACTACCTATTTTTTATGCATAAAATATGGTTAGCTATGGTAATTTCTTGAAAGGGAAGCATGCTAAACTTGTGTGTAGAAATATAGAGAATTGGGGTTATATTAACTTTATTTTGCAAAATAAGTATGTATTTGTTACATGACAATAATAGCTAATGATCGTAGAATGGTTGAGAAGGCAATATGTATTGCACAGATTAAAGAAGGACTATTATGATAAGCTCTTGCATGGATAGATAATACTCATTGTGTTAGAGACATATGTTCTTTGCATGGATAGAAGAACTATTGAGATATATTTATTTAGAAAAAATATATGTGATTACTTTTATGCTATCATAACCATTATCTGAGTTTATTTTGGAATAATATGTATATACATGTGACATTTCTGTTAGGATTCATCTTCCTAACATCTATAAAGAAGATACATTTGCATGCAGGAAATTTCAACATGTTTTGTTAGGCTACACTGGAAAATATATTTTTGGAAAGTATATGCATTTTCATGCATATGAACAACATTCATTGTGTTAGCTTTCTTTACGTATTTTCATGCACCAAAAGTAATAGTTAAAGGGCTAGTTCTTTTGATAATGTTTATGTAGTTCACAAGAACGAATATAATAACTAATGTGTTAGTTTTGTTTAAAGGAATTTTGGAAGATTTGTAGTGATTTATCTTGGAAGAATGTGTACTTATGCGAGGAGAAATATTATTTAATGTGGTAATGTTTATACACATGCATCGATGGTTACATGCTTATAACTACTTCATATGAAACGTTGTTAAAGGAAGAATGTCATGATATTTTGTTTTCGTTTCATGAATGTACATGTAAATATGGTGAAACATAACTAGTATAGATTTAGAATTTATTTACTAAAACTTAATTTAATCATGATGTCAAACGTTGTTAATAGTAGCAGTTCTAGGAAAAGGTTGTGACAAATGAAAATATGGATTATGTTTACCGTTATGTGAGGCAATAATTTATTGGTTTATGTAGATTAATGTTATGTCAGTTAGATAATAATTCATTGATGGCAAGAAATAGGCCCTAAAGACATAATTCTCAAGGGTTTGTTGTTAAATGATGCCATGATGACTGTAATAACTTATAATGAATTAATTTTTTTATGAGATGATATTCTTTGTAATATTTTATCATAATGGTTAAGGGATGGGATCCATTATAACCATTGATTTAGTGAAAACACTCACGAACGTTTAATAAAAAAATAAACGTTTGTTTGTTTTCACCCTATCAGGCTTCCAAGGTATATCAGTGTCTAATGATGTGCTTTCCTATTGTGCCACTTTTATGATGCAAATTCCTTGCATGAGCTGATGTTTATAACATGAAGTATGTGGTTAATTAATCTGGTTAAAGGAATCATAAAAATGATGCAAGGTTACATCAAATTTTTTATGTTAATATGCTACAACAATGGTTGTTAATGGTTATGTAACTTACTATTCATTTACTAAAGTTATTGTATGTAATGATGAAGATTATATCTAGTGGTTAGTGAGAAATATGGAATAGTAATTTTGGGTAGTTACATGTGGTAAGTTGTGTCAAAATTTGTTGATCCTATGCATTCTAGCATACAAGGTTACCCAGGGATGTTACAATTGGTATCAAAGCTAAAGAGGGAAATAGAGTGATTTAAAAGAATATTGGAAGAACCCATTTAGATGTTAAAAATGAGCAATTAGTTGAGTAGTGAGACTTGGCTATAAAAGCTAGTTAGTGAAGCTCTAGCTTAAAAAATGGAGTTGGATTTCAGCCTCATTACATGCATGGTGATATCAGTGTTGGGTAGTGTGTGGTATCTAGATAATGGAGCCTCATTCCATATGAAGGGAAACAAATAATTTTTCAGTGACTTGGAGGAGAAGGAACTCCATATGTACATCAAGGTGGGAGATGATGGAAGGTATAGCACGATCAATATCATTACAGTTACTTTTTAGAGGGATTCTAGTTCTCCTCTCACATTAAAATGTGTCATATATATTCCGGGTCTAAGGAATAATTTAGTTTTAGTTTCTTTTTTGGAAGATTGTGGCTACGATGTGATATTTATTAAAGGAAAGGATTTCCTTCTTCACATTGCCACCAGAAAAGTGAAGTAGATCAGGGGTTGGGTGGAGTACCTCTACAAATTAGATGTAGAATACTGTGATGATTTGAGCACAAAATAAGGTAAGGTACATAGCCGAGACATCAGTGAATTATGGTGTAGGAGACTTGGACGTTTGCACCATGGGGCTTTGAATATCATGCAACACATTTCTACAAGACTTCCCAAGGGTGTACTAGAGCAACGAGATACATGCAAATGGTGTACACTAGGGAAATACACCAAAGGAAGCTTTTATGATAAGGATAGTAGAGTGCAAGTAGTCCTCAAAAGAGTTCACTCAGATTTGTGTGGACCTTTCTCGACAACCTCCACAACCAAGAACATGTATTATGTTATATTTGTAGATTATTTTTCATGTAAGTATTAGATTTTCTTCATGCATAAGAAAGACCAGACATTCTCCAAATTTTGTGAATTTAAAACACTTGTTGAGAAATAAACTGGCAGGAAAGTGAATGATCTCATGAGTGATAACAATGTTGAATATGTTTCAAATGAGTTCAAGAAATTCTGTTCAAAATAAGGTATTCTACAAGAATTAATAACACCTTGTAACCCAAAACAGAATGGGGTTTCTAAAAGGAAGAACATAAGTATTGTGGGAGTTGCATGAGAAATGTTACATGATCATGGACTAGCACTGCGCTTGTGGGATGAAGCATGCAACACAACTTTATATATTTAGAAAAGGAGTCCTCATCAGATTCTTAGGATGAGTACACTAGAAGAAGCTTTTTCATGGAAGAAACCATATGTTTCCCACTTAAGAATCTTTGGTTCATCAATTTACTATCATGTTTCCAAGGATGTAAGAAAAAATATATAGTTGTAAGCAGAGTTAGGGATATTTTTGGGGTACACTAATACACATCAAAACTATAATGTGTACCTACCATCTCAGATGATGACAGTTGTTCATAGAAATGTGATGTTTGATGAAGAGAAGGCCATGATATGTTCCCTTGAGTGGGACCTTCAGTTTCATGTAGATGAGGAGCTTTAATATCCAATGGAAGAACCTTGAATGTTGTGTATAAGCCATAAGAATAGGAGTAGAGAGTGGAAGCACCTATTCAGGTAGAGACATCTAGAGATGGAAGGAATCACACTAGGAAAGATAAGAAATTATTTCATGATTCTGGACAGAATTTGGGAGAACCAAAATCACAACAAAGGAAGAGGATGTCATCAGATCGGTACACTGGGTGCATGACTCTAATGAGTGAGATATTTGAGATAGAACCATCCACATTTGAGGAATAAGTGTAGAAGCCAGTGTGGATTAATGCCATGGTAGAGGAATATGTTTCCACAGTGAGAAACAATGTTTGGGAAGTGGTCCAAAGATGAGAGAAAAAGTCAATGGTAGGTTTAAGGATGATATACAGGGTAGAGAAATCAATAGACAGAAGCATCGAGAAACAAAAAGCTAGATTTGTGGCCAAGGAGTTCTCTCAGGTGGAGGGAATTGATTACAGGGAGACCTTTTCTATAGTATCAAGGTGCTCTTCTACTAGATCAATTCTAGCACTTGCAATGAAAATGGGATTGAAAACCCATCAGATGGATGTGAGGAAAACATTCTTCAATGGAGTGATTGAGGAGGAGGTGTACATTGAACAACCAAAAAGATTTGATACCATTGACAAAGATTCACAGTATGTGTAGACTCAAGAGAGCATTGTATGGATTGAAACATGCACCTCGTACTTGGTACACCATGATTGACAGATATTTCACCAGGTTGGGCTTTACCTAAGGTGAAGTAGATGAAAACCTTTACCATATTGTTGTTGAAGCTAAATTTTTTATTATAGTATTATGTGTCAATGATTTCATTTTAACTGGTGATGAGATGTTGATAAAATCTTGCAAAGAGGATTGTTGGCTTCCAATTTCATCTTCCTTTACCATACATGTTTTCATCATTTTACCACTTTTTCTCATCATCCTATCATATCATATTCACCCATTTTTCACATAAATATATCTAAATCATGTATTTTAGTTATTTTAGTGTTTTAGTGAAAATTGAGCATTAAATATAAATTATGATAGAACTGGAAAAGCCTGAAATAGCTCGTTTGAAGTCATGGTTGCAGGACACCTGGGCATGAACCAAATGCATAGCTGGAAACTATGGGAACCAAGGATTGATGAATACCTATTGGTTCATACTAGAAAAATAGATTAGCTTCGGTCAACGCTAGTCAAACTATAATAGCTATTCATAAATATCCCCTAATTGTAGCATAAAATATGGGTAGTTTTGTGATTTTTTGGGATTCACCCATATTTTGGGTAACCAACTAATAAATTTGACCTAGTAAGGTGGATTGAAGATAATTATGAGTTATCCAGTGTTTTTAGCTATTCTTGGTATGTTTTGGCCTATTTAAAGAAGGCTTTCGTAGTTAGAAATTTCCATTGAACTTGTGGAGAATTGTTATTTTCTGAAGACAATTGAAGATTAAAAGTTGTTCTCTCTGATTTTGTTATGCATCATATGGTTTGAATCAGTTTCTATAGATGATTGTGTTGAAGGTGTACCATGCAAGAGTGGAGGGATCCCATTTGAGCTAAGTACACTTTATTGTTACATAGTGTTTATAACTGTGAATATGCTAGCTTTAATTATGAATGTTTATTCTTCTTTGCTATAGATACCTATAGATGTTTTCATGCTGAAATTTTATTAATGGCCATGTTTTAATTTTGTGAATATTGATCTATAGTTCAATAACTAGTTTGAATGTGGAAGGATACCAATGAATCTTAGATTAGAGCCTATTCTCCATGAACGAGGACTGGATTAGATTAAGATTCACTTTCTTACTTGATTTGTACATAAGCTTTACATGCTTTCATTTCATTATTATTTCATAGCTGCTTGGAAATGGTGTTATAGAAGGAATGTGGAAGGATACCTCAGACTCTTAGAGTAGAGCCTCTTCTCCATCGTCTAAAATAGATTAATGACATTGACCAATAATTTACATGCTTTTATAGAATAAATATGAATTATTTTGTAGATTACATCTACATGTGTTCATAGAGTAAATCTAAATTTTATCATCCACATGCTTTCATAGAGTAATTTTGAATACTTTCTTTTAATATCCCATCATGCATTTCTCTTTTCTAAAACTTAAAGCAATGATATCCCGAATCAAATAGATCTAAGACCCATATCTTTTGGTATGTTTCTATGTCTACTAGGCCAGATTGAGAATGAAATACACGCTCTAATTTAGTTCCATAAATTTGGCTTACATTTTTGGCACTGCTTCCAGGGAAGCATACTTAGATATAGCTAGTCAGAAGAAAAAAAACAATAAAAAAAACAAAAAATTTGAGTTTATTTTAGTTATGTTTCTTTATTCCTAGAGAAAGAGATGAAAAAAGTATATTTTCTAAACAAAACCCCTCAACAACTCAACCATCCATGGGAGCAGGACCATTAGGACTAATTACATGAGTTGCTGGAAAACAAACTTTAGAAGAATTGGAAGAAAAACAATGTTCGGGACATATATTGACTTTTGTAGAAAGAGAAACTCTGTTATCCTATGAAATAAAAAGGAAACAAACACAAACAGAAACATATTCCATTGGAAAATGAAGAGATATAAGAAAACAAATTGTTGAACAAGTAGATCAACCAATCCTCGAACAAATAGAAAAAGTTGAAGAAACACAAACTCAGCCTCTTATCAAGACATAACA
This sequence comes from Pinus albicaulis, assembly GCA_034641835.2. NCBI lineage: Eukaryota > Viridiplantae > Streptophyta > Pinopsida > Pinales > Pinaceae > Pinus > Pinus albicaulis. The sequence goes on from CM076569.1 coordinate 627,892,409, forward strand.
AACAACTGAGAAGGAAATGGTGGAGGAAGGACAAGGATATAATTTCCAAATATTAACTCCAGAGAAAAGGATTCAGTATGAAAGGCAACAAAGAGAATGGAAAAGAAAAATAGAGGAAGAAATGATAATAGAAGTAGAAAGAAAAAGAGAAGAAGATGCCAAAAGAGACTATGAGAATAAGAGATGTAATGATGTAGAAATAGAAAATGACTAGGAAGCTACCTTTGGATTCCCAATTCTAGATACAAGAGCAATTCCTGGAGAGGAGGTAAAAATAAAGAATATTCCACCTTATGTTTTGCCAAATTTCTATGGAATGCCTTCTGAAGGTCCTGATTCATTCATGTTTGAATTTGATATTTTATGTCGTTCTTATGGTTATACACATGATACGCATAAACCTCATTTTTTTTCCTCACTAGATGAATTTGTCAATTTCTTGATTTAGGTGCATAAATAGTTAAGTTAACCTCGTTATTTCTACCTATTTTTTATGCATAAAATATGGTCAGTTATGGTAATTTCTTGAAAGGGAAGCATGATAAACTTGTGTATAAAAATATAGATAATTGAGTTTATATTAAATTTCTTTTGCAAAAGATGTATTGTTACATGAAAACAATAGCTAATGATCGTAGAATTCTTGAGAAGGCAATATGTATTGCATACATTAAAGAAGAGCTATTATGGTAAGCTCTTGCATGCACAAAGAATACTCATTGTGTTATAGAGATATGTTCTTTGCATGGATAGAAGAACTATTGAGGTATATTTATTTAGAAAAATTATATGTGATTACTTTTATGCTATCATTACCGTTATATTAGTTTCTTTTGGAATAAGATGTATATGCATGTGAGATTTATGTTAGGATTCATCTTCCTAACATTTCGAAAGAATATACATTTCCATGCAGGAAATTACAACATGCTTTGTTATCCTACATTGGAAAATATATTTTTGGAAAGTATATACATATGAACAACATTCATTGTGTTAACTTTCTTTATGCTTTTCATGCGCCAAAAGTAATAATTGAAGGGCTAGTCCTTTTGATAAAGTTCATGTAGTTCGCATGCACGAATATCATTACTTATGTGTTAGTTTCCTTTAAAGGAATGGAAAATTGTAGTGATTTGTCTTACAATAATGTGTACTTATGCGAGGAGAAATTTTATTTAATCTGGTATTGTTTATAGAAATGCATTGATGGTTATGCGCTTATAACTAATGCATATGCAACATTGTTAAAGGAAGCATGTCACGATATTTTGTTTTCATTTCATGAATGTAAATTTATATATGGTGAAACATCAATAGTATATATTTAGAATATATTTATTGAAACTTAATTTAATCATGATATCAAACGTTGTTGATAGTAGCAATTCCAGGAAAAGGTTGTGACAAATGAAAATATGGATTATGTTTACCGTTATGTTAGGAAATAAGTTAGTGGTTTATGTATATTAAAGTTATGTTAGCTAGAGAATAATTTACTGATGGCAAGAAATAGGCCCTAAAGTCATAATTCTCAAGGGTATGTGGGTAAATGATATATGATGACTGTAATAGCTTATAACGATTTTTTTTTTTTTTTTTAATTTATGAGATGATATTTTTTGTAATATTTCATCACAATGGTTAAGGGATGTAATCCCTTATAACCATTGAGTTAGTGGTGAAAACAATCACGGACGTTTAATAGTAAAATTAAACATTTGTTGGTTTTCACCCTATCAGGATTCCAAGGCATATCGGTGTCTAATGATGTGGTTTGTTGTTGTGCCACTTTTTTGATGTGAATTCCTTGAATGAGATTTTGTTTATAATATGAAGTATGTGATTAATTAATATATTTAAAGTAATCATGAAAACGATTCAAGGTCACATCAATTTTTTTATGTTAATATGCTACAATAGTGGTTGTTAATGGTTAAATAACTTACTATTAATTTATTAAAGTTATTGTATGTAACGATGAAGATTCTATCTAGTGGTTAATGAGAAATATGGAATAGTAATTTTGGATACGTACATGTGGGTAAGTTGTGTAAAAAATATCCGATCCTATGCATTCTAGTATATGAGGTTACGTGGGGATGTTACAAGTGGCATCACAGCTAAAGGTTGCAGCACTAAAAACTTCTGGGAATTGGTAAGCGGAAAATAAATTGAGGGATTATACTAGTGGAAATAAACTCAGTGTATGATTTTAACAATGTACATATTGATATATGCAGTAGAATACTTTTGACATGAGATGCAATATTCATGTTTCACCGAAGATTAGTAAGTAATAATGTATGCTGCAAAACTTAGTTCATGAAATTTGAATCTTGATGATGATAAAATAAAATAAAACATATGTTACACCTATGAGAAATCTTGAATACTCACTACTGAAAGTGAGAGTTTACTACCAACCTTTCCAAATATGAAAATATTAATGATACATTTAATGAACGTGACTAAAGTTACAATTCACTACTTATACTGAGTGAATGCCTGCATGTAAAATATGGGGGATATAATTCAAGAGGGAAATAGAGATTTTAAAATAACATTGGAAGAACCCGTTTAGATGTTAAAAGTGAACAATTAGTTGAGTACTGAGACTTGACTATAATATCTAGTTAGTGAAGCTCTAGCTTTAAAATTCGAGTTGGATTTCACCCTCATTGCATGGATGGTGATATCAATGATAGTTAGTGTGTGGTATCTGGATAATGGAGCCTCATTCCATATGAAGGGAAACAAATAATTTTTCAGTGACTTAGAGGAGAAGGACCTCCAAATTCACATTAATATGGGAAATGATGGAAGGTATAATGCGATCAATATCAATACAATTATTTTTCAAATGGATTCTAGTTCTCTTTAATATTAAAATATGTCATGTATATTTCAGTTTTGAACAATAATTTAGTTTTATTTTATATTTTGGAATATTGTGGCTACGATGTGATATTTATTAAAGGAAAGGATTTCCTTTGTCACATCGCCATGGGACAAGTGAATTTGATCAGGGTTTGGGTGGCGAAACTCTACAAATTGAATGTAGAATACTATGATTGTTTGATCATGAAAGAAGAGGAGGTATAGAGCCGAGAAATCAGTGAATTATGGAATATGAGAATTGGAAATTTTCACCATGGATCTTTGAATATCATGCAACATATTTCTACATGACTTCCCAAGGGTGTACTAGAGCAACGAGATACATGCAAATGGTGTACACTAGGAAAGTACACCAAAGACACCTTTCATGATAAGGACAATAGATCACAATTAGTCCTCGAAAAAGTTCACTAAGATGTGTTTGGACCTTTCTTGGAAACCCCCACGACCAAGAACATGTATTATGTTATATTTGTAGATTATTTCTCACATTAGTACTAGATTTTCTTCATGTAGAAAAAATACAACACATTCTCCAAATTTTATGAATTTAAAACACTTGTTGAGAAATAAATTGGTGGGAAAGTGAATTCTCTCGTGGGTGATAAGTGTGTTGAATATGTGTCGAATGAGTTCAATAAATTTTTTTCAAAATAAGGTATCCAACGAGAGTTAATAACACCCCATAACCCACAGCATAATGGGGTTGCTAAAAGGAAGAACACAAGTATTGTGGGAGCTGCATGAGAAATGTTGCATGATCAGGTCCTACCATTGCACTTGTGGGTTGAAGCATGAAAAACAACTGTATATGAGCTAGAAAGGAGTCATCATCAGATTCCTAGGATGAGTACACTAGAAGAAGATTTTTCAAGGAATAAACCATATGTTTCACACTTCAGGATCTTTGGTTCATCAATTTACTATCATGTTTCCAAGGATGTAAGAAAAAATCTACAATCAAAATTAGATTTAGGGATATGTTTGGGGTACAATGATACATATCAAAACTATCAAGGGTACCTACCATCTCACAAGATGACAATTGTTCACATAAATGTGAAGTTCGATGAAGACAATGCCATGATATGTTCCCTTAAGTGGGGCCTCTAGTTGCATGCAAATGAGGAGCTTTAATCTCCAACAGAAGAACCTTAGGATGTTGAGGAGAAGCCACAAGTAGAGGAGCAGAGAGTGTAAGCACCCATTAATGTAGAGATATCCAAAGATGGAAGGAATCACACTAGGGAAGTTGAAAAATTATTGCATGATTTTAGAGAGAATGTGAGAGAACCCAAATCACAAAGCAGGCAGAGGAGGTCACTGGATTGGTACACTGGGTACATGGCTCCAATGAGTGAGATAGTTGAGACATAACCATCCTAATTTGAGGAAGACATGTAGAAGCGAATGTGGGTTGATGCCATGACAGAGGAACATGATTCCATATTCAGAAATAGTGTTTGGGAAGTGGTCCCAAGATGAGAGAACAAGTCAATGGTAGGTTCAAGGTGGATATACAAGGTAGAGAAAGCAACAGATGGAAGAATCAGGAAACATAAGGTTATATTTGAGACCAAGGGGTTCTATCATGTGGAGGGAATTGATTACGGGGAGACCTTTTCTCCAGTAGCAAGGTACTCTTCTACAAGATCAATTCTAGCACTTGCAATGGAAATGGGATCGAAAATCCATCAGATGGATGTGAGGACAACATTCCTCAATGGAGTGTTTAAGGAGGAGGTGTACATTGAACAACCATAAATATTTGAGACCTTTGACAAAGAGTCATAGTGTGTGCAGAATTAAGAGAGCATTATATGGATTGAAACAAGCACCTCGTACTTGGTACACCATGATTGACAGATATTTCACCAGGTGGGGCTTCACCAAAAGTGAAGTAGATGCAAACATTTACCATGTTGTTGTTGAAGCTAAATTGTAGATTATATTATTATATGTCGATGATTTTATTTTAAACGAGGACGAGAAGTTGATAAAATATTGAAAATATGATCTTGCAAGATAATTCTAGATGAAGGACATGGGACACATGCATTATTTCCTCAGTTTGGAAGTATGGAAAAGGGATGGGAAACTATTTTTCTCTTAGGGAAAGTATTCCAACAAGATATTAAAGAATTTATGCATGGAGGGTAGCAAACCTATGGACAGTCCTCTAGTAGGAAGTTGGAGGAAAGAGAATGCCACTTTAGGTGAGGAGGTAGAGGCCACTATTTATAAGAAGGTTGTGGGTTGACTTGTGTACTTGGTGAACACAGGAAAGATCATGTGTTATGTGGTTAACTAAATTAGTCAAGCAATGGTTAACCAAAATATATTAGAAGGATACCAAACATGTGTTGAGATACCTCAGTGGCACTACTTAGTATGGTATTTAATACAAACAAACAGAGGGAGTGAAGCTTCAAGGATTCATAGATGCAGATTGGGTAGGTAGTCCATCAGATCAAACAAAGTAGAGAGTTGCTAGTCAATATGCTTGTGAAGATATCTCGATAAGGAAGACACTTGTTGGGTTATTTGGTGAGATGATGGATCCTACTGTGATTTACTATGATAATAAGAGTTTTATCAAACTCTCTAAAAATCTAGTTTTTCACGGTTGATCTAAGCATACCAACATATGGTATCATCATCTACGATATTATGTGTAGAGGAAGATTATGTTGTTGGAGTACATTCCTATAGAGGAATGAGATGCATATATTTTAACAAAGGAATTGTTAAGAGGAAAATTTGAGTTCAATAGAGATAAGATTGGGGTATCTGATAATCACTTTCTTGTTGAGAGGGAGAGTTGAAAATTTCAACAAGAAAATATTGATTTAATTTTCACTTGAATTAAATTAGCAGAAAAATGATATCCCAAATCACAATACAACAAGAATGTGTTAAAGAAGTTAGTTTGACTTAGTTGGCTGAGTTAATTTGAGTTGAGGCCCTAACTTCAATCATGTAGAGTGTTTCCTAAATTTTAGGAGCCTAGGTTGAGTTCAATTTAGTTGTAATAATTTAATTCAGTTAAACTGAGTAAAATTTGGTTAAAGTAGTTCGAACTACTGGAGGAACTAGTGGGAAGTCTAGTAGTGGGGTGTGTACTTAGTGATCAACCAGTTAACTGATAAATCAACCATATTTAACTCATGCATGTAGGAAATACGAGTTACCCGGTTGAGATTGGAGTTCAAGGGAAGCATACTATCAGATGTATAATTATCCAAGTTGCACAGGTTGTGCATACAGTCAGAGAAGGACCTATAGGGATTGCATAGTTTATGACAGGGATTTCCCTAATTAATAAAGGGTTAATTCCCAAGGAAATAACACAATGAAATAAGAACTTGGCAGGAAGCATATTTAGATAAGTATTGGCCAAAGTCTGTCTGTGAGGCAGTGAGATAGATTATACTTGTGTAGATATTGTTTAGGCCTTAACAAGAATTGTATTTATTCATTATTTTTTAGTTAATGCAATACAGATAGGAAGGGGTATTGAGAAAAAAATTTCCCCTAGATATTTCCTTGTGTTATGTGTGTTAACTGATTCATGTAGCATGTTATTGGTATTTCTTCTCAATTGTGAATTTATTTCCACAGATGAGTAGAGCATATTTAATTATTATGTTTTAGAACATTACATGAGAAATATTCAATATACAACTAATTTCTACATTAGTTATATTTCCTTTCAATCTAGATATTGTGGACCCATGTTGTATGGATGCATTATGTACATAAATGTTTCTTTTGTTTTAACCATAATGTGAATATGGATTACTATGTAAGTTAATGTGGGAAAGTGTGCTAAAATACAATTTCACATTCCAGACAGTTGTGGACAGTTGTGAAAGACCTTGCTGGAGGAGTTGATGGCACTTTCCTTCCTGAATTTCCTCTCTCTAGAGATAGATTATCTTAGTAAGGGAAAATATTTTTCTAAGATGGTGAAGAGGGGAAATAACATGAGATAAATCTGTTGATTTTGGAGCTTATTAGAGGAGGTGCAAAAATTCCTCATAGATGGGATGTTTTCAGAGGAATAGGAAGGATGTCGCCAAGAGGAATCCTATATTAGTCCATTTGTAGTCATTATAATTCTTGAGCTAGTTTTCCAGTGGAATTCCAGACTGGACCTAATATGGTCTTTGTCAAATAACTTTTTGGTTGTGAAAATGACCGAATATGGTTGCGAAAACTAGTTCCCATTGGATTGGAGTAGTAGAACAAATTAACTAATCAGTTATATATTGTGTTAAGATTTATTTTTCTATATGATTGTTAAAATATTATATGGACATTTTGAGAGGAAGTGAGTCTAGTGCTGATATGAAATGGGTGGCTAACTTTTTATGCTATGCAAACACCTCCCACTCAATTAAAACAAATTAAGATCTTGCTTATACATGCATGTGCAAAATTTCATACTTGAATCAGGTGTATGTATTTTAACTGTTTTAATGCTTTATGTGCGAGGAATTAAAAATTTGTTTTTTTATGATTAAAATCATGCAAAAAAATCATAAGTTGTAGAAAATTATCCATCAACACATAACAACAAATTTAATAAAGGAGTTCACCCGTATGTCTTGGGCTATGTATCCTTAACACTTCGTCAATTGACTTAGCTCTTTGGGATTAAGATGGAAAATTTATTTTACAAGTTACTACTCAAATATAATGGTTTTTTAAACTATGCCAATGGGTTTAGAATACCATAATACCCCTGGATTGACTACTAACTCTCTAGAAATGGACCTAGGCTCCCTTGATATTGACCTCTTCTGTCGGTGTCCTTAAGCTACCCTAAGCTTCTCTGTAGCAAAAAATCTCTTAGAAGTCCTTTTATGTCCCTAAAAAATTTTCTCCTATCTCCAAAATATACCAGTCATCCAAAATAGGCTGTTCATTTTCTCAAATTGAGCTATGGCTCCCCAATCTAAGCCTCTAATACCTGGTGGCCCTAGGCTCACTGAAAAATTACCTATGGTTTATTTGGCTCTATAAGTCTCCAAATGCTTCTAAAAATCCTTCCATTGGATTCAAAATGTCCAAGATAGTTAGAAATGACTATTCACTTGCTGAAATTGGCCTCTGGCTGCTTTGGTTATGCCTCCAACACCTGGTGGCACCCTGTGGCTCTAGGCTCACTGAAAACTTCCGTGTAGCATATAGAACTTGAGAAGTCTCCAAATGCTTATGAAAATACTTCCTTTGGATTAATAAGGTTCAATATAGTCATAATAGACTATTGGTTTGTTGAGAATGGCCTTTGGCTGCCCTGGCTAGGCCTCATTATCCTGCTAGCACCTCGTGGCCCTCGTGGCCCTTGGAACTTATCTGAAGAAAAATCACACTTAGAAGTCATCATGTGGATCTGAAAACCTCACAAATGGATTTTGAATTCCCCAATTAGCTAAGAATGGCTCTTCATTCACCTTGAATGGGAGAAAATTGAGTCTCCTACTCATTTGCCCAGTTACACCTAGAAAAACTCCACTAAATGTGGAGGAATCCACTTAACTCTAGTCAAAATAGCTAAATCCACTCAAAGGGAGTGTTTTTCCGAATACCCCATCAAAATAAACCTTGGAATTTATCGTTAGTGGTTGGGGTGGCCACATGCCAACCCCAAACCACGCGGTGACCGCAACAGAAGGTAGAACCCCAGGCATATAACTATGGGTTAATGTTGAATTCTAGTTAAAGCATTGTGGTCAGCAGAAATTTTGGAGAAAATCATGTGATTTTAATGGTTAACGGGTTCATGTGATAAGAATTGCAGAGAATACATTAATAATTGTTAGGTTTAAAGTTTGCAGAGGTTACACTTTAATGTTTGCATGTGATCACTACCAATGGAACTACTGGTGGGTTGGACCGCCTGTGGTTCCAACCCCCAATATGAATTCCATTCACCTTTAAAAATAATCCGTAAACGTTATATGTTAAGATTCAAAGCATTACGTGGGTGGTGTGGCAAGTACTTTCTCTGCTGGAGGTCATGGGGAAAAACTCTACGAACCTTCCAAAAAATTTAATACACCATTTTGGGGACATGTGATAGCCTCAGGGCTGGCCACGTGTCACCCCCTGATTGGCCCTTCAACCAAAACGTACACCATTAAACCAATAATATCATGCACTGCTCAGCCTGGGATTGGTTCTGAGGAATAAATATTCCTTTTGTTGACTCTACAATCAACCTTGCTAACTGGGCATTCGAGTCAACCCTATCGAAAATTTTACCTATTTGGGAATTCGATCATAACGTGATATCTCCCTCATACGACATCATTTTTTCGAACGGTTCGTGGTGCTGGAATCAAGAAGATGAGATCTATCCGGTAGCTCAAGTTTGGCACACTTTTGAACACTTTGAAATTTGAGCTATCACTTAGGTCCTGATCCAAATCTAATCACTCCTCCCCATTGGGAATATTTTGGACCCCAAAAGACTTGACTACCTGTTTAGTAGATGAGGGTATAGCTCCCTCACCTTTCAAACCTTGATCCACTTTTCCTTGCTTGGTTTAGTGCCTTTGAGCCCCAACTCGAAGGTAGTCAATGCTTCCCCTCTTTGATGCTCTTGTCCTCCTGTCAAGAAATGTATCTTCTTTGAGCTCATCCAGAAATTCTGACGAGAAATCTTCAATAGAAGGCAGTTAAACATCACTTCCTTGATCATCGATCAAATGTGGCTAATACAAATGTAATTTTTCAACATTAACAACTGAATACATTTGCATATGTACAAAGGAATGTCACATCTTACTAGGTCAAGAAATCAAACCACTTCTTACCAAGCCACTTCCATGGTGATTTTTCCTGCTGCATATCATCTTCTTGTGAATCAACTGGGATCAAATTGATGATGGAATATTTGGTTCCATTCTCGCCATTATTTTTATCCTCTTGCTTCAAATTCTTGGGATGATTGGTTGGATGTAGTGTCTAACATTGGGCAATGAGATGTCCCTTCTTCTGGAAATGTGTGCAAGCCTTTTGCATTTTTTGTTCAAATCACCTCTGCTTCCAATTTTTCCTGTATGCCTTCATTCTCTTCCAGCATTTTGAAACTTCATGGTTACACAAACCACAATAGGAACAACAACTATTTCTCCCATTCATGCATGCAGATTTTTCATGCTTAACATAATCATAAAAAACTTGACTATGGGAAGAATTATACCTCGAATGTTTCTTGGCATGTCCATATTTTTTACCTTCTTGAGGAGATGAACTTGAAGAGGTTCTAGCTCTTTGTTGAAGACCAACATTAGTGTTCATGTCTTGATGGCTTTCAGAACTCTCTTGCTCGCCATAAGCCACACGTCTAAAAACATCTTGTTGTAGCATGGGTTTCAAACAATGGCATTCATCTTGAATACAAACTTGACATGTTTGAGGATTTGAACCTGCAACAAAATTTCTTATTGGAACTATCTCAAGTGCCTTCATGGCTTTGGAATTTTCTCCATAAGGTTGAACATATCCTAGACCAAACTTCTTAGGCCTTTCCTCAACCATAATAGGCTCAACCATTACTTGTACATGTTTTCCTAGATCGTTGCCTTCATAGCCCATTTTTAACATCAATTTGGACCCTATACCTCTAGTGTGTTTTTCAAATGAACCTACACATCTACGTAAAGAGTAATTTGAAGACAAATTTGAGTGATTTACCTCTGCTTCAAGCATGTGTTTGGTTAAGGACTCTTGGGCATAATGGAGTTGCATCTCCATCTCATGCATTCTTTTAACAAGTCCTTTCTCTTGCTTCATCGCAACCAATTTCGCATGAAGTCTAGTGCTTTTCCTTACATCTTCATATAGACTTTGAACCATATCCTTCAGGCTATAGAAGTCTTTCTTCATCTCTTTATCAAAGATTCTTGTAAAGGAGGAGTATTTAGAAACCTCACTTGATGAAGTTGTCATCATTATGTAAATGAATTAAATAACTTCAACAATAATTCAAAAAACTTCAAAAACAATTGGTAAATCTTCTTAACAATTTGGCTATAGATTCAAGCTCTTTTCTGCAAATTGTATCTCTTCTTCAAGAAGCCTCTTTTCCAAACAATCCCTCTTGTGCTTCAAGGGTTTCCTTGAGGTCCTTTGGGTAAGGAGAATGTTTTCAAACTTCTTCCTTCTCGTCCTCTTCTGAACTTAACTAGCAATAGCTCCCCTTCACCTCTAGCAAACTCAAAATTGTAAGCATCAGTCAATTTTCAAACAGTTAAATTCTTTGCACTGTTAAACACCTTTCAAGTCAAACAAGCAAGCAAGCAACCTTGTGCTCTGTCAAGCAAGCAAACTAGTGCTCTAATACCAACCTGATATGAAATTGGTGGCTGAATTTTTATGATATGTGCATAATTTCATACTTGAATCAGGTGTATATATTTTAACTATTTTAATGCTTTATGTGTGAGGAATTAAAAATTTGTTTTTTTATGATTAAAATCATGTACAAAAAGCATCAATTGCAACAAATTAACCATCAACACATAACAAAAAATTAAAAACTTCATGGTTACACAAACCACAATTGGAACAACAAGTCTTTCTCCCATTCATGCATGCAGATTTTTCATGCTTAACATAATCATAAAAATCTTGACTATGGGAAGAATTATACCTCAAATATTTCTTTGCATGTCCAAATTTTTTACCTTCTTGAGGAGATGAACTTGAAGAGGTTCTAGCTCTCTGTTGAATACCAACATCAGTGTTCATGTTTTAATAGCTGTCAGAACTCTCTTTCTGGCCATAAGATGCATGTCTAAAAACATATTGCTGCACCATGGGATTCAAACAATGTCATTCGTCTTGAATAAAAACTTGACATGTTTGAGGATTTGAATTTGCAACAAAATTTCTTCTTGGAACTGTCTCAAGTGCCTTCATGGCTTTGGAATCTTCACCATAAGGTTGAACATAGCCTATACCAAACTTCTTAGGCCTTTTTTCAACCCTAATAGGCTCAACAATTCCTTGTGCATGTTTTCTTAGATCCTTTCCTGCATAACCCATTTTTAACATCAATTTGGACCCTATACCTCTAGTGTGTTTTTAAAATGAACCTACACATCTATCTAAAGAGGAATATGAAGAAGAATTTGAATGATTTACCTCTGATTAAAGAATGTGTTTACTTAAGGCCTCTTGGGCATAATGGAGCTACATCTCCATCTCATGCATTCTTTGAAGAAGTCCTTCTTTCTCTTGCTTCATAGCAACCAATTTCTCATGAATTATAGTTCTTTCCCTTACATATTCATACAGAATTTGCACCATATCCTTTAGGATGTAGAATTCTTGCTTCATCTCTTTATCAAAGAGTTTTGTAAAGGAGGAGAATTTAGAAACCTCACTTGATGAAGTTGTCATCATTATGAAAATGAATTAAAGAACTTCAACAAAAATTCAAAAAGCTTAAAAAAAATTTGATAAATCTTCTTAACAATTTCGTTGTAGATTTAAGCTCATTTCTGCAAATTGTATCTCTTCTTCAAGCAACCTTTTTTGCAAAAAATTCCTCTTGTGCTTCAAGGGTTACCTTGAGGTCCTTTGGGTAAGGAGAACACTTTCAACCTTCTTCCTTCTTGTCCTCTTATGTACTTAGCTAGCAATAGCTCCCCTTCACCTCTAGCAAACTCAAACTTGTAAGCATCAGTCAATTTGCAAATAGTTAAATTATTTGCATTGTTAAACACCTTTCAAGTCAAACAAGAAAGAAAGAAACCTTGTGTTATGTCAAGCAAGCAACCTAGTGCTCTGATGCCAGCCTGATTTGAAATGGGTGGCTGACCTGTTATGATATGCAAGCACCTCCCACTTAATTAAAACAAATTAAGATCTTGCTTATACATGCATGTGCAGAATTGAATACTTGAATCAGGTGTATGTATTTTAACTATTTTAATGCTTTATGTGTGAGGAATTAAACATTTGTTTTTGCTGATTAAAATCATGTACAAGAAGTATAAATTTCAGAAAATTAACCATCAACACATAACAAAAAATTTAATAAATGAGTTCACCTGTATTTCTTGGTCTACATCTCCTTGAGCCTTCGTCAATTGACTTGGATCTTTGGGATTAAGATGGAAAATTTATTTTACAAGTTACTAATGAACTCAAATGGTTCTTTGAACTATAAAAATGGGTTTAGAATACCATCATACCCCTGGATTGACTACTAACTCTCTGGAAAAGGACCTAGGCTCCCTTGGGCTTGATATCTTCTATCAGTGTCCTTAAGCTACCCTGAGCTTATTTGTGGCACAAACTCTCTTAGAAGTCATTTATATCCCAGAAAATTTTTATACTATCTCCAGAACATATCATTCATCCAAAATAGGTTGTTCATTTGCTCAAATTGAGCTATGGCTCCCCAATCTCAGCCTCCAATACCTGGTGGCCATGGGCTCCCCGAAACTTCCTTGTGGCTTCTTCAGTTCTATAAGTCTCCAAATGCTTCTTAAATTCCTTCCATTGGATTTATAATGTCCAAGATAGTTAAAAATGATTATTCACTTGCTGAAATTATCCTATGGCTGCTCTGGTTATGCTTCCAACACTTGGTGGCACCCTGTGGCTCTGGGCTCACTGAAAAATTCCCTGTATCATATCAGCCTCCAGAGGTATCCAAATGCTTTTTCAAATCCTTCCATTGGATTTTGAAGGTTCAATATAGTCAGAATAGACAATTGGTTTGCTGAGAATGGCCTCTGCTTGCCTTGGATATGCCTCATTCTCCTACTGGCTCCTAGTGTCCCTTGGAACTTCTTTGAAGCAAAATGATTCTCATAAGTCCTAAAATAGCTCTGAAAACCTCACCAATGGCTCTAGAATTCTCCAATTAGCTAATAATGGCTCTTCATTCGCTTTGAATGGGCGAAAATCGAGTCTCTTACTCATTTTCCCAGTTACACCTACTAAAACTCCACTAAATGTGGAGGACTCCACTTAAATAGAGTTAAAATAGCTAACTTCACATAAAAGGTGTGTTTTTCCAAATAACCCACTGAAATAAACTATGGAATTTATCGTTAGTGGTTGGGGTGGCCACATACCAACTGTAAAACACGCAGTGACCACAACAGAAGGCGGAACCTCGGGCATGTAACTGTGGGTTAATGTTGAATTCTGGTTAAAGCACTGTGGTCAGCAGAACTGTAGGAGAAAATAATGTGATGATAATGGTTGACAGGTGCATGTAATAAGAATTACGGAGACTGTGGAAATAACTGTCGTGTTTAAATTTTGTGGAGGTTAGACTTTAATGTTTTCATGTGATCACCACCAACGAAAGCCCTGGCAAGTTGGACTGCCGGCAGTTCCAACCCCCAATGTAAATTCCATTCAACTTTATCAATAAGTCGTGAACGTTATATGTTAATATTGAAAGCGTAGTGCCAGTGGTGTGGCAGGTGCTTCCTTTGCCAAATGTCGCAGGTTCGAACCCTGTGGACCTTCAAAAAAATTTAATACATCATTTGGGGGACACGTGGTGGGCTCAGGGCTCACCATGTGTCACCCCTTGATTGGCCCTTCAACCAAAACGTACACCATTTAACCAATAATATCAGACCACTTGTTAGCTTGGTATTGGTTCTGAGGAAAGAATATTCCTCAAAATATTCCTTTCGTTGACTGTGCAATCAACCTTGCTGACTGGGCATCCTAGTCAACCCTATCACAAATTTACCTATTTGGGAATTCAATCAGAATGCGATATCTCCCTCATATGACATCAATTTTCTAAACCATTCATGGCACCGGAATCAGGAAGACGAGATCTACCTGGTCACTTAGGTTCGACAGACTTTTGAACACTTTGAAATTTTAGCTATCACTTAGGTCCTGATCCAAATCTGATCAAGTGCTTAGAAACGAATTACTAGATGTGTAAGTTCCTTTATTGTATTACCAATCTTATGAATTTTTTTAGCAAGTGCTAAGAGATTTTTCACTTGGTGCATTTATTTATCATTTTTCTTATTGAAGAGCTAGGCACTCTCTGAGTAATTCTGGAAGAATTTTCATAAGTAATTATTAGTTAAAAGTATTTTATTTGATTGAAAAAATTATGATTAACATGATTATGTTGTATTAGTTAGTCATACATTACATGACAATTTCCATGTAATGTCGAAGGATTGTCAAAACATTCATAGAATTCTTGTGTAAAAGTGAACATGATTGTTCAATAATTGCTAAGTAATGGTAATTTGGTATAGAGATTTTTTTTTTTTGTTTCTATAAATTTGAATAATGAATAAGTGATGGAAAGTTGAACTTGCATATTTTTGCAGTCATAAATGCTTATGACTATTGAAAATTTTTATTTTTTTGTCTATGGTTATTTCTTTGAAATGAAAAACTTCATTTTGAAGGGGAAGGATCCCCTTTATGGTTGGTTAGATTGTTATGTCATGTGTAAAATTTAAACTTCCAGTGGAATATGAACGTTGAGGAAAATGTTCCCTTTAAGGGGGGGAGTATGTAATTTATCCCTATTGTATTCCCATAAAACTATTAATAGTTACAAACTTAAATTATTTCTAGTTTATTTAATGAAATCAAGAAACAGTTAGGTCTCTGAACAATTACAAACCACCATGGGATTTCCTATCATTTGATTATTTTATTGGTCAATGGGATATGAGAAATACACCATATAATTACAATTCGTCCAACAACAATTCGATGGCCAATAATATCTGCAATAGTATGAATCACATCATGTGACCATGCCACTATATTTTTCGTAAGCTTCTCGGAGATGGAAAAAAACTAGACTCTCATAATGTTAAATTACAATCTAATCTCCTTTTTATCAATATTTCTTAGAGTCCTAAACAAGCGTAGGATCATAAATTTACATACTTCATAAGAAAACTATATTGTTGAGCTAGTATTTTGGCATGACAGTTGAAGCCAAATCCAATTCATGCCTTCCATTATAATAGATTACATATGACACAATTGAATTGAATTGTGTAAACATATTCATTTCCTGGTTTGAGAAAGTTCCACGATTGATGCATCCATTGGGTATGATTTCTCTAGAAAGAGGATGATGGTGATTGCATTTCATTGAAATCCAGCCTTTAACATGTTGGCATGGAAGTAATCAACTTCATATATACTACACTCAAGAGATAAGTACTCTTATCGTTATTCCTCAAAGTATAATTTTCATATGATTCCTTTTATATTTAAAATAAGACAAAGTAACTTTTATTGTATTTTAAAAATATATATAATATTGCATATGCATCTTATGTGAGAAAAGATAGGATGCATGCTCTAAAATTTTGTGCATACAAAGAACTCACACTATTTTTCTTAGTAAAGAAAATATGTTACTGCATGTAGATAAAGATTGCTATTATGTTAAACTTTTTTAAAGAATATATATATATATATATATATATATATATATATATATATATATATATATATATATATATATATATATATATATATTATGTAAGAAGATATAGGATGCATGTTTATTTTTTAAAAGGGATTTCATATGGATTTGGTGTATAAAATGATAAGAAGTTAAAGTTATTTTCTAGAAAATGAATATGGATTAAAGATTGTAATTCGTGAAATATTTTCATGGGTAGTTAAAAATAAAAGAGAAATGTTAATTAGATTAATTTTCTTGGAAGGGTTTTCAGGAATATGTACCCATGCTATTTATTCAAAAGAATTTTGTGGATGAATTGATGAAAATAAAGATTGTTTTCATAAAATATTCATATGAATATTGTTCATACAAGAAAAAGAACACATGCTTCTTTCTTGAAACCACTATGTGATTGTGTAAAAAAAAGACATGTTGCATGCACAAAGGGTAGTTATTGTGATATAGAATATATGTTTTTGTGTGTATACAAAGAAAGTTATTATGTTAATTTTCTTGAAAATAATAATCTCTTTAAAATATTGCCTTTATAAATAGATTGTGTCAATTTATTGATTTAAGTGCATAAAATGTTAAGTTAACCTTGTTATTCTTGCCTAGTTTTTTATGCATAAAATATTGTTAGCTATGGTTATTTCTTGAAAGGGAAACAAGATAAACTTTCACATAGAAAGATAGAGAATTGAGGTTATATTAGCTTTCTTTTGGAAAAGAAGTATGTATTTGTTACATGAAAATAATATCTTATGATGGTCGAAGTCTAGAGAAGGGAATATGTGTTGCATACATTAAAGAAAGGATATTATGATAAGCTCATGAATGAACAAATAATAATCATTATGTTATAGAGATATGTTATTTTCATGGATAAAAGAACTATTGAGGTATATTTATTTAGAAACATTATATGTGATTACTTTTATGCTATCATAACCATTATCTTAGTTTCTTTTGGAATAATATGTATATGCATGTGAGATTTATTTTAGGGTCCATATAGAAAGAATATACATTTGCGTGCGGAAAATGAGAACATGCTATGTTAGGCTACATTGGAAAATATATTTTTGGAAAGTATATCCATTTTCATGCATAGAAACAACATTCATTGTGTTAGTTTTCTTTACTTATTTGCATGGACCAAAAGTAATAGTGGAATGGATAGTTATTTTCGTAAATTTCATGCAATTAACATTCATGAAAAATAATAGCTTATGTGTTAGTTTCCTTTAAAGGAATGTCTAAACAGTTCTAGTGATTTGTCTTGCAGGAATGTGTGCTTATGCGAGGATAAATATTATTTAAAGTGGTATTGTTTATAGACATGCATTGATGGTTATACACTTATAACTAATCCATATGGAATTTTGTTAAAGAAAACATGTTGCTATATGGTGAAACATCACTAGTGTAGATTTATGAATTGGTTGATTAATACATGATTTAATCATGATGTCAAACATTATTGATATTAGTAGTTGCAAGAAAAGGCAACGACAAATGAAAATCAGTTGTAGGACCGATGGAAATATCTAGGCCTTAAAGACAAAATGTTCAAGGGATTGTGGGTAAATTATGTCATGTTGATTGTAATAACTTATAACGAGTTACTTTTTTTATGATATGATATTCATTGTAATATTTTATGACAATGGCCAAGAGGTGTACTCCCTTATATCCATTAAATGAGGGGTGAACAACCTCACGAGAATTTAATAATAAAATTAAATATTTGTTGGTTTTCACCCTACGATGTTTCAGAGGTATATAAATGTCTAATGATGTGGTTGCATGTTGTGCTACTTTTATAAAGTGGATTCCTTGCATGATGTTATGTTTATAATATCAAGTATGTGATTAGCTAATCTAGTTAAAAGAACCATGAAAATGATGGAAGGTTACATCAAAATGTTTATTAATATGCTACAGTAGTGGTTATTAATGGTTATGTAACTTACTATTATTTTACTAAAGTTATTGTATGTAATGATGAAGATTCTATCTAGTGGTTAATGAGAAATGTGGAATGGTAATTTTGAATAGTTACCTTTGGGTAAGATGTGTAAATATTTTTTAATCCTATGCATTCCCATGCAAGGTTAGTGGTTAATGAGAAATATGGAATAGTAATTTTGGGTACGATGTGTAAATATTTTTTAATCCTATGCATTCCCATGCAAGGTTAGTGGTTAATGAGAAATATGGAATAGTAATTTTGGATAGTTACCAGTGGGTATGTTGTGTAAATATTTTTTAATCCTATACATTCCCATGCCAGGTTTCTGGGAGATGTTACATTATTACATTGAATAACACATGCATGAGTGGATTAAAAATTTTAAAATGAAATTTTAATTGATTAATTATTTTTTAAAATCTATTTTTGAAAAATATTGAAATCTAAATTTATGATATCAAGAAATATTTATTTTAAATTTAACATGAAATATTTTCCTAATTATTTAAATTAAATTACTTTTCCTATGTATTTTCCCAAATTTAAAATATATTTTTATATCTTGTTCTTGAATTTAATATATATTTTTTCTCTCTCTATTTTGTTTTAGGTTAAGATCATATTGATATTTCAATCCATTATGATTGATTTAGTATTTGATGATGAGTGGTGAGACCACTAGAAAACATTGAACCTTGGTAAACATACACACATCTTCGAGAAACTGACATCAACAATATGCCCCCACTTTTTTAAATAATTCAAATTTCTCCACCTTTCAAAGAAAATTTAAATATATATATATATATATATATATAATTAATTGGAAATGGATTTTATATTTTATCGTGTTATAAAAGTATGATAATAATGATTTTCATTTAAAAATATAAATATAGTTAAAATTCCTTTTATTTAAATGTAAATATCAAAACATAGTTTTCTCGTGTTTGTATTATTTAAATTGTAGAGTTATATTAGAACTCAATTCAAATTCGATAATTCATTTAATCTTTTCTCATTTTCAATGTAAAACGTTGATAATTAAAATCCATGAATGAAAGACTTTATTATTATTATTGTTATAAAAATCAATTTGAGATGCATGTTTATTTTTACATCCAGAAACAATTTCTTGGTATTACACATATATGCAAAGTATTCACTCTAGTACATGTATTCATCATATCTATTTTGAAGAAAATGTTATACCTTTCAGGCCTCTTCAATGATGGATGAATCCAATATCGAAAAATATCCCAAACAATGAACTTCATAAATTACAAAGGTAGAATTTATGTACCATATACCTCATAACTAATGGGTTTCTTCCTTACTTTGATGATGAAGTTAGGGCTTTTTTATTTCTATGCTCATTGTCAGAAATTTGGAATTTTTTATTTAGGGTCATTAGTAAATCTGTCTCTGGATCTAGTACTTTAAAGTTTTATTATGTTGTCGGTGGCATCCATAGCGAGGAAATGCAATGTAAAAGGTCTGGTGAGACATCATGTAATGCTTTGAGTACAGATACTAGGGGAATACATATGGAAAGAAGAAAGAGCCTACGATATCGCAGTAATTCAAGGAAAAACAAATCCAAGTCTAGATCAGGGATAGTGTACTGGAAATGCTGGAAGAAAGGACATCTAAAGAAAGACTTTAAGTCTTGGAAGGGAAAAAAAGGAGACACACAACAAGAAAAGAATCATGAAGAGAATGTGACAGGTGATTTGTTGCAATATGCTTTGATTATTTCTTTAGAAAATTTTATTTATGCCAGGGTGGTAGATTTAGGGGCATCATTTCATGCCACACCTGATAATAAACATTTTCATGACTATGTTCAAGGAGATTTTGGAGAGATTCATCTTGGTGATGATAAACACTGTAAAATCGTTGTAATGGGTAAAGTTATTGTAAAAAAGTAGAATAGAAACCAATGTTTATTAAATGAGTTAAGGAAAAAAAACATGATTTCAAAAGGGCAATTGGGAAATTAAGGTTGTGTGACAACTTTTATAGATAAAACCTGGAAGGTCACTAAAGGAGCCCTGGTAATAGAAAAAGGAGAAACGATTGGTACATTATATGTATGCAATGAGATTTATAATTGTGTTAATTCTTCAAACTCGACAGGAACATATGCAACATTATGGCATGATAGGCTCAGACATATGAGTGAGAAGGGATGAAGATTCTTCACTCAATAAATTTGTTGCCAGGTTTGAAGAATATTGATTTGGATTTTTGTGAGAATTTTGTTTATGAAAAATAAAAGAGAGACATATTTCTTATAGTTGGGAAAGAAAATAAGAGCTAAAAATTAGAGCTTGTGCATACATATGTATGGGACCTGTTTAGGTATCATCTCTTAGTGGATCTCATTATTATGTTACTTTTATTGGTGATGTAACTAGAGAAACTTGGATTTATTGTATTTTGAATAGATCTGATGTATTTGATACTTTCAAGAAATTGAAAGCTTTGGTTGAGATTGAGATAAGAGAGAAGTCGAAGTGTCTCATATCAAATAATGGATGTGAATATTGTAGAAAAAATTTTCATAGGTATTGTTCAGAGCATGGAATTTGTAGAGAGAAGATAGTTCCAGTAACACAAAAGGAAAATGGTGTATTAGAAAGGATGAACTTGACAATCAAGGAGCGTGCAAGGTGCATGTGATTGTATGCATAATTGCCTTTACAATTTTGGGAAGATGTTGTAGATATTTTTGTATATCTAATAAACACAGGGCCTTCAACTTCCTTGGATGGTGGTATTCTAGAGGAGGAATGAGCAGGTAGAAAGGTAAACTACTCTTTTTAAAAATATTTTTGTTGTGAAGCCTTTGTCCATATTAATAAATAAAATAGAATAAATATTGAGGATAAATCAAAGGAATGCACTTCTATTGGATATGGTGTTAAGGATTTTGATTATCGCTTATATGATTATGAAAATCACAAAATCATTAGGAGAAAAGATGTGATATTCAATGAAAAGGTCTTGTATAAGGATTAGATGCATGAAAAGAAACAGGAAAAATAAAACAAAGAATACACATTTCTTGATGAGATCATAGAAAAAATAAATGTGCCTGAAAATAATAATAATCAACAGCCATAATAACTACAACCACCATAACAAAAACATGCACCTTAAACACCTGAAAGTGGTGTCAGGATATCTACCAAGATAAGTAGACCCGCCGAATGATACTCTCCTTCATTATATTATGTATTATTGACTAATTTTGGTGAACCAAAATGTTGTGAAGAAGAAATGAAGTTAGAAACTAGGAAGAAGTAAGAGCTAACCATGAAAGAAGAGATGGACTCCTTAATACATAACCAGGCTTGGGACTTAGTCAATTTTCTTGCATGTAAAACAACATTGGAGAATAAATGGGTTTACAGGTTGAAGGAATAAGATGGAGGAAAATATAGGTATAAAGCTAGACATGTGGTGAATGGGTTTGCACAGAAGAAAGGTATTGAATTTAGTAAAATATTTTCTCCTGTTGTTAAAATGACTTCAATCATAACTATTTTAAGTCTTTTAAGAACACAAGATTTGCATCTTGAACAATTATATGTAGAGACAACATTTCTCGATATATATTTAGAGGAAGAGATCTATATGTATCAACTACAACGATGTGAGGTCAAAGGGAAGTAAAAAATAGTGCGTAGGTCAAAGAAGATCTTGTATGGCTTAAAATAGGCTCCAAGGTAGTGGTATCTAAAACTTGACAGGTTTTTGTTTGAACAAGGTTATATTAGATATCACTTTAATCATTGTGTTTATCTCAAAAACAAAAATGATGCCAGCTATATTATCTTGTTATTGTATGTAGATGAAATGCTTGTTGTAGGGTCTAACATGTAGGAAATAAATGTGCACAAAGGAAAATTGAAAAATTCATATGCAATGAAGGGTTTGGGAGATGAAAAACAAATCCTTGGTATGAGAATAACTAGAGAAAAAAAAATTAAACATTTTCTTAGAGTGAGGACATACAAAATATTTCAGAAAGACTTAATATGCAAAATGAAAAACCAGTTAGTACACGTTTGGCTATCCATTTCAAAATTAGTAAGAAGATGTCCCCCAAGACCCAAGAAGAAATGAATTATATGTCTAAATCTCCATATGCATCAGTAGTTGAAGCTTAATGCATGGAATGGTCTTCACAAGGCCTAATATTGCATATGTAGTGGAATTTTCAAGCAGGTAAATGAAAAATCTAGGAAAATAACATTGGATGGTAGTGAAATGGATTCTCAGATATTTGAGAGGTACCACAAATCAAGCATTATGCTTTGGTGGTTCAAACATTTCTCCACAGGGATATGTTGATGCAGATATGGCAGGTGATAAAGATAATTCGAGGAGGACTATAGGGTATGTATTTACTGTAGGTGGAACAACATTCAGTTGGGTTTCAAAAATGCAAAGTGTTGTTGCAATTTCAAAAATAGAAGCAAAGTATGTTGCTGCTACAAATTCTAATGAAAAAAATATTTGTTTACAAAGGTTTATGGATTAATTGGGTAAGGAGTAGGACATGGGAAGGTTATATAGTGACACCAAGAGTTTCATTCATCTTGCAAAGAACTCAACATTTAATTCCAAGGCTAAAATTATACAACTCAAGTACCATTTCATACAGTCAGTGTTGGAAGATGGAAAATTGAAGCTGGAAAGTATAAACGCTAGAAAAAATCCTGCAGATATGTTAACAAAAGTTATTACCAAGGAGAAATTGAGATTCTGCTCAGTTTCAATTGGTCTTCAAGTATGATGATGAAGATGAGAAATAGCTAGGTCCAAAGTGGAGTAATTGTCTAAAAAATGAAGCAGTGATATCACCATTTATAGAAAGAAGGTACTAGATGTTTCTCCATGGACGTAGCCCATGTTGGGTGAACCACATATATTTGTGTCTCTCTTGTTTTATAACTTTTTTGTGTTTGTATTTCCACATATTTTTATGTGTTCTATTTTTCTATAATATATAATTTTCTCACACTTGAAAAGGTTTTAACTCTATTATTTAGGATATTTAAGATCTAAAAATTAGTCCTATGGTAGCCCTCTAAGTTTTCATTTGAATGCCATAGGTCAGACCTAATTTGGATTCTTCAAGGTAAAGTTATTAACAATATCCCACAATGACCTAGTTATGAACTAGTTCAGTATAATGAACTTGTACAATGTGTCACGTGTAATTTTTTTAACCTTCGGTACTAAAACTGACATGAAAGAAACTACAGTCCATGAAATTTTGGACACTTTTTACAGAATTCAAATCTTTTGTCTGAAACAAAAGTTATGACAATTTTTCTTCAGTCGGTTGTTTGAGATAAAATTCAGGAGCCTACAAAAACCCTAACTTCCTCAGATCATATCTCTGAAAATATAGTGAACCAAGATCTAGAATTTTTACACGAAGTTCCTTAGGATTTTGGTTTCTCATGGTTATCCTTCATAGAAAGAAATTTATAGAGAAAATTCCAAGATTTCTTGTTTTTAGCAGTGAAACCCTAGAATCAAAAGTTGTGATATCAAATGTTAAGAAACCAACTAAAAAAATAGAATAAAATATAGATAAATGACTTAGAAATCAGTCTCTTTGAGGGGAAATATTCATTTACATTACATAAATGAACAATGCTTCGATTATACAAATGAAAAAACCTACCTCCTATGGATAAGAGTATAAGTAGTGGCAATATAACAAAATGGGGACCAGATGGGCACACCAATAACAATAATGGGGCTACACCTGTGGGACATAATAATAAAAATATGGGGAATACATAGGCACAAAAATAACAATAACGAGGCTACACTAATAATAAAAATAAGGGGATACACTAGTATTATAGGGACCTAACAACTTGGGACATGTTGTTTCCAAGGAAGGCATAATAGTGAACCCAAAAAAGATTAGTGCGATCATGGAGTGAGAAGATCCTAGGAATGTGGATGAGATTAGATCATTCATGGGATTAACAGGTTACTACAGGAGGTTCATTAGGAACTTATCATGGATTTACGATAATGATTATTTTCATTTAAAAATATAAATGTAGTTAAAATTCCTCTTATTTAAATGTAAATACCAAAACATAGTTTTCTCGTGTTTGTATTATTTAAATTATAGAGTTATATTAGAGCTCAATTCAAATTCGATAATTCATTTAATCTTATCTCATTTTCAATGTAAAAAATGATAATTACAATTCATGAATGAAATGCTTTATTATTACTATTATAAACATCAATTTGAAATGGAAGTTTATTTTTACATCTAGAAACAATTTCTTGGTATTACGCATATATGCAAAGTATTTACTCTAGTACATGTATTCATCATATCTATTTTGAAGAAAATTCTATACCTTTCAGGCCTCCTTAATGGTGGATGAATCCAATGTCGAAACATATCCTAAAAAATGAACTTCATAAATTTCAAAGGTAGAATTTATCTACCATATACCTCACAACTAATGGGTTTCTCTCTTAGTTGTATGTTTTTGATGATGAAGTTAGGGCTTTTAAATTTAATTCTCATTTCCAGAATGTTGGAATGGTTTATTTATGGTCATTAGTAACTGTGTCTCTTGATCTATTACTTTAAAGGTTGATGATGTTGTCGGTGGCATCCTTATCGAGGAAATGCGATGGAAAAGTTCTAGTGGGACATCAGGTAATGCTTTGAGTGCAGATACTAGGGGAATATATGTGGAAAGAGGAAAGAGCCTATGATATCGCAGTAAGTCAAGGAAAAACAAATCCAAGTCTAGATTGGAGATAATGTGTTGGAAATGCAGGAAGAAAGGACACTTGAAGAAAGACTGTAAGTCTCGGAAGGGAAAAAAAGGAGACACACAACAAGAAAAGAATCATGAAGAGAATGTGACAGGTGATGTGTTGCAAGATGCTTTGATTATTTCTTTAGAAAATGTTATTTATGCCAAGGTGGTAGATTCAGGGGCCTCATTCCATGCCACACCTGATAATAAACATTTTCATGACTATGTTCAAGGAGATTTTGGACAGTTTCATCTTGGTGATGATAAACACTGTAAAATCGTTGTAATGGGTAAATTTCTTGTAAGAAAATAGAATAGAAACCAATGATTATTAAATGAGGCAAGGCAAGAAAATATGATTTCAAAAGGATAGTTAGGCAATTACGATTGTGTGACAATTTTTACAGATAAAACCTTGAAGGTCACTAAAGGATCCATGGTAATAGAAAAAGGAGAAAAGGTTGGTACATTATATCTATGCAATGGAATTTCCAATTGTGTTAATTCTTTAAACTCTACAAGAAAATATGCAACATTATGGCATGATAGGCACATACACATGAGTGAGAAGGGATGAAGATTCTTCACTCAATAAATCTGTTGCCAGGTTTGAAGAATATTGATTTGGATTTATGTGAGAATTTTGTTTATGGAAAATAAAAGAGAGACGTATTTCTTAGAGTTGGGAAAGAAAAGAAGAGAGAAAAATTAGAGCTTCTGCATACATATGTATGGGACCTATTCAGGTATCATCTCTTAGTGGATCTCATTATTATGTTACTTTTATTGATGATGTAACTAGAAAAACTTGGATTTATTGTATTTGGAATAAATCTGATGTATTTGATATTCAAGAAATTGAAAGCTTTGGTTGAGATTGATATAAGAAAGAAGTTGAAGTGTCTCATATTATATAATGGAGGTGAATATTGTAGTAAATATTCTCATAGGTACTGTTCAAATCATGGAATTCATAGAGAGAAGATAGTTCCAGGAAAACCAAAGGAAAGTGGTGTATCAGAAAGGATGAACATGACAATCAAGTAGCGTGTAAGGTGCATGGGATTGCATGCATAATTGCCTTTACAATTTTGGGTAGATTTTGTAGATATTTTTTTATATCTAATAAACATAGGGCCTTCAACTTCCTTGGATGGTGGTATTATAGAGGAGGAATGGACAAGTAAAAGGGTAAACTACATTTTTTTAAAGCCTTTTGGTTGTGAAGCCTTTTTCCATATTAATAACGAAAATAGAATAAATATTGAGCTGAAATCAAAGAAATGTACCTTTATTGGTTATGGTGTTAAGGATTTTGGTTATTTCTTATATGATTATGAAAATCACAAAATCATTAGGAGAAAAGATGTAATATTCAATGAAAAATTAGTGTATAAGGATCAAATGTAGGAAAAGAAATAGGAAAAATCAAACAAAGAATACACAGTTCTTGATGAGATCATAGAAAAAATAAAGGTGCCTGAAAATAATAATAATCAACAACCACAATAACTACAATCACCACAACAACAACATGTACCTCAAACACTTGAAATTTGTGTCAGGATATCTACCAAGATAAGTAGACCCGCCAAACGATACTCTCCTTCATTATATTATGTATTATTGACTGATTTTGGTGAACCAAAATGTTATCAAGAATAAATGAATTTAGAAACCACAAATAAGTATGATCTAGCCATGAAAGAAGAGATGGGCTCCTTAATACATAACTAGAATTGGGACTTAGTCAAGTTTTTTGTAGGTAAAACAACATTGGAGAATAAATGGGTTTACAGGTTCAAGGAAGAAGATGGAGGAAAATAGAGGTATAAAGTTAGACTTGTGGTGAATGGGTTTGCACAGAAGAAATTTATTGAATTTAATGAAATATTTTATCCCGTTGTTAAAATGACTTCAATTAGAACTATTTTAAATCTTTTAGCAATGCAATATTTGCATCTTGAACAATTTTGTGTAGAGACAACATTTCTCAAATGATATTTGGAGGAATAGATCTATATGCATCAACCACAAGGATGTGAAGTCAAAGGGAGGTAAGAATTAGTGCACAGGTTAAAGAAGAGCTTGTATGGCTTAAAATAGGCTCCAAGGTAGTGGTATCTAAAACTTGACAGGTTTATGTTTGAACAAAGTTATATTAGATTTCACTTTGATCATTGGGTTTATCTCAAAAAAAAAATGATGGTAGCTATATTATCTTGTTATTGTATGTAGATAACATGCTTGTTGAAGGGTCTAACATGCAAGAAATAAATGTGCTCAAAGGAAAATTGAAAAATTCATTTGTAATGAAGGGTTTGGGAGATGCAAAACAAATCCTTGATATGAGAATAAATAGAGACAAAAAAATAAATTATTAACATTGTCTCAGAATGAGTAAATACAAAATATTTTGGAAATATTTAATAAGTAGAATGCAAAACCAGTTAATACACCTTTGGCTAGTCATCTCAAAATTAGTAAGCAGATGTCCCCCAAGACCAAAGCAGAAATGGATTATATGTCTAAATCTCCATATGCATCAGTAGTTGAAGCTTAATGCATGGAATGGTCTTCACAAGGCCTAATATTGCATATGTAGTGGAATTTTCAAGCAGGTAAATGAAAAATCTAGGAAAATAACATTGGATGGTAGTGAAATGGATTCTCAGATATTTGAGAGGTACCACAAATCAAGCATTATGCTTTGGTGGTTCAAACATTTCTCCACAGGGATATGTTGATGCAGATATGGTAGGCTATATAAAGATAACATGAGGAGAATGCTGGGTGGTATGTATTTACTGTAGGTGGAACAACTTTTAGTTGGGTTTAAGAAATGAAAAGTGTTGTTGCACTTTCAAAAACATAAGAAAAGTATGTTGCTGCTATAGAGGATAGTGAAAAAATGATTTGTTTACAAAGGTTTATGTATGAATTGGGTAAGAAGGAGGAGATGGAAAGGTTATACAGTGACAAAAAGAGTGTAATTCATCTCACAAAGAAATCAACATTTAATTCCAAGGCTAAACATATACATCTCAAGTACCATTTCATATGGTCAATGTTGGGAGATGGACAATTGAAGCTAGAAAATATACACGCTAGCAAAAATGATACAGATATGTTAACAAAAGTTATAACTAGGGAGGAAATGAGATTCTGCTCAGTTTCAATTGGTCTTCAAGTATGATGATGAAGATGAGAAATAGCTAGGTCCAAAGTGGAGTAATTGTCTAACAAACAAAACAATGGTATCATCGTGTATAGAAAGTAAGTATTGGATGTTTCCCCATGGACGTAGCCCATGTTGGGTGAACCACATATTTTGTGTCTCTCTTGTTTTATAATTTTTTTGTGTTTGTATTTCCACATATTTTTATGTGTTCCATTTCTCTATAATATATAATTTTCTCACACTTGAAACGGTTGTAACTCTATAATTTCAGATCTTTAAGTTCTGAACTTTAGTCCTATGGTAGCCCTATAAGTCTTCATTTGAATGCCACATGTCAGACCTAATTTGGATTCTTCAAGATAAATTTATTCCCAATGTCCCACAATGACCTAGTTATGAACTAGCTCAATATAGTGAACTTGTACAACGTGTCGCCCGCAATTTTTTTGACCTTTGACCCTGACATGAAAGAAACTACGGTCTATGCAATTTCGACCAATTTTTACAAAATTCAAATCTGTTGTCTGAAACAAACATTATGACGATTTTTCTTCAGTCGGTTGTTTGAGATGAAATTTGGGAGCCTGCAAAAACTCTAACTTCCTCAAATAATATCTCCAAAGATATAGTGAACCAAGATGTGAAGTTTTTACACGAAGTTCCTCAGGATTTTGGTTTCTCATGGTAAATATTTCAGATTCTAATCCTTCATAGAAATAAAGTTATAGAGAAAATTCAAAGATGTATTATTTATATCAGTGAAACCCTAGAATCCAAAGCTGTGATATCAAGTGTTAAGAAAACAACTCAAAAAATAGAAGAAAATGTAGATAAATGACTTAGAAATCAGTCTCTTTGAGGGGGAAAATTACTTTACGTTACATAAAATAAAAATTCTTCAATTATAAAAATGAAAAAACCTACCTTCTATATATAAGAGTCTAAGGGGCCGCAATATAACAAAATGGGGACCACATGGGCACACCAATAACAATAATGGGGCTACACCTATGGGGCATAATAATAAAAATATTGGGAATACATAGGCATAAAAATAACAAAACGGGGATACACTAACAATAAAAATAAGGGGATACACTAGTATTATATGGACCTAACATCTTGGAACATGTTGTTTCCAAGGAAGGCATATTAGTGGACCCAGAAAAGATTAGTGCTATCATGGAGTGAGAAGATCCTAGGAATGTGGATGAGATTAGATCATTCATGGGATTAACAGGTTACTACAGGAGGTTCATTAGGAACTTATCATGGATTTAATATCCTATTACATGATTTCAGATGAAAGGAGTGTAATTTGAATGGATAGGGGAATCTGAAACTAGTTTTGAGCAGTTGAAGCAATTTCTTACAAATGCTCCAATTATAAATATTACAGATCCAAATAAAGAGTTCATGGTGTGTGCAGATTCTTGAAAGAGATGAATTGGTGGACTCATGATGTAGGAGGGATACGTGCTAGGCTACGAGGCAAGGAAACTTGATGAGAATGAGAAGAACTATGTGACACATGGTCTTGAGCTGGCAACGATCATTCATGCATTCAAGATGTGGAGGCACTATCTTCTTGGCAATAGGTTTGTGTTGATGAGTGATCACAGTGGGTTGAGATACTTGTTTTAATAACATAATTTGAGTGTCAGGTAAACTAAATGGTTGGTCATGCTTAGTGAGTTTGACTTCAAGATCAGGTACATTAATGGAAAGGATATTAGGGTTGTGGACGCTCTTAGTATAAGAGTAAATATGAATCACATATAAACTATGAGTTCATATGGAAAAATTTATAAGATCAATTCTTACAGGTAGGAAAATAATATGACAAGTACCAAAAACTTAGGAACATGCTACAATAATAGGGTATAGGTGATTAGGATGTGTATTATCATATAACGATAAATGGTTTGACCAAATTTAGGGACAAGATTATATGTGTTGGATAACAATGAACTCAAGAATCTTGTATTGAGGAAATTTCATGTTAATACATATTTAGGTCACCTAGGATATTGAAAAACATTGACAGTTGTGAAGAAGTTATACTCTTGGTTGAATTTGAAGAAAGAGGTAGTTGAGTTCATTGCAAGGGTTTTAGAATATCAATAGGTAAAAGAAGAATGTAAGCATTCAAGTGGTCTATTGCAACTAATTCTTGTTTTGGAATGAAAATGGGAGGTCATTTCCATGGATTTCATCACATGTTTTCCAAGGACATCTAGATAGCATGATTCCATCATGGTTGTGGCTAACAGGTTGACAACGATAGCTCACTTAATTCTAGTGAATTCTACTAATTTAGCCAGTGAGGAAGCTCAAGTCTTCATGAGGGAGATAGTGAGGTTGCATGGTATTCCTAAGAATATTGTATTCAAAAAAGATGTCAGGTTCACTTATAGGTTTTGGAAGAAGTTATGTGCAGGTTTGGGTAGACAGTTTTCCTTTAGCACAACTTATCATCCAAAGAGAGATTTACAAACAGAGAGGGTTAACAAGATTCTAGAGGAAATGTTGAGAATGTATTTTACGCACCTATATAGGATATGGGAGGAGTATCTTCCACTGATTGAGTTTGCTTAAAACAATGTGTATCAAGAGTCTCTGAGGATGATTATGTATGAGGGAATTTCTGGGTGGAGTTGTAATACTCCTATTAGTTGGAGTGATCTAGTAAATATGGTATTGATATGACCAAACATGTTGGAATATATGGATTAGGAAATGTAGTTTCTCTCAAAGAATATAAAGGTATCACACAATAATAATAATATTTATGCATACCAACATAGGGAATTTCAGTATTTGGAAGTTGGGGACCATGTGTACTTGTGCATCAAGCCAAGAATAGCTCCTTAAGGATTAGGTCATGTGCCAAGTTGGCACCTCAGTATTGTGGGCCTTTTAATATACTTGAGAGGATTGGACCAATGGCCTACATGCTTGCACTACGTCAAAAAAAGAAATTCCATGATGTTTTCCACATTTCATTGCTTAAAATATATGTGAAATATGTTGATCATGTGATTTACTAGTTTGTATTTTAGGTGGAGCCAGAAGGATAATTCCAGCTGAAACCTCTGTGCATATTGTAGTGGAAACAAATCATGCTCTGGAACCAAGAAATTGAGCAAGTGAAAGTGGAGTGCAAGCACTTTAGGCCCAATGAAGCTACATTGGAGATGTATGATCAGATGCGAGCTATGTATCCTTCATTATTTTACGGTTTATACATAGGAGTTTTGGTATATGTAAATATTTATGTATGGTTGTTATTGTAAATACTAATGAGATATGTTATAAAGCTCCAATAGGTAGTATGATTGTCATGTTTTTTTTTTTTATCAGTAATTCATTGTAAATATTGAATTGAGCTTTTTTATAAGGCCCCATAAGAAATATGTTTTGTTTTAAGCATTTTGTTGGTCATAGGTGTCATAAAACACCGAGGTCAGTGTTCCCCTAAGTGAGAGGGCTTTGTAACAACCCTGGGTCAAATAGGAAATAATTGGCATTTTATTTATGAAAATAAAGGAAAAGAGGAGAAAAGGGAGATGTGAGGTCACAAGTATGCATGAGAGGGAAATTAAAGTAAAATTAGAGGAAATTGAGGAAAATATAGTCCTCAATAATAAAAAGGCTTATGAGGATTAATTCATAGATTTTTAACAGTTTATTTTTGGATCTCTCCTATTCTCTCATACTATATCACACTTAGATCATTCTTGGATCACTCTAGCATCGAAGAAAGGAAAGTAAAGGAAGGAAAAGGAAGGAAAAGGAAGGAAAATGAAAGAAAAGGAAGGCCAAGGAAAGAAAAGGAAGGCCAAGGAAAGAAAGGGAAAAGCACAAAAACGTTGGATGAAGTAGCTTCAGTAGGAAGACTTGTATCTAACATGTTGGATGCGTTACTTCCTAGCTAGTTTTTGAATGCATGATACATGAATTTATGTATTTGGTTCTCTTGTTGTGATTGGAATGGGTTTTGGTAGGTTTGGCAGTGGTTTCATTCTTGCCTTTCCATTTGTGGATAACCATGGTGCGATGGGATTCTCTTATTTTTTTGAGATGTGGATTTCAAGATGGTTTTGGAACCAAGTGAGGTTGTATCAGAAAAATTCCCAAGGGTTGGGGGTGTAGGCAGTTTAGCCTTTGCGAATCCCTCAATAGGTGGGTGGTGACAGAAAAATTCCTCAAGGTAATGGTGAAGAAATTATGAGTCATCCAAGTTTGTTTTGGGCTTAATGATCTCTTGACTATTTTTGGCGAAATCATAGTAGCCTTAGGGTGGAGGCGGGTTAATCTCTGGGAAGCCATGGTTTTTTATGTTTTCGTTTATTTAGTTGATCTAATGATCATTTTTGGAAATATCGCAGGAGAATGAGGGAGGAGGTGGTTTAAATTTATGGAATACTTGGTTGTTATGTACTGGGTCCCACATACATGCATGGAATATGGCATGGAGGTGATTGGTTGAAAGAAATATTTGGCTCAGCTCAATCTATGGTTGGGTGGTACATGGAAGTCCCTAACTTGGTTGAATTTTGCATATGTTAATAAGAGATTTATTTAGATTTTATTCTATGTTTAATTATACTTGTTATTATGTGGCTTTGATGGCATTTCTATCATTTTTATCATTCTTGTTATATGATGGTCATAAGTATGGTTTCATAACAGACTCTAACTATGGCTCTTCATATGTTTTTATTAGTTGATGAATGGTTAATGAATACATGCACTAAAAAATGTTATTGCCACTATTATGGGAGGGAATTACACCTTCCTTGTGATTCTTAGATAAGTTTCAGAAATGTATGTTCATATATGGATTCATGACCTACAGATTACTTGTTCACCATATTTTACGAAATTAATGTCATGGTTAGGCTTGGTTAGGTCAGTTCCTTTATCACATTTTGTATGAATGGATTTGTACTAATTTTATTTATCATTATGGAAAATATCATTGAGTTATAGGCACTGTTCTAGAGGCTAGCCTAAAATGATCACTCAAAATTCTAAACCAAAACCTTTGAACTATAATATTTGGGCCATAACCACACCCTTAAAGGCTCGTGCATTTGGTTGGAGGCCTACAACTACATGGAATCCACTAAAGAAGAAATCCAAATTAGAAATCTACACATGGAGTGGTTGTTTAGCTCTTGGTTGTCCTATATATTCCGAGGAAGGTTAGTAAAGTTCTTGTTTGTTGACTCCACTTAATTAACTATACTTAGGAGGTTGGGTCATATCATAGTATCCCTCGACTCATGTTTACCTCAACAAACTAGTTAAAGTAGGTAAATGTGGGAGGCGACATTACAAAATTTGGGACAAGCTAAACAAATTGGAAGACTGATTCATATTTTCCCCAAAAAATATGAAATGTGCATGAAATGTGGCTTAATGATTCCATTTATATGCGTAGGTGAAGTTTTCTCTATTTTTTATTAATAAAAATAGACTATTTTGTTCTTGAAACACATCAAATTAGATGCCAAGATATTGTAATGAAATCCTTAGTCTACAACATACATGTTCAATATTTTTGTCAAGGAATTATTTATAGGACAAGCTATAAGGAAACTCAAAATTCAGGAGTCAAATCATACAGTTTTCTCTTTCAGGATATTGCATCCCAAGAGTTATCAAGTGTCAATATGACCCAAAAATACCTATTGATCTAAGAAAAACACCCTTATATATACTTTGGCACCCAAATGAAAAATTATCTCCCTAAATGACATCCCTTCATCGAGATTGGGATGTTTTATTGGTCACAATACTATTGATCAACAAATTTTATAGTGGCTCGTTAACTCCTAGACATGGATTCTTGGTTATATTATGGTGGTAAAACAAAAAAAATGGTATTAGGGAATAATTTTTATTGTGAGTTAACACAGACATGATAAAAATTAAAATTACCATGACAAAAATTACCATGCAAATGCATGCCTAACAACATGCATCTAATCATCTAGGATGAATGGGCTAACCATAACCATACCACCCAATGAGCGCTCAACCTACATTAATACCGCTATGTAATTCCACCTCCCATATTTACACACTTTCACTAGCCTGCTTGGGTAAACATGAGTTTAGGGATACTATGACATGCATCAACCTCCTAAATAATTTTAAGGAAATGGAATCGATGAACTAAGACTTAAATAACCTTCCTCGGGTGCTACATGATCCCCAAGGGCTAAAAAACCCTTATAGGTGTCCAAACCTTAAGTTAACTTAACTTTTCACTAATATGGACTCACATACACTGCACAAAACTATGGAATTTGATTGTAACTGTCCAGCCGGATGCATGATTCCTACAAGGGAGCAACTCCAGTATTTTTAACCTAGTTTTGTTCATGTGTTCACGGGATTTGAGTCACTTTTTCAAGGCTAGTCTCGAGACCATTGCCCAAAACTTGACACAAGTTTCCATAATGATAAATGACACAAGTAAAAGGTTGCAAACACAAAACTTAATCAAGGACTCGACCTAACCTAGTCTGACCATGACAGATATTCCGTTAATCACATGGTAAATATGAAATCTACGAGTCATGAAGTCATATCTAACATAGAGATCTGAAACTTATATGAAAAACATAAATAAGGAATAATTCCCTCTTGCAATATCTAGAATACTAGCTATTAGGTCATGCATTCATTAACTAGTCATTTACAAGCAAAAACATGATAAGATCCATAACTTGAATCTATCACAAAACCATGCTTATATCTAGCATATAAACAGATAAATAACAAAGATAACATGACCATTAAAGCCACATAATAAAAAGTATAATTACTCATGAATTATAAGGGGAAAGATATATTACCATTCGTATGGAAAAACCAACCATGTCAGGGACTTCTATGTACCACCTGACCATAGATTGAGCTTAACCAAATCTTTCTTTCATCCTATCACCCTTGTGTTTCATTCCAAGCATGAATGTCGTATCTCATGGGATAAATATATGCATAAAAAGCCAAAGGAATCCATAGGTGAAACCACCTATACCCTCACACTATCATGATCTCACCTAAACCGGTCTTGAGATCACAAAACAAAACCGAGATTGGATTCCTAATAATTCCTTCACCATCCATTGAGAAATTTTCTTATTTGTAGCCACCTATTGAGGCTTCCCAGAGAAATCCATCTCCACCCCCAACCCTTGGTATTTTCCCAATACAACATCACCTAGATCCAAAAATACTTTCTACAATCTAAAGCTCAATCGATAATGAATCCCATCACACCATGGCAATTCAAAAATGGAAATGAAAGGTTGAAACCACTATCAAACTAGGAAAATCAAATTACAGTGACAAAAAATGAATAAAATACACACACATATACCATGAATGCAAAAAACATCTATGAATTCATACATGCAACCTGTTACCTACAATTATTCCCTCCAAATTCACTTCATCCAACCTTTTCTTGCTTGATCCTTGTTGTCCTTTTCCTTAATTTTCTTGCTCGCTTGCTTTATCCTTTTGGTTCTCTTCTCCTCTCCAAAACTAATTCCAAAATTTAACTAACAATATGCCCCAAACTAATGCTTTTAATCCTTTTTACTATTCACGTCTCTAATATCTTCATTTTCGCTCTATTTTCCTTCAATTTCAATATCACATGAAACCTGTGACCTTTCACCTTCCTTTTCTCCTAGTTCCCTTTATTTTCATAAATAAGATTCCAAACAACATTTTTTTTCCTTTTAAAATCCTTTTCTATTTCCTTTGCCAATTTCCCCTCAACCATAATAAGTAACAAGTGCTACCCACTAGGATGTTCTTCCCAACATTTAGCTTGGACTACGTGTACCATGACCATGGTCTTATTTTTTTCTTTATTAAATTTATTACGTGAATTTTAATCAAGGTCCATTACATGTTTCAAGATTTAAAGGAAATTTTATTTCTTGGGGCCTATATGAATTAATTTTGGTGGCCATGTTGTTCTAGCCAAATTAGTCCTTTTTTCTTTACCACTTTAACAATTCTCAATGCCTCCTGCTTCACAAAGTATTCTCTCTATTTTGGCAAAATAAATTCACAATTTTCTATGGGAAGGAGGAAAAGAAAGTACAAATAAATTACATCTAATTAAATTGGATATTATTAAGCATCCTAAAAATTATGGAGGGTTTGGTATTAGGGACCCTATGCTAATGAATAAAGAAATAGGGGACAAAATAACTAGAAAACTAGTAGAAGGAAATTATAAAGAAAAATTACCTTCATGGAGAAAGAATAAGAAGTATCGATTCAATTAAAGCCTAAACAGGGTACACCCCAATCCATAAACTATATGTATTAACAACCCATTTCGTTTTCTCATGTCTGTATTTGAAGCTGATAAATGGGTAAAATCTAAACTTGTGGACTCATAAAATAATGGATAAAAAAATCATTAGAATATTTGCAAGATTTTTTTCGTGTAAGATAATTCTTATGTGCACAAAGAAAATTCACCCTAGTCAATATTTCCATTTGAGATGAGGAAGGTAATTGGAATTGATGGGACCTTATAAATATTCCACAAAATCTTCAACACTTGGCCTTTAAGCTTCATGTTCAACTCATGGCATGCACATCATGGAGATCATATGAAGCATATTAGGTACAATGGAATGCATTGGTTTATTCCCTCTACTTCTCTAGTATTGAGTTCCCCCAAAGGTAAACACATGGAAAAAATATGGAAAGATAATTCCAATTAAAAGGTAAACTCTTCTTACTAGCTTCTTTCTCATAAAAAAATTCAAACAGTTGATAATTTAAGAAAGAGAGGCATTCATGGCCCCTCTCTGTGTTTTGTTTGATTTCATAAATCATTAGATATCTCCCATATCATTTTAGATTATTATTATGAAAGAGTTTTTTGGATGGAATTAATTTCCACACTCTCCAGTAGAGTCAAATAGTTGTCAAATTTTCAAGGTTATTCTCTTGCTAGAGAAAAAAATATGCTAAAATCTTTTTGAGGAAGCCTCTCTTCATAATTTATTGTGAAGCTCTCCCAAAATATATATGTTGGAAAGTATGGTTAGCAAGGAATAATGCAATATTTAATAGCATGAATACTACTCCCCACAACACAAGAATGAAATAAATCTCATTGTGGGCTAAGTTTTGAGCTCAAAATATAAACTAGAACTCTTCTTTACAAGCCACAACCCTAATGGAATGGGATTGGCCCAGAAGGTTTATAGTTTTGGAATTTTTTTCCAAAAACATAGGATGGATCATCCCTGAAACAGATGAAATCATAAAACTAAGATTTATAAGGGTAGAATTGAGAGTGATGTAGCTAGCAATAAGTTTGGATTATTTATTTTTATATTGCATCCAAACAAAAACTAGGTGTGGTAGGAGGGAAATGGATACTCCATGGCTCTGAGGAGAAAAAAGTGTTTAGGTACTCATGGGGTCTTACTCATATGACAAATAATAAATCAAAGTTATACGGTCTCAACTATGGAATTTTGTTAGCCATAGAACATTAGGTAGACATAATTATGGTTATGGGAGATTCTATCTAATCCTTCATCCTCTAGTCAAAGGCTCCATCTAGAGGAGAAATATATAAAAAATATCACGGAAATAATCAATATGAATTCAAGCTCTTTAATGCTTGATGTTAGGTCCATTATTACTAGTGTAGTCCCTATATTGTAAAAACGACATCGTTCAAATATTTGTCGGAGGTGAGTAGGATGATCCATCCTCTTTCGAGAATGAGCAGCTAAATCATCCAAATACGCCTCGATAATCTTTTTGATGTCGTGAAAGGCATATGACATGACCCGCTGAAACGTAGCCCCAACATTTTTAAGACCAAAAGGCATCTTCTTGTATGCAAAAGTACCCCAGGGACAAATAAAGGCAGTCTTATGTTGATCTTCAGGACGGATAGTAATCTGATTATATCCGGAGAAACCATCCATGAAGGAGAAAATCTCATTACCGTCACACTCGTCAATAATCTAATATATAAATGGTGTGGGGTAATTATCTTTAGGACATGCTTTATTAAGGTCTCTGAAATCAATGCAAACTCGAATTGTTCCTTGTTTTTGATCTACGGGAACAAGGTTTGAAACCCATTTAATCAAAGGAACAGGGAAAATGAATCCTGCCTTAAGCAGCTTCTCAACCTCAGCTTTGATAGCTGCTGCCTTCCTAGGATTGACTGGACAAAGTTTTTGCCTCACAGGCTTATCGTTTTCATATGTCTTGATCTCATGCTAGACAATAGATGGCTCTATACCAGGAATTTCCTCATAAGACCAAGCGAAAACATCCCTATACTCTTTAAAGAGTTTGGTATAAATATGAATCTCTTCAGGGGAACATTCAGCTCTGATGAAGACATTCTCAATAACATTGGGATCCCTAGAGATGTTCACCGGGATAGTTGGATAAATCACAGCCATTTTCCCTTCAGCATAAACCTGTGTTGGTGCTAAAGGGTTCAGGACTGGGTGAACAGGACCAGGAGACGAAGGACTTGGAAAACTCGTTTCAACTTCGCTCAAATTAGGTAAAAAGTAAGACCGATGATGCAAATCATACCACGGTCTATCTATACCAGTCATAGATTCCAAGATGGCCTCTTCAAATGGAAGAGCGGTATCAAGGCAATCCCAGGCAGAAGAAGAACTAAGTGTCCAAGCCGGAGCCACATCTCCATCCAACTCTTCTGGTGAAAGAGAAGCTGGGATGGATTCTGCAGAGTCAACAATAGACTGATAAGCAATCTCTGCTGCAGACATTTGAAATGCCATTCCACCCACTTGACCTTCCGCTAATGTGGCGGTAGGGGAAGGTAAGGTCCAAGGGTCCGAAAAATAATGAGTTCTAAAGAAATCTCTTCGAAGAGGAGCCCTGGAGGATGAAATTGAATTTATATGAACCGTAGGAGGTGGAAGATCAAAATTACCCATCAAGGAAGAATACATTCCAACTCCTAAATTCTCAGTCGGCGACTTGGTATTATCCAAATTTGGAATAGTTGAATCAGTAGATGCATTCGGGTCTACTGGAGGACAGTCCAGTTGGTCCACTGTAACAATCCTCCCTTCGTGAGGGAAACAAATAAGCCGAAACAGTGAAGATGCAATGGCATCCATCTCATAAATCTAGTTTCTCCCCAACAGAAGGTTGTAGTCCAAGCTTGCATCCACTATCTCAACTTCTATATTTACAGTTTTTCCCCCAACACAGATAGGCAAAGCTGGGAAAATACCATGTGATCTATGAGAATGACCATCAAACACAGTGAGAAGAGTAGCATATGGAGCAGCTGCGGGAGATCCAATTCCCTTCCAACATGCAAGAGACATCACACATGTGGAAGCACCCTCATCAACGACCGTCCAAAAAATATTGCATTTCCGGTATGATGATTTGATATGGAAATCCATATGACGGGGGAGTCTATTCTTAAAATTAGTCATATCAAAAGTAATCATAAGAGAGTTCTTTGGATCTACAACCCCAAGAGCAGTGAGCAGAGCACTACGCTGAGCCGGACAAAACTGGAGCACCTCTAAAGCTGACATGGCACAAGGACTCTATGCTAGATCTTCCACAATAGAGTAGTTCTGGGCAGCCCTAGCATTTGGATTGATCGTCGTACGCTTAGTAGATGCTTTGGACATGCGAGGTATAGGC
Organism: Pinus albicaulis; assembly: GCA_034641835.2. Classification (NCBI taxonomy): domain Eukaryota; kingdom Viridiplantae; phylum Streptophyta; class Pinopsida; order Pinales; family Pinaceae; genus Pinus; species Pinus albicaulis. Next base: position 627,932,470 of record CM076569.1, read on the forward strand.
TCAACAGTAGGCCTCGTAATATGAAGCGGCTCAGTAGCATTAGGAGCATCCTTAGCTTTCGAAGACTCTTCTTCGCCATAATCACAGGATCTCGTAGTGACATCCACGTGAGCACTCATCATTTATATGTTTGATGGAATTTCCCCTTCCTGAGTGCCCCCAGAGGAAGCCCCAGAATTTTGATTCGTGCCAACAACTAGCTGTTTCCCTTGGGGAAAAGGGTTTTTCAACACAGCCTGGGAACTAGAAGAACCCTGCTGAGCTAACAAGCGCTGCGCATCCTGAATTTTAGGGAAAAGGTGTGTAAGATGGTCTCCATTACATAACTTGCATGGAAAATTCACTTTCTTTTTATCCTTTGGACCCTCACCAACATGCTCGTTTGTTTTATTCGCATTACCCTTCCCATTCTTGCCATTTTTCTTATTATTTCGTCCTTTCTTCTTCCCTTCGGATTGTTGATTTCCTTTGGGATCGGAAGCTTGGATGGCATTTACTGACAAATATTGGGAAGGTGATGACTCAGCAGGCACAGCCTGACCAGAAGGAGCAGATTACAAAGACAACTGCTGCAATTGAGTAAGCAGGCTAGTTGCACCACTATTGATTGACCCAATAAGTCCATCACCATGAGGACTAGGCTTAGTTTTTGATAAATCGAATTTGGAGTGAGGAGAATTGGGAAAATATTTATGAAGGACTCCAGACTGAGAATATATCAGTTCCAGCTGCTGGGCCCTAAAAATAGCCTGTTCCTCAGAAAATACCCCAGACAGGGATACATCTTTAGAAATATCTAACTGCAGAGATTTCAAAAACCATTCCAAAAGGAATTCTCCTGGAATATGAGCTTTAATAAGCCTATTCCTTCTCCGCCATTCCTGAATATGGTCAGAAATGTGGGTTGCGTCATCTTGTTTAAAATTAGCTAGGATTTCAGTCCCGGCGTCATAACGAACGGGCAACTGGAAATGATTTAGAAATGTAACAACCAGTTCTCCAAATGTAGCAAAACTGCCCCCAGTTAGCTCAATATACCATTTGGCAGCGTTTCCAGTTAAGGTGCGTTGAAACAATCTCAACCTAATTGAATCATCGATTAGGGAGTTAGAAGAACACCATAAATGGAAGGTCTTGATGTGATCAGCCAAATCTTCTCCATTCTTGCCTTCAAACTTTGCAATGTCTGAAGGAAGTTTGGTCGGAACCGGAGGCCACCCTGGACTGTACTGGATCAGATCATTCGTCAATTTCGATAGATTTGGCAAGTTTAACATTGCCAGAAAAGGTAAACGAGGCGGAGCCTGAGGATTCCATCCTTGATGGGATGAATTCCCTACATTCTGAAAAGAATACCCTGGATTTGATAAGGCACCAGGTTTCCAGAAAGAACTCGTAGAAAAAGGAGAAGAACCTCCTCCCAACGCAGAGTTATTAAAGACCGGACCAGTTCCCCCCCCCCGAAGTATTAAATGAAGATGAAAGCCCCTAATAGGGGTTCTAGGCATTAGACAGAGGGGAAAAAGTCTAATAAGCACTCGACGGAGGGAAAGAAGCAGTCCCTTGGTGACCAGCGTAAAACTGATTCCCTGCCCCCGCTGTAGTGAATACAGGGTTCCAACCTGTAAAAGTGGTCAAATTCTGACCTCCAGACCAAGGGTTGAAACTCTGAGTCTGAGAAGTAAACGGAAATGACCCTAAAGAAGGATTCGAACTAGGAATGTGCCCAGTTCAGAAGGGTAACCCTTGAAAAGAAGCTGATCCACTAGCCATGGAAGACATGGGTGTAGATGCAGCTGCAGCAGCGGAAAAGGAAAAAGAAGGAATCCCAGTCGTGGGCATTCCAGAACAAAAGGGACCAGATTGAGAAGCATGTGCTTGGGTGAAACCAGAGCCAAACATAGCAGTACTAGAAGCAATCAAAGATATATCAATAGTGCCTCCTCCTTCTACAGAAGCAGGAGTCTGAATGCGTGCATCACTCACAGCAGAAGCCGCGTTCCCAGTCGTGGCCATCGAAAGGTATGTATAATATGGAGGATCTTCCGATCTCTCTGACTCAGGTCCGATGTACTCAACAACGAACGGATAATCAGGAGGAAGAGGAGATGGAAGTGACTCAGAGGGTTGAGACACTTCCTCTATTTGTACTTCTTCTTCCTGCAAAAATAAGACTCTCGAGGTGAGTGGAGCGCTCCTCTCGGAACCAACACCAGAACCAGCTAGGAGACCTTCAAACCCTTGTGGAGGATCTCTCTCCACTACGTCAGACGCCACAGGGTGATACTCACTTACTAAATTACTCCTACGCCTTCTTGAAGAAGGCTCTGGACTCTCGGGAGATAACCCTTGGATTCTCCTCGATCGACGAGGCGCTTGATCAGCCACTTTAAAAATATTTTAATTAGACTCAAAAAGTATAAAGCTAGGCAAGCTAGGAGCAAAGAGCATTCACTACAAAAAGAAATCCCTGAGATACAATCAAGAAAAATCCTTCAGGTATTTCCGCTCCGGGTGATTAGGACCGGACACCAAAATACAAGAAAGCGAAATATAGGACCTCCCGAAAGTAGTCTGGGATAATTACGGCCCAGGCCTACTAGCGAAGGTAACAGAAATAGTTACGCTGGCCTCCTAACAACAGCCTTTGCCGGCACAAGTACCCAAGCTTCGCAAGGGCACCCCCCAGAAGTACTGCTGGAAGTGATACGACGTCTGCCTCAGGTACCATGGGTATTCCCCCCCCGCAGTCACCTATGTGGAACCTAGGAGTGGCAACTCTGGGCACCAATCCATTTCAGAAGCCAGGCAGAATGGTCTTGAGGTTAGATTCAGTAAATCAAAGAGGGGGTATCTCTCTTCTCAGCCTTCACTTCCCATCGCGCTTGACTCTTTGGAGGAGAGCTTTCCCGGTCCACCTAACGGAGTTGGATTTCGCTCAACTAATCAACTTCTATGTTTTTGTTTGAGCGGCCTTGGAGAGTTAACTCTCCACTCACCTAATCCAAGGCCCTACAACCTAGCTAGTTGGTGTATGACACTTAATAAAAACTTGCTAGTTGCTTTTAAATTATAGCGCTTATTTTAATCGGTTGTTATGTTAAGTCAAAGGGATACGGAAATGAAACTCGTGGTGTTTTGATGCAGAAAAGAAATTAATAAAAACCAAACTACATGCAAATGCAGTAATTTCCTTTCGATGAAAAGAAATTTCTACAAAGGTTCTAGGAGACTAAAATTTTTTCTTTTCAGATAACAAACTTCACACTCAAAAAAACTATGAAAATGACTAAATGCTTAAGTGCACCTAATGCAAATCTCTAAGAGCATGCAAATTCTAAGATGCAAAATCTACTAAAGCAGAGAGAAATTCCCCAAAAGATCCTTCAGTTTTATCTCTTTTTGGTAGTCCACAAAGCTAGTTCCCAAAATCAGAAACTCTCAGTATAAAGACACCAAAATCACTTGAAACAAGAGGAAGAAACCAATGACAATTCCTTTCCAAAATCAAGTCAAAAATGAAAGGCAAGAAATTTCAACAAAGCTTCAAAATATGTAAAAAAAACGAAAACAAAAATGCAAAACAAAATGTTTTTTGAGCTTTTGGATTTTATAAAAAAGAAGAGCTCGAAGAGACCAAAAAAAAAACTATCAAATCCCAAGCCAAACAACTCTGAACTTCAAGAAAAACTTCAAAAGGCTCCAAATATTATAGGGCTACTTAGTAGCAAGATTTATATGATCAAAAGAAGACAGGAAACTCAGTCACTCAGCCTAGAAGAATAGTACAACCTTGCAGCAAACAAAAACTTCAAAGAACCAAGAAAGACTCTTCAAAAATTGCAACAAGACCTAGTCAACTGAACTCAAGAAAACCAACCAAGAAATGGGCAAAAATCGAAGTGCAAAGCAAGACACAAAGGTAGGAAAGAGTAAATGAGCAGAGGCTCTCTGTTCTAATGAAGCAGAACAACCAAGAATCCCCAGGAAGAGATTTTGGTACTCGAACCAGAAATGCAAGCACAAGAAACAAAATTTTCCAGATAAGCTAGTTTTCAACCAAACAAGAGAGAGAAAATACCAAAGGCCACTTTCAACACAATCAAGAGGATACAAAGACACTGCAAGAATAGGTCTCCACAGACATACAAGACTAAAAAGCGAAGAAATCAAAAATTTCAAAATTCACCCAGGCATACGCTACTTGACAGTTTTGAAACAAGCGTGCATACGCGACTGTGTTAAAGGAAACCCACGTATACACGAGTACCTTTAACAAAAACTCCGTGTATACGCGTCTGTGTACAGACAATCATGCGTATGAAAAGGTAAATAATAAAAAATAAAAAAGATCAGGCCTGGATGAGGAACCAGGTCTTCAATCTGACTGAGAAAGAGTTAACTGGACTGGAAATAAAAGTTAAAACTATTGGAAACCTTTCAAACAGCTGAAACTACCCAACAGGGGAATCACAAGAATGTGGTCCCCAGCGGAGTCGCCAGTTCTGTTTCGGGGAAAAACACCCTAGAGGTTTGTTGGGTCAAAACCTCCACAGAGCAGGGCATGCTATTCAGAAGGACTCACACACAACCATACTTGAATGCTAAAAACTAGATAACAATGATAGTAGAACTCACTCGTAGTCCTACGTTCGATGTAGATCCCGCGGGGTCCAAACCCCCAGCAACCCTTCTTCCTCCTTAACCTAGAAAACAAGAAAGAACATGCACGGAAACCTAGTTGTATAGCATATATTTCTCCTAAACATTAGTGTAATCCATGTGAAACATTATATAAACCATAATAAATTCTTAATAATCAATCTTTTCACATATGCAAATAGATATTAACACGTAAGTTCAAGAACAAGATGGTTCTTCATTATTACGAATAGCATGTACAGTAGTAAAAGTGGAGAGATCACCTGAATCCTTCCACGATCTTTGAACAGACCATCGTCTGGATCCGTCCTGCCCTTGCCTCGCTAAGATACTTTCAAGACTTTTGCACTCGAGATGGCATATAAATGAATTAACATCTCCAGGAAACAAGGGTTTCCTGTATAAATCTGGGAAAATGCAGGAGGCACAGGAATTCAGACTTGAATTGGGATTCCAACAGAGTATAATGTCTATAAAATTTCTCTCTCCCTTAGGCCATGCACATGAGGGGCTTTTATACTCCCTCAAAGTAGTTTCAATCAGTTGGAAACAGTTGGCCACGTGTTGGGGTGGTTGAACTACTGGAGTAACCATCAACCCAGCCCGAAAATAGGGAATTTTTATATATTTTTTAATGATTTTAATGGCATACGCATAAAAGTAGATATGGACTCACGTATACACGTGGAAAAGTCTGGGCATACCCACGTATGGGAATTTTAACACTGTTTTTTATGAAGTTTGTTCAAGTCTGTGGGAATGGGTGCCCAAAGCCATAAAGACAATCATGAATCACATGAGGGTGAAAAATGATTCTATAACAGTGTAGCCCCCTTATTGTTATTGTTTTACCCCTGTAGCCCCCATATTGTTATTATTGTTCCCTTACATTATTATGGGTAGGTCGGCTAGGATTATATTGTGACCCCATGAAATCTTATATATAGAAAGGAGGTTTTTTCATTTGTATCATCCAATAATTGTTCATTTATGTAATGTAAAGGAGGTTTCCCCCTCGAAGTGGCTGAATTATAAGGCGTTGATCTCTCTCTTCTTCTACTTTTGGAGCTGGTTTCATAACATTTTGTATCAGAGTTTTGGATTTTAGGGTTTTGCTACTCCAAACAGGTCATCATGGAATTTTTGCTATAACGTTTTTTTCTGTGAAGGTTTAGTAGCTGAAATTTTTACCATGAGAAGCCAAAATCCTGAGGAATTTCGTGTAAAAATTTCAGATCTTGGTTCAATTTTTTTTCGAAGATATGATCTATGGAAGTTAGGTTTTTTTGCAAGCTCCCGAATTTCATCTAAAAGAGGTGACTGTGGGAAAATCATCATAACTCCCTCTCTGAGCATTAGATTGGAATTCTATAAAAAGTGGTAGAAATTACACAAACTGTAGTCTCTTTTGTATGAATTTTAGAGCCAGAGGAGGAAAAATTTATGCATGGTACATCGTATAAGTTCTCTCTATTGAACCAGTCCAAACTTAGGTCATTGTGGAAGATTGGGCATAAATTTGTCTCAAGATGAATCCAAATCATGTCAGACTTGTGGAATTCAAAAAAAGATTCATAGGGCTACTAAAAGACTGAATTTCATATATTGAATATCCAAAATCATAGATATATTTCAGTTTCAATATCGAGCTCCTCAAAAGCAAGAAAAAGGTGTGAATTTTTTTTCAAATTGCATAAGTCTTGTTTGAAAAATCAGTTTGAAGTAATTCCAAGGGCATATTGAAGCTTATATATCATTATTGGGTTCTAAAATGCTCCCTAAAAATATTTCCACACCCATTAAGCCCTCAAAAGGCTATACTATGGCTCATGAAGAAGAAGAATTGTAGTATGATATATCAAAATTACGGTACCAAATGCAAAAAATTTCGATCTTACAAAGAGAAATCAAAGGTGACATAGATGGTTTAAAAGAGAAAATGGAGGTTAATTTGGATGGTTTGAAGGATCAAATGAAAGCTAATATGGATGATAAAGTAGTGGAAGATCACATCGAGAATCAAGACCAAGTTCTCCAACTCCCAAATGATAACCTAAATTTGGTGCATAATCGAATCAAACAACAGGAAGATAAAAATCACAGTGAACGAAGTTCTGAAGCAGTCTAAAAAAAAAGAATTCGACAACTACAAATCGATCAATTTCAGAGTATCTCAACAAGTGGAAGAACTTACCCGTTGAAGATTCAACATGGGAGGATGAGAATTTTATACAGAAGCATCAAGAAATCATCAAGCATTGAGGAAAACACTTGTTTTAAGAAGAACGGTATGTTAGGTCCCTATATTACCAGTGTAGTCCCTTATTGTTGTTAGTTTAGCCCCCTTATTGTTATTTTTTACCCCTGTAGTGCCCACATTTTTATTATTGTTCCTTTACATTATTATTGTTAGGCAGGATAGGACTATATTGTGACCCCATGGACTCCTGTATATATAAAGGAGGTTTTGTCATTTGTATCATCCTAGAATTGTTCATTTATGTAATGTAAAGGAGGTTTCCCCCTTGAATTGGTTGGATTCTAAGGCGTTGACCTCTCTTTTCTTCTATTTTTCTAGTTGGTTTCATAACATTTGATGTATTTTTTGATAACTAAACTCAAAATTATACAATACAAATATTGTTTCTAATGAAAAAAAAACCTCCCAAATTTTAAGAAAAAAATGCTAGAAAACTGGTGGAAGGTAGTTATCAAGCAAAAGTACCTTCAAGGAGGAATAATAAGATGTATTGATTCAATTCAATGCTGAACATGGTACTCCCCAATCTAGAAATTATATGTATTAACAACCCATCTCATTTTCTCGTGTATCTATTTGAAGCCATAAATGGGGAAAATCTAAACTTGTGGACTCATAAAATAATGGATCAACAACCATTGGAATATTTCCAAGAGTTTCTTTGTGTAGGATAATTATTAGTGCACAAAGAAAATGAACCCTAGTCAATATTTCCATTTGAGATGAGGAAGGTAATTTGAATTTAAGGGACCTTATAAATATTCCACAAAATCTTCAACACTTAGCCTTTAAGCTTCACATTCAACTCGTGGGATGCACAACAAGGAGATCATATGAAGCATATTAGGTACAATGGAATGCATTGGTTTATTCCCTCTACTTATCAAGTATTAAGTTCCCACAAAGATAAAAAAATTGGAAAAAAATATGGAAAGCTAATTCCAATGAGAAGGTAAAATCTTCTTACTGGCTTCTTTCTCATAGAAAAATTCCAAAATTTGAGAATTTAAGAAAGAGAGGCATTCATGGCCCCTCTCCGTGTCTTGTTTGATTTCATCAAGCATTAGCCATCTTCCATATATTTTTAGAATGTGATTATGCAAGAGTGGTTTGGATGGAATTAATTTCCCCACTCTCCAATAGAGTGAAATAGTTGTCTAATTTTAAATGTTCTTCTATTGTTAAAGAAAAAAATATGCTAAAAGCTTTTTGAGGAAGCTTCTCTTAAGAAATTATTGGGAAGCTCTCCCAAAATTTATATGTTGTAAAGTATGGTTAGAAAGGAGTAATGCAATATTTAATAACATTAATACTACTCCCCAAAACACAAGAATGAAATAAGTCTCATATTGGGCTAAGTTTGAGCTGAAAAGATAAACTAGAACTCTTCTTCACAAATCGCAGACCATATGGAATGGGATTGGCTCAAAAATATTATATTTTAGGAATTTTTTTCCAAAAAATAGGATGGAACAACCCTGAAACATATGAAATAATAAATCTAAGATTGAAAAAGGTAGAATTAAGAATGAAATAGCTTGCAACAAGGTTGGATTATTTATTTTTATACCACATCCAAACAAACCCTAGTGGTGGTAGGAGGGGAAGGGCTACTCCACGACGTTGAGGAGGAAAAAGTGTTTAGGTACTCATGGGGTCTTACTCATATGAAAAATAATAAATCTGAGTTATACGGTCTCAACGAGGTACTTTTTTTAGCCAAAGAACATCAAGTGTACATAATTATGGTTATGCGAGATTCTCTCCTAATCCTTCATCGTCTAGTCAAACTCTCCCTCTAAAGGAGAAATCTATGGAAAATATCATGGAAAGAATAAAAAAATTGCAAAAGATATCCCATTTAAAGAATATTTCCATGTCCTAAGCGACTTCAATAGAGAAGTATAAAATTATGATTTTTAGTGGTGTGAATTAGAGATAGATGAATTAAATATTAATGGCCAAATAAGGCCTACTATAATTCCCTAATGGAAGATGAATTTCATTAATATTTTTTTAGTTAAATTGGTTGATATAGGAAAATATAAAAATGGAAAACTGGGGGGCCCATGTGACTTTATGGAAACCCTAAGGACATATGTGGATTTAGACAAGCCAACCCTGGAATCTCACAATATTTTACAAACCATGGAAATCAAGGTGATGTGCATTCAAAGAACAATGTACCTAACCTTACAGATACAAACACATCGTTTTGTCACTATGATTTAGGAGGGAGCAATTTTGAAGTGCTATGGTTTACATGACCCCATTGAATATGGGAATTTTTTTATGAAGCTTTCTTATGTTTATCACGTTGCCACCCTCCCCTAAGTCTTGCATTTTTTTCTTCCTTATATTTAAATAGAGCTATGGAAGTTAGGCATATTCAATGGATTGGAAAATTTATGATGATAGTAAGGTATTTTTTATCTTAGAAGGGGACTCCTTTGCAACCTTTTCCTTGTAAGAGACATTAGGGATATTTTTAGTGGTAATTAAGAAGGGTAATCACCCTTTTAGAAGATCGTTTCAAGGAGGAATGTAGGTGAAGTCCATAAATTGCATTCTATTGACATTCTATGGGAATTATTCAAATGGTAGAATTTTTTTAATCCCACCTTTGATATTGTGAAAGAATTTCTTTACCACTTTAACGTTTTTTTTCGGTATTTCCATATACACTATAGTTTGTTTGGTTTGAAGGGGAACATGTTTATATTGTGGAATTCTTTTGATCCTTCCAGTAAGATTGTGAAAGAATATCTTTACTGTTGTGACCTTTGTTTTTTGTATTTTCATCTAAGGTGTAGTTTTTGTTGTTGGAAGGGGCATTTTTCACAATCAATTGTCTTTTGTGGGGGACCATGGAGCATGTGTAAGGTTTTCTATTTGTCTGTGAGTGATCTTGAAACCATTGAGAAGGTTTGAGGATGCCTCTCCCCTCTAACACTTAGCCTAAAAAATTGTAATTTCTTTGGCCTTAGAATTGGCTAAATTGTGTCTGTTGGATAGCTACATAAAGCAAAAAAGGGTTGCAAATACAAAATCCTTTTAACTCAGGTTTATTAGTGAGAAAATGTTATTCAATTGGACATCTTAAATATTATATTGGGAAAAAATGATCAATGGACAGTCATTTCGAGTGAGTTGGATGATGTTCAAGGATTGAACTAAATAGTAAGCTGACATGAAGACGAAATGGACGCTCTAAGAAGGATGATTGAGGAGCTTGAATATTAGATCAAGAACTTGAATTTTATGGTAAGTGACTCAAGCAGCTCAAGCACTCCAAAAACTAATAATTTCTCAAACTTAAATGAACCTATCTATGAAATGAGTAGGTTCATATTCATGAAAGATTTGTGTGTTCTAAAAAATAGATGAAATGAATTTTTTCAAAGCATTGTTTTGTTAATTTTAATCGAAATTTAGAATAGATTTTTAAAAGTGTGAGTTTATGTTGATTAATCTATACAATTCAAGTGTGCGAAGGGTTTTTTAGGATGTTGAACCCGTTCATGCATTAAAAAATGTACTTTAAACAACCAAAAATCAAAATCTATATTGTCTATAAATTAGACTAGGTTGTTATATGTTGTAGTTTTTGTGTTTTGTTGGGGTAGTTTTATAAGGAATTCACCTACCAAAACCCCTCTTTCATTACTTAGATATACTCTCCTCTTTTCATTTCTTATATTTTTTCTTGTGAGGAAATCATGTATTCCTATTGGATAAGAGAAGACATTTGAAATTTTTTGATGAATTTAAGATTTTTATGCTTGATGTATTTGTTGATAGCCAAGCTCACAATTATACAAAACAAATAATATTTCTGATAAACAAATAAAATCTACCAAATTTTAAGCAAAAATGACTAAAAAAATTGTCTAACAAAAAAACCACTATGTCCATTAATTAAATTATACATTTTATTTTATTTATTTTAAAATGTATAATTATTGAATTGTTTTTTTTTATAAGGTTAAAATATATTAAAATCATAAAAGAAACTTTACAGAGGCTTTGGGTAGAGATGAAAAGCATTACTTAGCCAATCCCTGCCTTGGTATTTTTCAAAATAAAACAGGTTTGGAGCTGCCTCCTGGGAGGGAACCAACCCGTTAATAGTGTCACATAGTCTTGGTTTACAAAATATTTAGTGACACATATGAAAAAAAAATAGCTAAAGTATGTCCTGAGTTGACAAAAAAACATAAATGAACCTTCTTATAGATCAGTCATGGGGTTCCTTCATCTTTGTCTGTTGTGTGTTCCTCATCCTCAATTAGGAATCCATATTCACTTGTAGTGGCTTCCTCCTCTGCTGTGGGAAAATGAAAAGGATTTGGAGTGGTGTATATGATGGGAGAAACATGGTACTCTTCATCTAAAGCTCTGTTCTAGATGCCATTTGAATCCATGATCCAAATGTCTGTCTCCTCCTCCGTAGGTTCATGAACAGGGAGCGGCTTGGTTTTCCAAGGTATGGGCGGCTCAGAGTGCACTATGGTATATTTTCTGGGGCCTCTCCTGCCCTTAGGCTTCTCTGAAGTCAAGAAATTCTCTCCCTAGGTGCTGTCAAGAGTTTGAGTAGCCTTCCTTTCATGAATTCTTGATGAGGAGCCTTCGATGGATTCTAGACACTAGTATTGAACTCGGTAATAGCGCCCCGAGAACGCGTCTCTGTAGCTTCCCCTAATGGGATTTTGACGTTAGCACGAGGCCATGGAGAGGTTGTTGAGAAGAGAGCGTGCAATAGGGGGTGCATAGCAGAGGAATGAAGCAGGGGGACGTGTGACAAGAGGGTGTGAAACAGGGGGTGTGTAGTAGGGGTGCTCACCGCAGAGGGTGCACAGCACAAAGATGCAATGGGGGAGGGGAAAGCAGGAAGGAGGCGCATAACAGGGGTGCTCACAGCAAAGGATGTGTAACAAGGAGGATCATAGGGTGAGGGGAACGACATAGGGGGCACGCGGTAGGGGACTCACAGTAGGGGCTGCATGGCGGGGGGGCATGTAGCAGGGAGGGAAATGGCAGTGGTGGTGCGCAAGGCAAGCTCCAGTAGTAGTGTGATGGCGGGGGGAATAACAAGATGACTCTCGGGATCGTCTGGAGCAACAATGAGATGGATGAATTAGGAAATTCTATGCCTTTTGAAGGCATGTGGAATGAGCATACAAGCAGTGAGGGACAGTCCAAGTGTGCCTGTATGTGATACGAAGTGTGGCAAGAGGGCAGGTGTGGCAGAGCGCTAGTAAAAATGATTGGTGATTTTAGGTTTTGCATCATGTTAGAGCTGGAGATGCAAGGCAGCGTCAGCCTAAGAATGGGAGTATTTTTCCTCACACAATCTAGATGTGTCACTCGCATCCAGGGAAATTTGATCCTTTTGGTGGAGAGTGAGGCAACTATTGTGTAGGATTTTTTCTTGAATCTAACAAAAACTAGAGTGGTAGAGCGTTAAGTTGTTATCCACTCCTTTGTTAGCCAGGAGGTATGCTACAATGTTTTCCTTTCTACGCACCTGGTGGAAACTCATGGCCTTGTGATGCTGCAATAGATGTTCTAGATGATTGAGGCGGTTGGCAAGCCTCCATCTGGTGGAGACCTTTATGGATTAAGAGCCAAGGAGGATGTGAGTGGAATCTTGGATGAAGATTTAAGAATCTTCTTCCATTTCTAGTGGGAAAAGATTAAGCTTAATGGCTATGAAGATACCCTAGATAAGCCCCTCTATTTCCATGGAGTTGTTGTTATCCAACCCCAGGTTTCCATAGTAGGCGTGTAAGGGGTTGTCACTAGGGTCTCTAAATATGCCCCCAAATCTGGCTTCCCCTGGGTTTCCCTTGGAGGCTCCATCAAAGTTGCATTTGAAAAATCTAGTAGGGGTTGGATTCTAATGTTCAATAGAGGTGATCCTTCCTATGTGCAAGGGGGAATTCACCAGGAGGGGTTCAATACTCATATGCCAATTGTTCCAGATGGTGCATTCAATTGTGGTTGTCGAGAATTCATCCTTCCCCCAGTGTGCCAAGGCAAGAGTTTCTTCTAAGTTTTTGTGTAGCTTGACCTATATTTGCTCTTGATTTAAAGCTACATATTTAAATATCATGTTGTTTTGTTCTTTCCAGAGTTTCCAAGTGAGTAGGATCAGAATGAGCTGCGAGAGACTATTTAGGATATTTATAGTGTAGGGGTTATCCTGCCACATGATGATGGTATTGGTGATGTTTCCCCCAGTCTTGGTTGGATCTTCTGCATAGGGTCTCGATCCTGTCCCAGAAAGTGTTAGATATGGGGTAGAGGTTTAGCAGGTGATCGAAATTTTCAATTTCATTCTGGCATATAGGACACCTCAAAGGACACACAAAGCCTATCTTTATGATTCTAGAGGAAATGTTGAGAATGTATGTTGCACACCTATAGAGGAGCTGGGAGGAGTATATTCCACTGATTGAGTTTGCTTAAAAAAATGTGTATCAAGAGTCACTGAGGATGAGTTTGTATGAGGGACTTTATGGGTGGAGTTGTAATACTTCTATTAGTTGGAGTGATTTAGTAAATATGGTATTGATATGACCAAACATGTTGGAATATATGGATTAGGAAATGTAAGTTATCAATAAGAATATAAAGGTATCACAAGACAATAATAAGAGCTATGCATACCAACATAGGGCATTTAAGTATTTGCAAGTCGGGGAGCATGTCTACTTGTGCATCAAACCGAAGAATAGCTCCTTAAGGATTGGGTCATGTTCCAAGTTGGTACCTCGGTATTTCAGGCCTTTTAATATACTTTAGAGGATTAAACCAATGACCTACAGACTTGCACTGCCTCAAAAAATGAAAGTCTGTGATGTTTTCCATGTTTCATTACTTAAAAGATATGTGAAATATGTTGATCATGTGATTTACTAGTTTGTATTTTAGGTGGAGCCTGAGGAAAAATTCTAGTTGAAACCTTAGTGCATATTGTAGCGGAAAAAAATCATGATCTGGAACTAAGAAATTGAGCAAGTGAAAGTGGATTGGAATGAATTTGGGCCCAATGAAGCTACATTGGAGATGTATGATCATATGCAGGCTATGTATCCTTCATTATTTTACATTTTTACATAAGAGTTTTGGTATATGTAAATATTTATCTATCGTTGTTATTGTGAATACTAATGGGATATGTTATCAAGCTCCAATAGGAAATATGCTTGTCATGTTGGTTTTGATTATCAGCAGGATCTTCATTGTAAATATTGCATTGAGTTAATTTATAAAGCCCCATAATAAATATGTTTTGTTTTAAGAATTTTTCTATTCATAGGTGTCATAAAACACTGAGGACAATGGTCCTCTAAGTGGGAGGGCTCTATAACATCCCCGGGTCAAAATTTCATGTAAAAAAGTTAATAAAGGAAAAATAATAAGACCAAGGTCATGGGATTCCAATATGAATGTTGGAAAGAAATCCCAGTGGGTATCACTTGTTGTTTATTATGGCTAAGTAAATTGTCAAAGGCATTGGAAAAGTATTTGGAAAGGAAAATAGGCAAGAATTTGCAATTTATTTATGAAAATAATGGAAAATAGGAAAAAGGGAGATGTAAGGTCACAAGTCTGCATGAGAGGAAAATTAAAGGAAAACTAGATGAAATTGAAGAAAATATAGGCCTCAATAATAAAAAGGCTTATGAGGATAAATTCATAGCTTTTTCTTAGTTTATTTTTGGAGCTCTCTCTATTCTCTCATACTATATCACACTTAGATCATTCTTGGATAACTCTAGAAAAGAAAGTAAAGGAAGGACAAGGAAGGAAAAGGAAGGAAGATGAAAGAAAAGGAAGGTCAAGGAAAGAAAGGGACAAGCACAAAAACGTTGGATCAAGTCACTTTAGTAGGAATACTTGCGGCTAAGATGTTGGATGTGTGAATTCCTAGCTATTTTTTGAAAGCATGATACATGAATTTATGTATTTGGTTCTCTTGCTGTCATTATAATGGGTTTTGGTAGGTCTAACAGTGGTTTCAGTATTTCCTTTCCATTTGTGGATAACCATGGCGTGATGGGATTCTTTTATTTGTTTGATATTTGGCTTTCAAGATGGTTTTGGAACTGAGTGAGGTTGTCTCAAAAAAATTCCCAAGGGTTGGGGGTGTAGGCGGTTTAGTCTCTGGGAATCCCTCGATGGGTGGGTGGTGATAGGAAAATTCCTCAAGGTAATGTCAAGGAAATTATGAGTCATCTAAGCTTTTTTTGGGCTTATTGATCTCTTGAATGGTTTTCGTGAAATTGTAGTAGCTTGAGGGTGGAGGCAGTTTAATCTCTGAGAAGCCATGGTTGTTTATGTTTTGGTTTATTTAGTTGATCTATTGATCGTTTTTGGAAAGATCACAGGCGAATGAGGGTGGAGGTGGTTTAATATTCAGAAAGCCTTGGTTGTTATGTATTGAGTCCCACATACATGCTTGCAATATGTCATGAAGGTGATTGGCTGAAAGAAATATTTGGCTCAGCTCAATCTATGGTCGGGTGGTACATGGAAGTCCCAAACTTGGTTGAATTTTGCAGATGTTAATAAGAGCTCTATTTAGATTGTATTCTATGAGTAATTATACTTGTTATTATGCGGCTTTGATGGTTTTTCTATCATTTTTATCATTCTGGTTATATGTTGTTCATAATCATGGTTTCATAATAGGCTCTAAATATGGCCCTTGAAATGTTTTTATTAGTTGATGAATGGTCAATGAATACATGCACTAACAAATGTTATTGCAACTATTATGAGAGGGAATTATAACTTCCTTGTGATTCTTAGATAAGTTTCAGACACATATGTTCATATATGGATTCATGACCTATAGATAACATGTTCACCATATGTTTTACGAAATGAATGTCATGGTTAGGCCTGGTTAGGTCAATTCCTTTATCATGTTTTGTATGAATGGCTTTATACTAATGTTATTTATCATTTTGAAAAATATCATTGAGTTATAGGCAATGGTATAGAGGCTAGCCTGAAATTATGACTCAAAATTCTAGACCAAAACCTCTGAACTAGAATATTTGGGCCATAACCACATCCTTAAAGGCTCATGCATCTAGTTGGAGGCCTAGAACAACATGGAATCCACTAAAAAATAAATCCAACTTAGCTATCGACACATGGAGTGGTTGTTTAGCTCATCGTGTCCTATATATTAAGGGAAGGTTACTAAATTTCTTGTTTGTTGACTCCACTTAATTAAATGTACTTAGGAGGTTGGGTCATGTCAGTAGCCCTCGAGTCATGTTTACGTCAATAGACTAGTTAAAGTAGGTAAATGTGGGAGGCGTCATTACAAAATTTAGGACAGGCTAAACAAATTGGAATATTAATTCATATTTTCCACAAAAAATATGAAATGTGCATGAAATGTGGCTTAAGAATTCCATTTATATGCATAGGTGAAGTTTTGTCTATTTTTTTATTAATAAAAATAGACTAATTTTTTCTTGAAACACATAAAATTAGATGCCAAGCTATTGTAACGAAATCGTTAGTCTACAACATACATGTTCAATATTTTTGTGAAGGAATTAGCTATAGGACAAGCTATAAGGAAACTGAAAATTTAGGAGACAAATCATATAGTTTTGTCTTTAAAGATATTACATCTCAAGAGTTATCAAGTGTCAAGATGACCCAAAAACTACCTATTGATATAAGAAAAACACCCTTATATATACTTTGGTGCCCCAATGAAAAATTATCTACCTAATTGACATCCCTTCATCAAGATTGGGATGTTTTATTGGTCACAATACTATTGATCAACAAATTTTATATTGACCCGATAACTCTTAGACATGGATTCTTGGTTATATTATGGTGGTAAAACAAAAAAATGGTATTAGGGAATAATTTTTATTGTGAGTTAACACAGACATGATAAAAATTAAAATTACCTTGAAAATAATTACCATGAAAATGCATGCCTAACAACATGCATCTAAATGTCTAGGATGAATGGGCTAACCATAACCATACCACCCAATGAGTGCTCAACCTACATTAATGTTACTATGTAATTCCACCTCCCATATGTACCCACTTTCACCGGCCTGCTTGGGTAAACATGAGTTTAGCGATACTATGACATGCGTCAACCTCCTAGATAATGTTAAGGAAATAGAATCGATGAACCAAGACTTAAATAACCTTCCTCGGGTGCTACATGACCCCCAAGGGCTAAAACACCCTTGTTGGTTTCCAAACCATAAGTTAACTTAACTTTTCACTAATATGGACTCCCATACACTGCCCAAAACTATGGAATTTGATTGTAACTGTCCAGTCAGATGCATGATTCCTACAAGGTAGCGACTCTGGATTTCGATATGGTTTTGGAACCAAGTGAGGCTGTCTCAGAAAAATTCTGAAGTGTTGGGGCTGTAGGCTGTTTAGTCTCTGGGAATCCCTCAATAGGTGGGTGGTGACAGGAAAATTCCTCAAGGTAATGGTGAGGAAATTATGAGTCATCCAAGCTTGTTTGGGGCTTAGTGATCTCTTGACTGGTTTGGCGAAATCGCAGTAGCCTTAGGGTGGAGTCGGGTTAATCTCTGGGAAGCCGTGGTTGTTTATGTTTTGGTTTGTTTAGTTGATCTAATGATCATTTTTGGAAATATCGTAGGAGAATGAGGGTGGAGGTGGTTTAATCTTAGGGAATCCTTGGTTGTTATGTATTGCGTCCCGCATACATGCTTGGAATATGGCATGGAGGTGATTGGATGAAAGAAATATTTGGCTCAGCTCAATCTATGGTCGGGTGGTACATGGAAGTCCCTAACTTGGTTGAATTTTGCATATGTTAATAAGATCTCTATTTAGATTGTATTCTATGATTAATTATACTTGTTATTATGTGGCTTTGATGGTGTTTCTAACATTTTTATCATTCTGGTTATATGTTGGTCATAAGTATGGTTTCATAACAACCTCTAATTATGGCTCTTGATATGTTTTTATTAGTTGATGAATGGTTAATGAATACATGCACTAACAAATGTTATTGCAACTATTATGGGACGGAATTATACCTTCCTTGTGATTCTTAGATAAGTTTCAGAAATGTATGTTCATATATGGATTCATGACCTACAGATTACTTGTTCACCATATTTTTTACGAAATGAATGTCATGGTTAGGCCTGGTTAGGTCAATTCCTTTATCACATTTTGTATGAATGGATTTGTACTAATGTTATTTATCATTATGGAAAATATCATTGAGTTATAGGCACTGGTCTAGAGGCTAGCCTGAAATGATGACTCAAAATTCTAGACCAAAACCTTTGAACTATAATATTTGGGCCATAACCACACCCTTAAAGGCTCGTGCATCTAGTTGGAGGCCTACAACTACATGGAATCCACTAAAAAACAAATCCAACTTAGCGATCGACACATGGAGTGGTTTTTTAGCTTCTGGGCATCCTATATATCCCGAGAAATGTTAGTAAAGTTCTTGTTTGTCAACGCCACTTAATTAACTGTACTTAGGAGGTTGGGTCATGTCATAGTATCCCTCGACTCATGTTTACCTCAACAGACTAGTTAAAGTAGGTAAATGTGGGAGGCGACATTACAAAATTTGGGACATGCTAAACAAATTGGAAGACTAATTCATATTTTCCCCAACAAATATGAAATGTGCATGAAATGTGGCTTAACGATTCCATTTATATGCATAGGTGAAGTTTTGTCTATTTTTTATTAATAAAAATAGACTAATTTTTTCTTGGAACACATAAAATTAGATGCCAAGATATTGTAACGAAATCCTTAGTCTACAACATACATGTTCAATATTTTTGTGAAGGAATTAGCTATAGGACAAGCTATAAGAAAACTCAAAATTTAGGAGACAAATCATAGAGTTTTGTATTTCAAGATATTCCATCTCAAGAGTTATCAAGTGTCAAGATGACCCAAAAACTACCTCGATCTAAGAAAAACACCCTTATATATACTTTGGCGCCCCAATGAAAAATTATCTACCTAATTGACATCCCTTCATCGAGATTGGGATGTTTTATTGGTCACAATACTATTGATCAACAAATTTTTGTAGTGGCACGATAACTCCTAGACATGGATTCTTGGTTATATTATGGTGGTAAAACAAAAAAAATGGTAATAGGGAATAATTTTTATTGTGAGTTAACACGGACATGATAAAAATTAAAATTACCATGAAAATGCATGCCTAACAACATGCATCTAACCGTCTAGGATGAATGGGCTAACCATAACCATACCACCCAATGAGCACTCAACCTACATTAATACCACTATGTAATTCCACCTCCCATATTACCCACTTTCACAAGGGGAAAGATATCTTACCATTCATATGGAAAAACCAACCATGTCAAGGACTTCCATGTACCACCTGAGCATAGATTGAGTTGAACCAAATCTGTATTTCATCCTATCACCTTTGTGTTGCATTCCAAGCATGAATGTGGTATCTCATGGGATAAATAGAAGCATAAAAAACCAAAGGAATCCATAGGTTAAACCACCTATACCCTCACAGTATCGTGATCTTTCCTAAACCGTTCTTGAGATCACAAAACCAAAGCGAGATTGGATGCCTAAGAATTCCTTCACCATACCTTGAGAAAATTTCTTGTCTGTAGCCACCTATTGAGGCTTCCCATAGAAAACCATCTCCACCCCCAACCCTTGGTATTTTCATGATACCACCTCACCGGGATGCAAAAATGCTTCTGACAATCAAAAAATCAATCGATAATGAATCCAATCACACCATGGAAATTCGAAAATGGAAAGGCAAGGTTGAAACGACTGTCAAACCCGGAAAATAAAATTACAATGACAACAAATGAACAAAATACACACACACATATACCATGAATGCAAAAACCATCTAGGAATTCATTAACGCAACCTGTTACCTACAATTATTCTTGCTAAATCCACTTCATCCAACCTTTTATTGCTTGATACTTGTTGTCCTTGTCCTTACTTTGTTGGCTCTCTTGCTTTATCCTTTTGGTTCTATTCTCCTCTCTGAAACCAATTCCAAAATTGAACTAACAATATTCCCCAAATTGATGCTTTTAATCCTTTTTATTATTCATGCCTCTAATATATTAATTTTCACTCTATTTTGAATATGGGACTTGATTATGGAGTTTTCTTCTATTTATCACGTTCTCACCCTCCCCTAAGTCTTGATTTTTTTTCTTCCTTATATTTGAATTGAGCTATGGAAGTTAGGAATATTCAATGGATTGGAAAGTTTATGATGATAGCAAGGCTTTTTTTATCTTAGAAGGGGACTCCTTCGCAACCTTTTCCTTGTAAGAGACATTATATAAAGGGAATTTTAGTGAGAATTAAGAAGGGTAATCACCCTTTTAGAACATTTTTTCAAGGAGGAATGTAGGTGAAGTCCATAAATTCCATTCTATTGGAATTATATGGGAATTATTCAAATTGTAGAATGTTTTTAATCCCACCTTTGAGATTGTGAAAGAATTTCTGTCACTTTAACCTTTGCTTTTGGGATTTCTGTCTACACTATAGTTTTTTTGGTTTGAAGGGGCACTTGTTTATATGGTGGAATTATTTTGATCCTTCCAGTAATATTGTGAAATAATATCTCTACTGTCGCGACCTTTGGTATTTTATTTCCATCTAAAGTGTAGTTTTTGTTGTTGGAAAGGGAATTTTTTGCAATCAATTGTCTTTTTGGGGGGACTATGGAGCATGGGTAAGGCTTTCTATTTGTTAGTGACTGATCTTAACACCATTAAGAAGCTGTGAGGCCGCATCTCCCCTCTGACACTTAGCCTACAAATTGTAATTTATTTGGCCTTAGAATTGGCCATATTGTGTCTGTTAGATAGCTACATAAAGAAAAAAAGGGTTCGAAATGAGAAAATGTTATTCAATTAGACATATTACTTATTATATTGGGAAAAAATGATCAATGGACCATCATTTCCAGTGAGTTGGATGATATACAAGGATTGAACTAAATAGTAAGATGACATGAAAATGAAATGGATGCTCTAAGAAGGATGATTAAGGAGCATGAATATTAGATCAGGAACTAGAATTTCATGGTAAGTGACTCAACCATATCAAGCACTCGAAAAAATACTAATTTCCATAACTTAAATGAAACTATCTATGAAATGATTAGGTTCATATTCATGAAAGATTTGTGTGTTCTAAAATATAGATGAAATGAATTTTTTCAAAGATTTTTTTTTTGTTAATTTTAACCGAAATTTAGAAGAGATTTTTAAAATTTTGAGTTTAAGCTGATTAATCTATACAATTCAAGTGCACAAAGGGTTTTTTAGGATGTTGAACCCATTCATGCATTAAAAAATGTATTTTAAACAACCAAAAATCAAAATCTATTTTGTCTATAAATTAGAATAGGTTGTTATATGTTGTAGTTTTTGTGTTTTGTTGGGGTCGTTTTGTAAGGCATTCACCTACCAAAACCGCTCTTTCCATTTCTTAGATATACTCTCCTCTTTTCATTGCTTATATTTTTTCTCGTGATTAAAATCATGTATTCCTATTGGATAAGAGAAAACATTTCAAAAATTTTGATGAATTTAAGATCTTTACGCGTGATGTATTTGTTGATAACCAAGCTAAAAATTATACAATAAAAATACTCTTTCTGATAAAAAAAAAAAAATCTACCAAATTTTAAGAAAAAATGACTAAAAAAATTGTCTAACAAAAAAATCACTGTGTCCATTAATTAAATTATACATTTTATTTTATTTATTTATGTTAAAATGCACAATTATTGACTTCTTTTTTTTATAAGTAAGGCTAAACTATATTAATATCATAAAAGAAACTTTACATAGGCTTTGGGCAGAGATGGAAAGCAATACTTAGCCAATCCCTGCCTTGGTAGTTTTCAAAATAAAACAGGTTTGGGGCTGCCTCCTGGGAGGAAGCCAACCCCTTAATAGCATCATACAGTCTTGTTTTACAAAATATTCAGTGACATATATGAAAACAAAATAGCTGAAGTATGTCCTGAGTTGACAAAAAATAGAGATGAACCTTGCTACAGAGTAGTCA
The DNA here is from genome assembly GCA_034641835.2 of Pinus albicaulis. Taxonomy (NCBI): domain Eukaryota; kingdom Viridiplantae; phylum Streptophyta; class Pinopsida; order Pinales; family Pinaceae; genus Pinus; species Pinus albicaulis. Next base: position 627,954,527 of record CM076569.1, read on the forward strand.
TGGGTTTCCTTCATCTTCCTTTGTCACGTGTTCCTCCTCCTCAATTAGGCATCCATATTCACTTGTAGTGGCTTCCTCCTCAGCTGTGGGTTCATGCGGAGGCTCTGGAGGGGCCGTGTGGATGATGGGAGCAGCAAGGTACTCTACATCTAAAAATTTCATCTAGACACCATCTAAATCCATGATCCAAAACATCTGTCTCCTCCTCTGCATTCTCGTGAATAGGGAGTGACTTGGTTTTTCGAGGTGTGGGCGGCTTAGAGTGCACTATGGTAGATTTTTTGGGCCCTCTCCTTCCCTTAGGCTTCTCTGGAGTCAAGACATTCTCTCCATGCATGCTGTCAAGCATTTGAGTAGCCTGCCTTTCATGACTTCCTGATGAGGCACCTTTGATGGATTCTAGATGCTATTCTTGGCCTCAGTAATAGCATCCCAGGAACGCGAGTCTATACCTGCCCCTCATGGGCTTTTGACATTGGTGTGGGGCCATGGAAAGGTTGTTGAGCAGAGAAAGGGTGGTTGGCTGGGAGTCCAGGCCGAGAGTCGGGGGGTGCGCAGCAGAGGGGCGTAACAGGGGAGCATGCAATAAGAGCATACACAACAAGGGGCACACAACAGGGTTTCTCGTTGCAGAGGGTATGCAACAGGGAGATGCACTAGGGGAGGGGCATGCAATAGGGAGGCATGTAGTAGGGGTTGTCACAGTAGAGGGGGCGCAACATGGAGGATTACAGAGGGAGGGGCACGCTGTAGGAGGGTGCACGAAAGGGGATTCACAGTAGGGGGTGCGTGGCAGGGGGAGCATGCAGTAGGGAGGGAAATGGAAATGGTGGTGAGAAAGGAAATATGGAGCAGCAGAGTGATGGCGAGGGGAATAACATCGATGACTCTTGGGACAATCTAGAGTAGAAATGAGATGTCTGAATGAGGAGCTTCTATGCCTTTTGAAGGCATGTGGCATGAGCATAGAGGTAGTGAGGGAAAGTATAAGTGTGTTTGCATGTTATAAGATGTGTGGAAAGAGGCCAGGTGTGGCAAAGAACTAGTAAAAATGATTGGTGATTTGAGGTTCTGCATCATGTTAGAGCTAGATTTTCAAGGTGGCATGAGCCTAAGCGTGGAAGGATTTGTCCTGGCATGATCTAGATGTGTCACTCATATCTAGGGAAATTTGATCCTTTTGGTGGAGAGTGAGGCAACACTCGCATAGGATTTCATCCTGAATCTAATGAAAATTAGAGTGGTAGAGCATTAAGTTGCTATCCACTCCTTTGTTGGCCAGGAGGTCTACTACGGTGTTTGCCTTTCTATGCACATGGTGGAAAGTCATGGCCTTTTGATGTTGCAACAGATGTTCTAGATGATTGAGGCAACTGGAAAGCCTCCAAATGGTCGAGACATTTATTTATGAAGAGCCAAGGAGGATGCGCGTGGAGGCTTGGATGATGAGTTGAGAATCTCCTTTCATTTCTAGTGGGAAAAAATTAAGCTCAATGGCTATGGATATACCCTCAATAAGCCCCTCTAGTTCCGTGGAGTTTTTTTTATCCCACCCCACATTTTCGTGGTAGGCATGTAAGGGGTTGCTGCTAGAGTCTATAAATATTCCCCCAAATCTGGCTTCCCCTGGGTTGCCTTTGGAGGCTCCGTCTAATTTGAATTTGAAAAATTCGGTAGGGGGTGGATTCCAATGTTCAAGAGGTGGTCCTTCCTATGCACGAGGGGGAATTCACCATGGGGGGTTCAATACTCATATGCCAGTTGTTCCAGATGGTGCATTCAGCTGTGGTTGATGGGAAGTCATCCTGCCCCCAGTGTGCCAAGGCAAGAGTTTCTTCTAATTTGTTGTGTATCTTGGCCTAGATCTGCTCTTGATTTAAAGATGCACCTTTAAATATAATTTTTTTTCATTCTTTCCATAGGTTCCATGTGAGTAGGCCTAGAATGAGCTGACAGAGACGATTTACACGATTTATGGAGCAGGGTTTATCCTGCCACTTGCTGATGGTGTTAGGGATGTTTCTGCGGTCTCGGTTGTATCCTATGCAGAGGGTCTCGATCTTCTCCCAGAAAGTGTTAGATATGGGGCAGAGGTCTAGCAGGTGATCGATAGTTTCGATGTCATTCTGGCATAGAGGACAACTCAAAGGACCCACAAATCCTCTCTTATGAGGTTCTCCCATGTGAGGATGTGTCTTTTACTTAGTAACCATAAAAATTTAGCGTCTTTGGGCTAGATCTTAGTTGTCCATATCTTCTTCCATAACTGATTTGTGGGGCCAGGGTTCAGAGGTTGAATAAGATGATAGGCTTCCTTGGTTGAGTAATTTCCACTTGGAGTATGGCCCCAATGACGTAGGTCTCACCCTTGATAATTTATGATTATTCCTTTTGTTAATTCCTCCTAAATATCTTTGTGTTGTTCATTGTTCCAGTCTGCTTTCCATCTATCTGTGGGGAGCCAATTCCTGAAACCTTGAGTTACATCATTAGTCCAAAATCCATGGACACAGTTTTTTTCTTTTTCCTGTAAAACCATGCTCTAGGTGGGGCGAAGGAAGACAGAGGAGAGGTTTAGAATTTGCTACCATGAGTCCTCTCAGAACTTAGATTGAGCCCCATTGCGTAGTTCCCAAAAGCTATGAGTTTGGATAAGATATTTTTGTTGTCTGGCTGCATTCCAGATTTGGGATTCTCAAGAGTAATATTGAATCTGATTATTTCCTCCTTGGGCCAATTTCCTGCATATTTGGTCGCCCATAAGGTTTCCCACGGTTTTTGTGGGGAGGAGAGCCATTTCCACCACTAGGGACCATGATGTCTTTGTTTTGCTCTAGATCTCTTAGACCAAGTCCTCCTTGAGTTTTTAGCATATATACCTCTTTCCATCTAACTAGCACCCATTTGTGCTTGTCTTTGGATCCACCCCAGAGAAAAGTTCTTTTAAGGTTGCGGATGGCTTTGAGGACCCATTTTGGTTTAGCAAGAACGGAAAAGAGGTATATGGGTAGATATTGAAGAAAAAATTTGATTATAACCAGACGTCCAACAATTTTGAGGGAGACGTGGGTCCAGGTGGATAATTTAGTGTCCATTTTGTCGAATAGCTCTCTCCAGGATGAGTGTTTAATAACTGATTCTGTGAGGGAAGCCCCCAAATAATTGGATGAAAGAAAGGATGTGGCGAAGTCGATGATGCGAGAAATATTTCATTGGGTTACATTGGACATATTGAAGAAGAAGATTTGATATTTCTTGGGGTCGACAGTGGTTTCAAAGGCTTCAGAAAAACTGTCAAGAAGGGTTCTAATGGCGCGAGCTTCCTGCACAGAGGGGTGACCCACGATCATGTTGTCATCCACAAATTGTTGATGAGAAATGGGAGGTTGATTTTGTAAGGGGATACCTTTAAGGTCATGAGATCGGATTAGGTTCTTGATCTGGCCGCCCAGACCCTCGACCATAATTACAAAGAGAAAAAGGTGAGTGAGGATCACCTTGCCTTATAACCCTGGAGGGTTTGAATGTTGCCAAGGGGATGCCATTGACTAGGATAAAGAAGAAAGGAGAGGATATTAGGCTCATGATCCAACAAACCCAACTATGGCAGAAACCAAAGGCTAGAAGTACCTGTTAAATGTAGTTCTAGTTGAGCTTGTCAAAGGCCTTGGAAAGGTCAATTTTGAGAAGCATGCCAGGATTTTTTGAGGTTTTTAAGGAGTTGATGACTTCATGTGTTAGAATAATTCCATCAAGGATCTACCTTCCTTCAACATAGCCTATTTTCTTCGGAGAGATGAGAATAGGAAGAAGATTCTTCAATCTATTACCTATAAATTTGGAAATTATTTTGTAAATAACATTGTAGAGTGCTATTGGCCTGTACTTACTTGCAGAAGCCGTGTTAGATTCCATTGGTATGAGAGTGAAGAAAGTTGCATTAAGAGCAGGAAAAATCCAGTGACTGTTGCACGATTCCTCCACTATGCCCCATACCTCCTCTTTGATGGTATCCCAGAAAAAGTGGAAGAAGTTGGTGGTGAATATGTCCGGACCTAGGGCTTTCCCTTCTTTTAGTTGGAAAACTGTTTGTTCAACCTCCATCAAGGTTGTGGCTTTGAGAAACATCATGTTGTGATCCTCATTGAATAGTTTTGGAATATGCTATGTGATTTTATCAATAGCCTCGTGTCACTGGGTGTTGGGTTATTTGAGGATGTATTTGAAGTAATTGAGAAATTCCTATGTGAAGTCCTCATGGTTTTCCATGTGCTTCACATTTTTATTCTTGAGGACTGTGATTCTATTGTGCATCCTATGCTCGGTTGTGGAGCGGTGAAATTTTTTTGTGTTTTGTTCTCCTTCCTTGAGCCAACAAATCCTTTATTTCTATTTCCATAGGATTTCTTCTTTCTTCAAGATCGATTGTTAGTATCTTTTCCATGGCTTCTGAATATATTGATTTTCCTTCTAAGATGATTTTTTTTTGGAGCTTATCCATTTGTGTTTCCATCTCTCTTTGGTCATGGAAGATATTGCCAAAGGTGTTATTATTCCACAGTTTCATTTTCCATTTGAGCATCTTCATCTTCTGCTGGAACTGATACATTTTTGTGTCCAAGGGTATATTGGGGGTAGCCCACCAAACTGAGACAAGTTATTTAAACCCCCATTGTTTGAGCCAAAATTGTTCAAAGTGAAAAGGTTTAGGTGTGGCAATACCAGGTCTTTTCCATTGAAGTTGGATCAGCCAGTGATCTGAACGAGAGGCTGGCCATTGAAGTTGGATCAGCCAGTGATCTGAACAAGAGGCTGGAGTGATGGTGGCTGCTAGCTCCCCTCCTAGGTGGATTAAATATTCTATGATGAGGAAGTGATCCAATATTGATGTAATTTGATGGGATCCTCCCCTCTGGCTATTCCAAGTGAAGATGACATTGAAAGTATGTAGATTTATTAGATTATTACCTTGGATGAATTCCTTGAATTTGGTGTTTTCCATGTCAAGATGTGTCCTTCCTCATTTTTTTTCCTGAAGGGTAGTGATCATGTTGAAGTCTCCTCCAATCATCCAGAGAGGGTGATTTTTCGGGTTGTTGAGATCCACTATGCTGTATAAAAGCTCTGTTTTTTGTATCATTGACTATGGGAAGTAGAAATTTGTGAGGTGTCCATGAAATGGTTCCAATCAAGTGGAAGGAGGTTTGAATGAAACAGAGATTTGCCTGACTTTTCTCTAGGGTGATCAATTGGGTGTTCCTAATAATTTCTAGGCCTCCCGAATCTCCACATGCATTGACGACTAGGGTGTTGTAGCCTTTCTAGAGTCTGTTGAAGATGGTATCCAGAGTTGAGCTAGAGAATTTGGTTTCTTGCATAAAGAAGATTGTGGGGTTTTCCTTAGTCATTATTTTCTTGATTAACCTGTGCTTGGAGGGAGGGGTTTTTTATCCCTGTGATATTCCATGAAATGAGCTTCATTGAGAGGTGTTGGGAACGACTGAGTAGAACCTGGTTAACTTGGGATAACACCCTAATTCTACTAGCACTCTGCCCATGATGACCAATTGCTATAGATATGTTCTTCTTCCTCGTTTTCGATATTCTTTTAGAATGAGTTTGGTGTTCAGGAGAGTGACACCTTGAATGCCGAGGGAGGGTAGTTGTTGAGCTTTGATGAGGACTTCCTCCAGTTTATGGATTTGCTAATGGGGGATTGAGAGAAATTATTTCCTCTTGCATGCATCTTCAAGCCCCATAATGTCTAGGTCCTGGTAGCCAATACTCTATTTCTTCTTCCATTTCTTATGGGATTGATTTTAGGGCTATGCCTTTTCCTTTTTTAAGAGTTTTCCATAATATGTGTTGAGGACTCGGGTTGCAGAAAGGATTCCATTTGGATTTTGGTCTGTTGGGCCTCTGGAGTCTGGGATTTTTTCTGCAGGGGTAGATCTGAGTCTCTTGGGACTTCATTCTCATCCTCATTCTGTATAGCTACGGCTTCAAAAAAAAATCTTGTGGCTAGAGCTCTTTTTCTCTGGTTCGTATTTGACTTCCTGATATGTCTTTTTCTTCAGAGACTTCGTGAACCCTTCGGTGTCTTTTTTTGTGGAGGCATTATTCAGAGTGGATATTTGATTTAGGGGAAGAAGGAAACATAATGCTAAATAAAATGAAATTCAACCTTAGTTTCACCTGGTCCTATGATCCATTAGGAACCATCTCCAAGCTATGGGTAGAAAACTAGTATACTCCTTGCATGCATATATATAGGCCAGAAATTGAGAAGTATATGAACCAAATAGAGTGGGCTGAAAACACTCTACAAGAGGCTGAGGAGAATTTAGTCTCCACTTCTACATCACAGACTCCTGTCCCATAAGAGAAAGTAGGAAAAAGAATTAGGGAATAAGGGTAACCTTCAGCGACTGAAAATTCCAGCAAAGAATTAAAGATTATATATAGGAAGAGGGCCAATCTCAATCCAAAGTTAAACCAAGTAAAGATTCAGAGCAAGAGGTCATCATAATCACCAAAGAAACACCTAGTTCTTCACAAGTTGGTGGCCAGACTACACTCTCTCCTATCACTTCAACAGCTTCACAGGATCAACAACAAGCCATTTAGAAAAGTAAAGTTTTCACAGGAGAGAAAGAGAAAACCATATTTGATACATTCAGGGAAATCAAGTTGAAGAATTAAATATTGAAGACTAACACTTATAATCAATTGTGGAAGAAGACTTCAAGTTCCTAGAGTAGAATGCAGTCATCATTTGACTCTAAGAAAGGAAAAATTAAAATGGCCTTTCTAAAGGCACATATTTCACAACCCAAGACAACATCAGACTACGAGAAGAATGCATTTGAATTTAGCATCAAGTACATCCATCCCATTTATCAAATGGATATGCACAAGAAAACAGGTGAAATGATTTCATCTACATTGACTAATAAAACTATGAGTTTGTCTAAATTACAAGTTTCCTTAGCAAACATCCAGTCACAACTGAATATGGAGAAAATCTCCTCTATGGCCAAGGATTCAAGGATTAAGTCTTTGGAAGAGTTAGTGGTCAGAGTTGGATATGATCCTTCCAACATCAAAGCTGCGGAAGAGATAATAAGGAAGAAAAATGCTAACATAGCAGCATTAAGGAAGCAGATGAAACTGTGAGCCATAAAATACCCTTTAACTAAGGACATTGAAGAAACAGAGCCTTAGAAGTTAGACACTTGGAAAAAAATATAGAAATCTAGTTCCAATTAGAAGGTAAACTCTTCTTACTAGCTTCTTTCTCATAGAAAAAAAGGAGCATTTGATAATTTAATAAAGAGAGGCATTCATGGCCCCTCCTGGTGTCTTGTTTTATTTCATCAAGCATTAGAAATATCCCATATCTTTTTATACTGTGATTATGCAAGAGTGGTTTAAATGGAAGTAATTTCCCCACTCTCTAGTAGAGTGAAATAGTCCTCTAATTTTCAAGGTCCTTCTATTGCTAGAGAAAAAAATATGCTAAAATAATTTTGAGGAAGCCTCTCTTAAAAAATTATTGGGAAGCTCTCCCAAAATCTATAGGTTGGAAAGTATGGTTAGTAAGGAGTAATGCAATATTTAATAACATGAATACTAATCCCCACAAATAAGGATTATCTTCTTTATTTATATGTATTGTTGCGTATAGAAAGGAAGTACTAGATGTTTCTCCGTGGACGTAGCCCAAGTTGGCTGAAACCCATATAGCTGTATCTCTTTTATATATATATATATTTTCTTTGTGTATTTCAGCATATTTTTGCGTGTTCCATTTCTCCATAATATATAATTTTATCGCACTTGAAACGGTTGTAACTATGTAATTTTCATATCTTCAAGATCTAAAATTTAGTCCTGTGGTAGCCCTTTGAGTCTTCATTCGAATTCCATAGGTCATACCCAATTTTTATTCTTCAAAATAAAGTTATTCCCAATATCCCACAATGACCTAGTTATGGACTAGTACTGTAGAGCAGACTTGTACAACGTGCCACATGTCTTTGTCTTGACCTCCGACCCTGAAAATGATACAAAATAAAATACAGTCCATGTAATCTCAACCACTCTTTATAGAATTCAAATACGATGTTTGAAACGAAATTTATGAGGCTTTTACCTCAGTCGGTTATTTGAGATGGAATTCGGGAGCCTACAAACACCCTAACCTCCTCAGATCATATCTCCAAAAATATAGTGAACTAAGATCTAAAATTTTTACACAAAGTTCCTTCAGATTTCGGCTTCTCATGGTGAATATTTTAGCTTCTGAACCTTCATAGAAAAAAAATTATAGTGAAAATTCCAATAAGTCCTGTTTACAACAATGAAACCCTAGAATCCAAAGCTTTGATACCAAATGTTAAGAAACCATCTCAAAAAATAGAAGAAAAGATAGAAAAACAACTTAGAAATCATCCTCTTCGAGGGGGAAAATTCCTTTACATTACATAAATGAAAATTTATTGGATGATACAAATGGAAAAACCTATGTTCTATATATAGGAGTTTAAGGGGTCACAATATAACAATATGGGGACCACATGGGCACAACAATAACAATAATGGGTATACACCTATGGGGCACAATAATAAAATTATGGGGACTATGTAAGCACAAAAATAAAAATAATGGGGCTACTCTAACAACAAAAATAAGGGGATATACTAGTATGATAGGGACCTAACAACTTGGGACATGTTGTTTCTAAGGAAGGCATAGTAGTGGACTTGGAAACGATCAGTGCTATCATGGAGTGAGAAGATCCTAGGAATGTGGATGAGGTCAGATCATTCATGGGATTATCAGGTTATTACAATAGGTTCATTAGGAACTTCTCATGGATTTCCTTTCCTATTACATCATTACAAAGGAAAGGAATGAAATTTGAATGGATAGGGGACTGTGCAACTAGTTTTGAGCATGTGAAGCAATTTCTTACAAATTTTCCACTTCCAAATATCATAGATCCAGACAGAGAGTTCATGGTGTGTGAAGATGCTTGAAAGATAGGACCTGGTGGATTCTTGATGCAGGAGGGAAAGGTGGTATGCTACCAGTTAAGGAAACTGAATGAGAATGAGAAGAACTATTTGACACATGATCTTGAGTTAGCATCAATCATTCATGCAATGAATATGTGGAGGCACTATCTTCTTAGCAGGAGGTTTGTGTTGATGATGGATCAAAGTGGGTTGAGATACTTGTTTTACTAACCTAATTTGAGTGTCAGGTAAACTAAATGGTTGGCCATACTTAGTGAGTTTTACTTCGAGATCAGGTACATTAAGGGTAAGGAGATTAGGATTGTGGATGCTCTTAGTATAAGAGTGAAGATGAATCACATAGAAACTATGAGTTCATATTGGAAAAATTTATAGGATAAATTCTTGCAACTATTATGAGAGGGAATTAGACCTTCCTTATGATTCTTAGATAAGTTTCAGACACCTATGTACATATATGCATTCATGACCTATATATTACATGTTCATGATATTTTTTACGAAATGAATGTCATGGTTAGGGATGGTTAGGTTAATTTATTTATCAAGTTTTTCTTGAATGGTTTTGTTCTTATGTTATTTATCATTATGGAAAGTTTTATTGAGTTCTAGGTAGTGGTATAGAGGCTACCCTGAAATTGTGGCTCAAAATTCTAGACCACAGCTGTTGAAATGGAATATTTGGGCCATAACCACACCCTTAAATAGCCATCCATGTGGTTGGAGGCCTACAACCACATGGAGTCCACTAAAAACGTAATCCAACTCAGGGTCTAGGCACTTGGAGTGGTTGTTTAGCTCTTGGGTGTCCTGTATATCCCGAGGAAGGTTAGTAAAGTTCTCGTTTGTTGAATCCACTTCCTTAAATGTACTTAAGAGGTTGGGTCATGTAATAATAGCCCTCGACTCATGTTTACCTTGACATACTAGTTAAAGTAGGTAAATGTGGGAGGCAACCTTACAAAAGTCGTGACAGGTTAAACAAATTGGAAGAATAGTTCATATTTTCCACAACAAATATGAAATGTGCACGAAATGTGGCTTAGGGATTCCATTTATATGCATATGTGAAGTTTTATCTATTTTTTATTAATAAAAATGGACTAATTTGTTCTTGAAACACATAAAACTAGATGCCAAAATATTTTAATGAAATATTTAGTCTAAAACATACATGTTCAATATTTTTGTGAAGAAATTAGCTATAGAACAAGCTATAAGGAAACTCAAAATTTAGGATACAAATCATAGAGTTTTTTATTTCAAGATATTGGGTCTCAAGAGTTCTCAAGTGTCAAGATGATGCACAAATTACATGTTGATCTAAGAAAATGACCCTTATATAGACTTTGATGCCCCAATGCAAAATTATCTCTCCTAGTTAGCATCCCTTCATCGATATTGGGATGTTTTATTGGTCACAATACTATTGATCAACACATTTTCTAGTGGATCGATAACTCCTAGACATGGATTCTTGGTTATGGTGGTAAAACAAAAAAAAATGGTATTATGGAATAATTTCAGTTGTAAGTTAACACGGACATGGAAAAAGTTACCATGACAATGCATGCCTAACAACATGCATCTAGCCGCCTGGGCTGAATGGGATAACCATAACCACACCACCCAATGAGAGCTCAACCTATTCTAATACCAGTATGTAATTCCACCTCCCATATTTACCCACTTTCATCGACCTGCTTGGGTAAACATGAGTTTAGGGATACTATGACATGCATCAACATCCTAGATAACGTTAAGGAAATGAATTCAATGAACCAAGACTTAAATGACCTTCCTCCTATGCTACAAGACCCCTAAGGGCTAAACAACCCTTATATATGTCCAAATCCTACGTTAACTTAACTTTTCACTAATATGGACACCCATACACTGCCACAACACTATCGGATTTCAACTATGACCCTCCATCCGGATGCATGATTCCTACAAGGGAGCTTCTGCAATCATTTTAACCCATTTTTGTTCCTATGATAACGGGATTTGAGTCACATTTTCAGGGCTGGTCTGTACACCACTTCCCATAACTTGACACAACTTTCCATAATGATAAATGACACAAAGAAAAATTCTCTAACACAAAAATTAATCAAGAACTTGACCTAACCGGGTCTAACCATGATAGTTATTCTGTTAAACACATGGTAAACATGAAATCTATAGGTCAAGAGTGCATATCTGAACATAGAGCTATGAAAATTATGTGAGAAACACAAATAAGGATTAATGCCTTGTCACAATACCTAAAATAACACCTATTAGGCCATGCATTCATTAACCAATAATTTACAAGAAAAACCAGATAAGAGCCATAACTTGAATAAAACCATGCTTATATCAACATATAAACAAATAAATAACAACGATAACACGACCATTAAAGCTACATATTAAAATGTATAATTACTCATGAATTATAAAGGGAAAAATATCTTATCATTCATATGGAAAAAAAAACAATGTGAGGGACTTCCACATACCACCCATCCATAGAGGTAAACCAAATCTTTATTTCATCCAATCACCCTCATGTCACATTCCAAGCATGAATGTGGGATCTCATGGGATAAATAGATGCATACAAAACCAATGGAATCCATAGGTTAAACCACCTCCACCCTCACATTACCGTGATATCACCTAAACCAGTCTTGAGATCACAAAACCAAACTAAACTTGGATGCCTAACAATTCCTTCACCATCCCTTGAGAAAATTTCTTGTCTGCAACCACCCTTTGAGGCTTCTAAGAGAAAACCATCTCCATCCCCAATCCTTGGTATTTTCCTTGTACCACCTCACCCAGATCAAAAAATCCTTCCTACAATCCAAAGCTCAACCAAGAATGAATCTCGTCACACCATGACTATTTGAAAATGGAAAGGAAAGGTTGAAACTATTATCAAACCAATAAAATCCCATTCTAGTGACAAAAAATGAATCAAATACACACACACATATACCACGCATGCCAAAACCAACTAGGGATTCATACATGCAACCTCTTACTTATAATTATTCCTGCTAAATCCTCTTCATCCAACCTTTCCTTACTTGATCCTTGCTATCCTTTTCCTTCCTTTGCTTTCTTTCTTTCTTTTTCCTTTTGGTTTTATTATCCTCTCTTAAACCAATTCCAAAATTAAACTTACAAATGGCCCCAAACTAATGCTTTGAATCCTTTTTATTATTCATGCCTCTAATATCTTCATTTCCCCTCTATTTTCCTTCAATTTCATTATCACATGACACCTATGACCTTTCACCTTCCTTTTCTCCTAGTTTCCTTTATTTTCATAAATAAAATTCCAAACAATGTATTTTTTCCTTTTCAAATACTTTTCCATTGCCTTTTCCAATTTCCCCTTAAACATAATAAACAACAAGTGATGCCCACTAGGATATTTTTCCCAACATTTAGCTTGGACTATGTTTCCCATGACCTTGGTCTTATTTTTTTCTTTATTAATTTATTATAGGAATTTTAATAGATGTATTTTACATCTTTCAAGATTTAAATGAAATTTTGTTGCTTGGAGCCTATATGAATTAATCTTGCAGGGAATGTTCTTCTAGCCAAAGTAGTCCTTTTTGCTTTACCACTTTACAAATTGTTAATACCTCGTGCTTCACAAAGTATTCTCTCTATTATGGAAAAATAAATCCACAAGTTTCTATGGGAAGGAGGAAAATAAAGTACAAATAAATTCCATATAATTAAATGGGATACTATGAAGCATCCTAAAATCATGGAGTGTTTGGCATTAAGTAACCTATGCTAATGAATAAATAAATAGGGAAAAATTGATTGGAAAACTACTAGAAGGAAGTTATCAAGAATGTAGGTTTTAACTCTGAACAGAAATTATCTACACATGAATCTTATAACAAAAAATAAAGAATAGCGAGAGCATAAAACATAAAATAGATAAACATAGAGATTTTCCCCTGGATCCCAAATCGAGATGACTAGCTTGATATTTCATTATATTCCTTTTAGTGTTACAACACATATATATACATGTCGAAGCATACATAAAGCCCAATCCATTAACCCTGGATTAGAATATAACTGTAGTTCCCTTGAATGGATCTACAAAAATACCAAGGGTTGAAAACAATCATACCCCAAAACCATGTGCAAAACCATGCACAGAACCATGGGTGGGGACCACCCATCGGAAATTAAGGACCAAAAAAAAAATTCCCGAGGCGCTGTCCCAGACCCCGACATGGGGGGCTGTCGTACCCCGTGTGACCCCCCTGTTGCGCCTAGTGCAAACGGGGGGCTCTCGCCCCCCTCTTACCCCCCCCCCGCACATGATTAGTCGTGGAAATAATATAACACATACCCAACAAAGAAAAAGTACCTTCAAGGAGGAAGAATAAGAAGTCTCAATTCAATTCAAGCCTAAATATGGTACTTCCCAATCCATAAATTATATGTATTAACAACCCATCTCATTTTCTCATGTTTGTATTTGAAGCTGGTAAATGGGAAAAATATAAACTTTGGACTGATAAAATAATGGATCAACAACCATTTAAATATTTCTAGGAGTTTCTTCCTATAGGATAATTGTTATGTGCACAAAGGAAATTCACCCTAGTCAATATTTACATTTGAGATGAGGAATGTAATTGGAATTGATGGGGCCTTATAAATATTCCACAAAATATTCAACGCTTGGCCTTTAAGCTTCATGTTAAACTAGCGGGATGCACGTCATGGAGATAAGATGAAGAATATTAGGTACAATGGAATGCATTGGTTTATTCCCGCTACTTCTCCAGTATTGAGTTCCCAAAAGATCAACACTTGGAAAAAAATATGGAAAGCTAATTCCAATCAGAAGGTAAACTCTTCTTATTAGCTTCTTTCTCATAGAAAAAATCCAAAATTTTAGAATTTAAGAAAGAGAGGTATTCATGGCTCCTCTTGGTGTCTTGTTCGATTTCATCAAGCATTAGAAATCTCACATATCTTTTTATACTGTGATTATGCAAGAGTGGTTTGAATGGAAGTAATTTTCCCACTCTCCAGTAGAGTGAAATAGTCATCTAATTTTCAAGGTTCTTCTCTTGCTAGGGAAAAAAAAATGCTAAAATTGTTTTGAGGAAGCCTCTCTTAAACAATTATTAGGAAGCTCTCCCAAAATCTATATGTTGGAAAGTATGGTTAGTAAGGAGTAATGCAATATTTAATAACATGAATACTAATACCCATAAAGAAGGATTATCTTCTTTATTTATATGTATTATTGCGTATAGAAAGGAAGTACTAGATGTTTCTCTGTGGATGTAGCCCAATTTGGGTGAAATATATATGTATCTCTCATTTTTAATATTTTTTTTCTATGTGTGTATTTCAACATATTTTTATGTGTTCCATTTCTCTATAATATATAATTTTATCACACTTGAAATGGTTGTAACTAAGTAATTTCATATCTTTAAGATCTGAAATTTAGTCTTGTGGTAGCCCTTTGAGTCTTCATTCGAACGCCATAGGTCATACCTAATTTGGATTCTTCAAAATAAAGTTTTCCCAATATCCCACAATGACCTAGTTATGGAATAGTTCAGTAGAGAAAACTTGTACATCATGCCACATGTCATTTTTTTGGCCTCCGACCCTGAAAATGATACAAAAGAAACTACAATCCATGCAATTTCGACCAATTTTTTATAGAATTCAAATCCGATGTTTGAAATGAAATTTATGACGCTTTTACCTCGGTCTGTTATTTGAGATGGAATTCGGGAGCCTGCAAACACCCTAACTTCTTCAAGCCATATCCCCGAAAATATAGTGAACCAAGATCTGAAATTTTTACACAAAGTTCCTCGAGATTTCGGCTTCTCATGGTGAATATTCAAGCTTCTGAACCTTCATAGAAAAAAATTTTATAGAAAAAATTCCAAGATGTCCTGTTTACAGCAATGAAACCCTAAAATCCAAAGCTTCGATACCAAATGTTAACAAACCAACTCACAAACTAGAAAAAAAGATAGATAAACAACTTAGAAATAATCCTCTTCGAGGGGGGAAATTCCTTTACATTACATAAATGAACATTTCTTGGATGATACAAATGGAAAAACCTATGTTCTATATATAGGAGTCTAAAGGGTCACAATATAACAATATGAGGACCACATGGGAACAACAATAACAATAATGGGCCTACACCTATGGGGCACAATAGTAACAATATGGGGATTACGTAGGCACAACAATAACAATAATGGGGCTACAATAACAATAAAAATAAGGGGATACACTAGTATTATAGGGACCTAACAACTTGGGACATGTTTTTTCCAAGGAATGCATAGTAGTGGACTAGGAAACAATCAATGCTATCATGGAGTGAGAAGATCCTAGGGATGTGGATGAGGTAAGATCATTCATGGGATTAGAAAGTTATTACAGGACGTTCATTAGGAACTTCTCATGGATTTCCTATCCTATTACATCATTACAGAGGAAAGGAATGAAATTCGAATGGATAGGGGAATGTGCAACTATTTTTTAGCCGTTGAAGCAATTTCTTACAAATGCTCCACTTCTAAATATTGTATATCTAGATAAATATTTCATGGTGTGTGAAAATTCTTGAAAGAGAGGAATTGGTGCACTCCTGATGCAGAAGGGACAGGTGGTATGCCACGAGTCAAGGAAACTGAATGAGAATGAGAAGAACTATTTGACACATGATCTTGAGTTGGCATCGATCATTCATGCAATGAATATGTGGAGGCACTATGTTCTTGGAAGGAGGTTTATGTTGATGAGGGATCAAAGTGGGTTGAGATACCTGTTTTACTAACCTAATCTAAGTCTCATTTAAACTAAATGGCTGGCCACACTTAGTGATTTTGACCTCGAGATCAGGTACATTAAGGGTAAGGAGATTAGGGTTGTGGATGCTCTGAGTATAAGAGTGAATATGAATCACTTAGAAAATATGAGTTCATAGGGGAAATATTTATAGCATCAATTCTTGTAAATATTATGAGAGGGAATTAGACCTTTCATATGATTCTCAGATAAGTTTTAGACACCTATGTTCATCTATGCATTCATGACCTATAGATTACATGTTCACCATATTTTTTACAAAATTACTGTCATGGTTAGACTTGGTTAGGTAAATCAATTTAAAATTTTTTGCATGAACGGCTTTGTACTGATGTTATTTATCATTCTGGAATGTTTCATTGAGTTCTAGGCAGTGGTCTAGAGGCTAGCTTGAATTGGTGGCTCAAAATTCTGGACCACAGCCTCTGAAATGGAATTTTTGGGCCATAAGCACACCCTTAAGGGCTCGTGAATGTAGTTCGAGGCCTACAACAACATGGAGCCAACTAAAAACATAATCCCACTCAGGGTGTTGGGACTTGGAGTGGTTTTTTAGATCCTCGGTGTCCTGTATATCGTGAGGAAGGTTAGTAAAGTTCTTTCTTGTCGACTCCATTTCCTTAAATGTACTTTGGAGGTTAGGTCATGTCATAATAGCCCTCGAATCATGTTTACCTCGACAAACTAGTTAAAGTAGGTAAATGTGGGTGGCGACCTTACAAAATTCAGGACAGGTTAAACAAATTGGAAGACCGGTTCATATTTTCCACAAAAAATATGAAATGTGCATGAAATGTGGCTTAAGGATTCCATTTATATGCATATGTGAATTTTTATCGATTTTTTATTTATAAAAATAGTCTAATTTGTTCTTGAAACACATAAAATTAGATGCTAAAATATTGTAACGAAATATTTAGTCTAAAACATACATGTTCAATATTTTTGTGAAGGAATTAGATATAGGACAAGTTTTAAGGGAACTCAAAATTTAGGAGACAAATCATAGAGTTTTTTCTTTTAAGGTATTGGGTCTAAAGAGTTCTCAAACATCAAGATGACCCAAAAATTACTTGTTGATCTAAGAAAATCACCCTTACATATACTTTGACACCCAATGCAAAATTATCTCTCCCAATTAACATCCCTTCATCAAGATTGTGTTTTTTAATTGGTCACAATACTATTGATCAACAAATTTTCTAGTGGCCTGATAACTCCTAGACATGGATGCTTGGTTATATGATGGTGGTAAAACATAATAAAATGGTATTATGGAATAAGTTTTATTGTGAGTTAACACAGACATGAAAAAAATTACCATGATAATGCATTCCTAACAACATGCATCTAGTTGTGTGGGTTGAATGGGATAACCATAACCATACCACCCAATGAGAGCTCAACCTACTCTAATACCACTATGTAATTCTACCTCCCATATTTACCCACTTTAACTAACCTTATTTGGTAAACATGAGTTTAGGGATACAATGGCATCATTAAAATCCTAGATAATGTTAAGGAAATGGAGTCTATGAATGAAGACTTAAATAAACTTCCTTGCGTGCTACAAGACCCCAAGTGCTAAACTACCCTTCTAGGTGTCCAAAGCCTAAGTTAACTTAACTTTTCAATAATATGAACTCCCATACACTCCCATGACACTTAGATATTTCAACTGTAACCCTCCATCCAGATGCATGATTCCTACAAGGGAGCTTCTGTAGTCATTTTAACCGGTTTTTGTTCCTACGATCACAGGATTTGAGTCACTTTTTCAAGGCTAGTCTCTAGACCACTGCCCAGAACTTGACACAAATTTCCATAATGATAAATGACACAAATAAAAAGTCTCGATCAAAAAACTTAATCACGGATTTGACCTAATCAGATCTAACCATGACAGTTATTATGTTAAACACATGGTAAACATGAATTCTACTGGTCATGAATGCATATCTGAAAATATAGATCTCAAACTTACCTATGAAACACAAAGAGGGGTTAATGCCTTCTCACAATATTTGCAATAATACCTATTAGTTCATGCATTCATTTACACGCAAAAACATGATAAGAGGTATAACTTGAATCTATCATAAAACCATGCTTATATCAAACATATAAACAAATAAATAAAAATGATAAAATGACCTTTAAATACACATATTAAATAGTATAATTACTCATTAAATACAAGGGTAAATATATATTACCATTCATATGGAAAAAACAACCATGTCAGGGACTTCCATGTACCACCCATCTATAGATTGAGCTAAGCCAAATCTTTATTTCATCCAATCACCCTTGTTTCGCATTCCAAACATGAATGTGGGATCTCATAGGATAAATAGATGAATAATAAAAAAGAAAAATCCATAAATTAAACCACCTCCACCCTCACATTACTATGATATCATATAAATCGGTCCCGAGATCACAAAACCAAACTGAGCTTGGATGCCTAAGAATTCCTTCAAAATCCCTTGAGAAATTTTCCTGTCTGCAGCCACCTTTTGAGGCTTCTCAGAGAAACCCATCTCCACCCCCAACCCTTGATATTTTCCTGATACCACCTCACTGAGATCCAAGAATCCTTTCAACAATCCAAACCTCAACCGAGAATGATTCCCATCACACCATGGCTATTCGAAAATGGAAAGGCAAGGTCAAATCCATTTTCAAACTAGGACAATCCCATTTCAATGAAAACAAATGAATCAAATACACACACGCAGATACCATGCATGCCAAAAACAACTAGGAATTCATACATGCAACCTATTACATACAACCATTCCTACTAAATCCTCTTGATCCAACATTTCCTTGCTTTATCCTTCTTTTCCCTGTCCTTCGTTTGCTTGCTTGCTTGTTTTATCCTTTTGGTTTTCTTCTCCTCTCTGAAACCAATTCTAAAATTAAACTAACAAAATGCCCCAAAATGATGCTTTGAATCCTTTATAGTATTCATGCATATAATATCTTCATTTCCCCTCCATTTTCCTTCAATTTCGTTATCACATGCAACCTGTGACCTTTCACCTTCCTTTTCTCCTGGTTTCCTTCATTTTCATAAATAAAATTTCAAACAATGTATTTTTTCCTTTTCAAATCCTTTTCGATGGCCTTTGCCAATTTTCCCTTAACCATAATAAACAACATGTGATGCCCACTAGGATATTTTTCCTGATATTTTCCCCAACATTCAGCTTGGACTACGTTTCCCATGACCTTGGTCTTATTTTTTTCTTTATTAAATTTATTACATGGATTTTAATCGAGGTCTGCTACATATTTCAAGATTTAAAGGAAATTTTGTTGCTTGGGGCCTATATGAATTAATATTGCAAGGCATGTTGTTCTAGCCAAGGTAGTCCTTTTTTCTTTACCACTTTATCAATTCTCAATGCCTCGTGCTTCACAAAGTATTCTCTCTATTTTGGCAAAATAAATTCACAAGTTTCTATTGGAAGGAGGAAAAGAAAGTACAAATAAATTCCATATAATTAAATGGGATACTATGACATCAGAGGAAATTTCAGCCTAAAAGTGGTCTCCTATGGAAAAAAGATAAAATAATAGTTAAAATAATAAAATAATATTTATAAATTTTGGAGGTGAAAGAAGAAAACTACTTTTCTAAATTGTATTTTAACTTATCTCCTTATAGGTTTACACAAATTTCAAGTGTAGATAGTCATTTGATGTGGAATTAAATTCCACATCCAATGAGTACCCATCATGCATACTTTCGAGAAGACCCACATTGATAAAAATTGCAGATACATTAAAAAACATGTTAAACACATTTTTTTAATGTATCTACAATTTTTATCAACATGGATCTTCTTGAAAGTATGCATAATGGGTACTTGTTAGATGTGGACTTTAATTCCGCATCCAAAGAGTGTCTACACACGAAATTAGAGTAAACTTTTAAGGATAAAATCCAAAAATACAATTTAAAAAGGTAGTTTTTCTTCTTTTCCCTTAAAAATATTGATATGTACTTCTTTTTAAATTTAAAGGATTTTTATTGGTTTACATATTATGACATGTAAATTACATGAAAATTTCATGGGCACTTTTAGGATGAAATTTCCTCTAATGAGCATCCTAGAAATCATGGAGTGTTTGGCATTAGGTACCGTATGATAATGAATAAAGAAATAGGGGAAAAACTATCTGGAAAACTAGTGGAAGGAAATTATCAAGCAAAAGGACCTTCAAGGAGGAAGAATAAGAAGTCTCGATTCAATTGAAGCCTGAACATGGTACTCCTCAATCCATAAATCATATGAATTAAAAACCCATCTCATTTTCTCGTGTCTGTATTTGAAGCCGATAAATGGGGAAAATCTAAACTAACAGACTGATAAAATAATGGGTCAACAATGATTAGAATATATCCAAGAGTTTCTTCCTGTAGGATAATTCTTATCTAGACAAAGAAAATTCACCCTAGTCAATATTTCCATTTGAGATGAGGATGGTAATTGGAATTGATGGGAACTTATAAATATTACACAAAATCTTCAACACTTGGCCTTTAAGGTTCATAGTCAACTCATGGCATGCATATCATGGAGATAAAATGAAGGATATTAGGTACAATGGATTGCATTGGTTTATTCCCTCTACTTCTCCTGTATTGAGTTCCAAAAATATCAACGCTTCGGAAAAAAATATGGAAAGCTAATTCCAATAAGAAGGTAAACTCTTTTTGCTGGCTTCTTTCTCATAGAAAATTTCCAACATTTGAGAATTTAGGAAACAGAGGCATTCATGTTCCTTCTCAGTGCCTTTTTTTATTTCATTAAGAATTAGACATCTCCCATATATTTTTATACTGTGATTATGGAAGAGTAGTTTGAATGGAAGTAATTTCCTCACTCTCAGGTCGAGTGAAATAGTCGTCTAATTTTCAAGGTTCTTATCTTTCTAAAGAAAAATATATGCTAAAATATTTTTAAGGAAGCCTCTCTTCAAAATTTATTGGGAAGCTCTCCCAAAATTTATATGTTGGAAAGTATGGTTAGCAAGGAGTAATGTAATATTTAGTAACATGAATACTACTCCTCACAACACAAGAATGAACGAAATCTCACTGTGGGCTAAGTTTTGAGCTCAAAAGATAAAATATAACTCTTCTTCACAAACCGTAGACCAAATGGAATGGGATTGGCTCAGAAAGTTTATAGTTTTAGAAATTTTTTAGCAAAACATAAGTTGGGACAACCCTGAAATAGATGAAAGCATAAAGCTAAGATTGATAAAGGTAGAATTAAGAGTGAAAAGAGCTAGCAACAAGGTTGGATTCTTTATTTTTATAGCGCATCCAAAAAAAACCTAAGGGTTGTAGGAGGGGAAGGGTTACTCCATTTCCCTGAGGAGGAATTTTTTTTAGGTACTCATTGGGTCTTACTCATAGGAAAAATAATAAAGCAGAGATTTATGATCTCAACCAAGGACTTTTGTTAAGCAAAGAACATTAGTTGGACATAATTATGGTTATGAGAGGTTCCCTCCTAATCCTTCATCTTCTAGTCAAAGGGTACCTCTAAAGGAGAAATATATGGAAGATATTATGGAAAGAATCAAGAAAATTTCAAAATATATCCCATCCAAATCATATTTCCATGTCTTAAGAAACTTCAATAGAGAAGTTAGAAAAGTATGCTTTTGAGGGGGTGTAAATTGGCGATAGATAAATTAAATATTAATGGCCAAAACATGCCTATTATAATTCCCTAATGGAAGATGAATTTAATTAAGTGTTTTTTTAGTTCTATTGGCTGATCTTAGAAGGGGACTCCTTTGCAACCTTTTCCTTGTAAGAAACATTATTTAAAGGGATATTTTTATCGATAATTAAGAAGGGGAATCATCCTTTTATAACATTGTTTCAAGGAGGAATGTAGATGAAGTCCATAAATTTCACACTATTGGTGTTCTATCATAATTATTCAAATGTTAGAATGTTTTTAATCCCACCTTTGAGATTGTGAAAGGATTTCTCCACCACTTTAACCTTTGTTTTTGGGATTTCCATCTATACTATAGTTTGTTTTGTTTGAAGGGGAACTTGTTTATATGGTGGAATTATTTTGATCCTTCCAGTGAGATTGTGAAAGAATATCTCTGTTGTTGTGACCTTTGGTTTTGGTATTTCCATCTAAAGTGTAGTTTTTGTGGTTGGAAGGGGCTTTTTTTGCAATCAATTATATTTTGTGGGAGACTGTGGAGCATGGGTAAGGCTTTATATTTGTCTGTGAGTGATCTTGACACCATTGAGAAGGTGTGAGGCCGCATTTCCCCTTTGACACTTAACCAAAAAAAAAAAATATTTCTTTTGCCTTGGAATGGGCCATATTGTGTCTGTTGGATAGCTACATAAAGAAAAAGGGTTGCAAATGAAAATTCATTTTAACTCGGCTTTATTAGTGATAAAATGTTTTTGAGTTGGACCTATTAACATTTAGATTGGAACAAAATGATCAATGGACATAATTTTCCAATGAGTTGGAACATATTCAAGGATTGAAATAAAAAGTAGGTCGATATGAAGACGAAACAAATACTCTAAGAAGGATGATTGAGGAGCTTAAATATTAGATCAAGAACTTGACTTTCATGGTAAGTGACTCAACCAACTCAAGCACTTGAAAAACTATTAATTTCCCACACTTAAATGAACCTCTCTATGACATGAGAAGGTTCATATTGATGAAAGATTTGTGTGTTCTGACTAATAGATAAAATGACTTTTTTTGTTTTTTTTTTTTTTTTCCAGACCATTTTTTTTTGTTAGTTTTGACCAACATTTAATAGAGATTTTTAAAAATGTGAGTTTAAGTTGATTAATCTATACAAATCCTGTGAGAAAAGGGTTTTTTAGGGTGTTGAACCCATTCATGCATTCAAAAGTGTATTTTACATAACCAAAAATTAAAATCTATTTTGTCTATAAATTTTACTAGGTTGTTATGTGTTGTAATTTTTGTGTTTTGTTGGGGTAGTTTTGTAAGCATTCACCTACCAAAATCCTTTTTTCATTACTTAGATATAATCTCCAATTTTCATTGCTTAGATTTTTTATTCTCAAGAAAATCATGTATTCTTATTGGATAAGAGAAAACATTTGAAAATTTTTGATGAATTTAAGCTCGTTAATGCTTGATGTATTTGTTGATAACCAAGCCCAGAATTATACAATACAAATACTCTTTTTGATTTAAAAAATAAAAATAAAATAAATAAATAAAAATAAAATAAAATTCTACCAAATATTAAGCAAAAATGATTAAAAAATTCTCTAACAAAAAAACCACTTTGTCCATTGATTAAATTATACATTTTATTTTTTTTATTTATTTTAAAATGCACAACTATTAACTTATTAAGCACCATAAATTTCTAAATTTTCAATGTTCCATTGTATATCTAAGAAGAAAGAAGGTATATAATATCTTTATGGAAAAATATAGAAAAATTCATATAGAATTTTAAGAAAAAATCAAACATAAAATTAAGAATTTCTTAAGATATTAATTTATTCTCTAATTTCTATTTTTTTTGTTTGTTTAATCTTATTGGTGTTATTTTTACTATTCTATTATTATTTAGTTATTAATTTTATTATTAGTTTATTCATTTTTTATTCAAATTTAATTATTTTAATATTTGTTTCCAACTATATTGACTAGGTTTAATGTTAATTTATTTTTTTGCTATTTTTGAGTTATTAATAATTTATTAAAAAGGGTAAATTAATTGTGATTTTTTGGTTTCTTTCGGTTTGTTTAACCTTATTATTATTTTATTTAGTAATTTTACTATTTTTATTATTATTTTATTAATTTTTCATTCAATTTAATTATTTTAATATTTGTTTCTAACTATATTGACTAGGTTTAATAATATTTTATTTTCTTAATGTTTATTTTCATTAATTTCTTGTTATGGTTTTGACATTGACCATTGCATATCTGCATTATTTATATTGAATGATCTAGATGAGCACAATCATGGGTCTACTTCTCAACTGATAATGTGATTTTCCGGAAGATTTATGATAAAATAGGTATGGATGATAGAAGTTTACTCTCCAACTTATATTTTATCACTGGTTAATAATATTTAAAGCTAAAATGAATTAAAAAAAAAAAGTGTAGTCTAATTTATAAATATAATTTCAATTTCAAGTAAAAATTTTAAACTTGTTATTTCAATAAATATCTCCTAAATTTTAGACAAATTAGATCAGAAAATAAACTGAAATATTTTATACATTACTAAAAAAAAATTCTTTTAAATTTCTTTTACCAAAAAAGGAAATAAAAGAAAGGAAAAAAATCAGTTTTTCCTTTAACTTCTTGAAATATCGTGAAACCCTAGGTTGTTTATCAAGTGGGACAAAACGGACCGCCATTTCAGAGTTAGCCAAACCATCTATATATATTTCAGTTTCCTTGCCCGAATGGATGTAAGGATTGCTTATATCTACCTTTAAGTGCTTGAAACATCCTCTTGTGTATTGGGTGTGGGAATTCAATCTTTGGCGATCAGTGGGAGGAGATCTATTATTGATGGAGGTTCAAAATGGTTGATCGCGTGATAATATGCATGCTCATCATGTTCATGCTCATTCTCAATCTTGGTGCTGCTGATCAGCGATCTGGCAACCTGTAGCCGGAGATGAATAGCGGAGATTCGGAGATGAAACCTAGGGGACGAAACCAAACCCATAGCGATTTCGACGCCTAGCTGTGGGCTGAGCGACGGCTGTCCTCCACCACCACCACACCATGAAACACAACCCATGGCGGTTTCGGGAAATAGCTGTGGGCTGAGCGACAGCTGTCCACCACCACCGCCACGCCATGAAACAAAACCCATGGCGGTTTCGCGGCCTAGCTGTGGGCTCAGCGACGGCTGTCCTCCACCACCACCACGGCCACGGCGTCTTCACTAAAATCATAAATAATCCACAAGTGTCGTTGCTGTTATCCTGGTGGTTGAACTATCTATTTCTGAACTACATAAATAATGGAGAATGTTCGGGTCTAAATTCTCTCTGATTTTCTGGTGGAATCACCAGGTTTGGTATTTTTATTTTGGATGATATTTTCTTATATTAATCAAAAACGTTTTTATTCATTTGTTTCAAATTTATAAAAATAATTTTCTAATTAATTATGTGTAATATTTATTTTAATTCAGTGTTCGTATGAACTCTTCTCTTTTTCACTGATTTATTACATAGGTTATTCTAAAAATTACAAAAGATCGTTCGACTATATTTCAATTAACTTATGATAAATTTATAACTTAGCGTGTCTTCCGATGACTTAATAGATTAATATTTTTTATTTCTATTTTAAAATAGTAATTGTTTTCCCTTTATAATAATTTATTTTATATATTTAAATTAGAAAATATAATATCTTTCTTGAAAATTTAAAATTAAAATTAAAATTAATGATATAAATAAAATATTCATAATAAATTTTCGATTTTTGTAATTAAGAATATGATGATAAACATTATGTGATCTGATAAAATCTTTTGGAACGTTTTGTGATCTTGTTTTTGTTTTATATTCAATAATTTTTTATTTTTTTTTAAATTTATTATTCACATTTATTATAAGAAAAATAGATTTATTTTTATATTTTAAAATTATCGTATAAATTTTTAGAATTTTAATTAAAACACATGCATATTGCATTTAGAAGAATGAACAACTAAGTTGATCTTATACTGTAGCTCTGGTGATATGAGGTTTCACATTTATATGTGAATTAGAAAGTTTCACACTTATATGTGAATGAGAAGGTTATACCAGGTTTCACACTTGAATCAGAAAGTTATACCACTTCATGTTCATGTCATCTGCAATCGAAATGCTTCTAGGAATATTAAAATACACATATTTATTATAATATTTACTTTTATTTTTTAAATTTCTGTAATGTATGAAAGCCAACAACATAGTATCGGTCTATGTAATAAAAGGTTACAAGTAATATAAAACTCACGCTGATTAATACAATTCTCATCATTGAAGAGATATAGTGTCTTTAAATGAGTTCTTAATTTATAGAAAAATGTTAAAAATAATGAAATGAGCTTAAATATTTAAATGTTACCCAACTATTAATAAACAAGCTGAAAAATCTAAAAAAATCCGAACAATAGGCGAATAGCTAGGTTTTTCATTGTAACCCAAGACATCGAGCTTTGGATTCATTGTAACCCAAGACATCGAGCTTTGGATTCATTGTAACCCAAGACATCGAGCTTTGGATCAGAGTTACAATATTTAATGGCAGGGACACTCGAATGATCCAACAAACCTTGACTTTTCACAACAAAGAGTTTTATGCAGGTTTCTCTCTTTTGAAAATGCAAATGGGCTACAGATTCTGTCTGAGGGTTTTGATAGTGAGGCCTGTCAAAAACTCATCTTGAAGCAGGCATTGGAAATACCGGCTACTCCATACCAAATTCACACCCAATCTATATCATGCATATGTGATCTAGATCCACGTCTTTTTGCATGGCGTCGAGTCCTCTTTTTTTAAGATCAGAATTCAGGTAAACTTTAAAGCTTGAAGGTAGATAGAACTTGAATTACATCGGCTATGTCTGGAAAAAATACACTCTATATCTACATTTTGAACTTTCATATGCTCAGATCAGAGTCATCTGCCCTCAGATCTGAACACTAAGGAAGAATCTCAATTTTTTCTGAAAAATTTAAGTGGAAAATTTCTCATTATGGAAAGACAAAGAGGGAAGAGACCATGGTTTCATAGATCTATATGAGGAGGAGTTCTTCCATGTTTTTTTCATAACTCTTAATGGAAAGTAGATCTTGCTAAGGGTTTTGGGAACGAATCTAGTGAAAGATCTAAAGAAGAGTTTTCAAAATACCTCAGGTATACCAACATCTTTACAAATTCTGAATTTTGCGGGAAACTTGTTGCAGGATATGCTTTAGTTGAATGATTATGGTATATAAAGGAAATCCACCATTATCTCAAAATATGACAACTCCAGGTCCATACATAGTAGAGAAGATGTAGAAAGATCCAAATGGATTTTGACTCAAATCTCAATATCTATCTCTATGGATCTTCTTCAATTGGACTAAATATTTTGATATTATCTATGTGCTAAGGGTTTTTGGTGGTATAGTTATTTAATAAGAAAGACTTGGAATATGCCATAAATGAAGGAACATAGTTTTGGGGAATGGAAGGTCTTTTTATAACTCCATGGTTTCTTGGATTGGATGGTGGTTACGAAAATTTGGTATGGGTAAGGTTACATAACCCTTTTGGAACAACCAAGTCCTATAGGGAATTGGAAATTCTTTGGAGAGTCCTAAAGATAGATAGAGAAAATATGGACAAAGGTATATTGACTTTTGCACGCATATTTATGAATATGATGTCAGATCTACCATCAGATATGACATTTGTAGAATACATGCTCACAAGCCAAGAAAAGGACAAAAAAAAGTACATAGGATACAAAGGGATGGAAATTTCCAGACCCTCATTATTCTAATGGTGAAGATGAAGAAATGGAAGAGATCCAATAACATCCAAAGGCCCTAAATCAACAAGGCTCTCAAAAGGAGGAGGGAGACAAGAAGCGAAAGGATAAGACTAAATAAAAAATAAACCCAACGACTTAACGGTGATCCAGACTCATGAAAACGGTGATCCAGACTCATGAAAATCGGCATGAGGAAAAGAGAAACAATCAAGGGCTAGGTGGAACAAAGTGATGCCACGTCCCTGGTAGCTCAAACTTAAACAAATAAGTGTAAGCAATATCAGACTTTGCAATTTTTATGGCTACTCTATCTCTTAGGGTTTGGCATAAAGTTCAAAAGGACAAAGATTAACAAGAGAAAATCAATTTATCCTGGTAAATGTAAATAGTGGTATCGTAGATACCATGAATGTTTAAACCACATACACATGGTCCACAACTACAATATATGAATGCACTGGTTATTATTAAAATTACAAACAATTTTATAGATAAAAAAATATATATCATATACATATATCACATTAAATATATAACATATTAATGGTACCTACAAATTAAGATCTATTTATCATAGAAATTAAAATAATTATTCTGTAACCATATTTAAATTTAATTAATAACGACATAAAAACTTAATAATTTAAATATAAAAATATTTTTAATGAGGGATATCCACCCCAACATTACCATGGATATTATTAACTTGTAAATAAGCTTTGTTACAATACCATGGGCCAATATGGTGGATTCTCAATGAAATATGCCCAAGAACCATAATTCATTTCACAATCAAAATATTTTATAAATATCTTATGTTAATTTAATTGTATAACAATTTTTTTTTTTTTTGGGTTAGTCTATCTATTCTTAGTTTGAAAGGTTTTTAGTATTTTCGAGGTAAAATTGTGGGGAGATATTTTCTGGAATCACAAGTTTGAGTTGTAAACTCTCCTCACTTCTAGTTCCATGTGTTGAATCCATATATGGGGTTAGAAACCCATTTTAAACAGCAAAAGTTAAGATTTGGCTAAACGAAACTAGTTTGATTTTGGTCAAAACTCCAAAAAGTTGCATGTTTATGCAACACCTTTTTTTTAATTAAGTCTAAAAAAAGAAGTTATAATTACTTTTGAGATATATTTAAACCCTTCATACTTACTACTACTAAAAATTTTCCATAGATATTCTATAGAGATTAAATCAAAGTTAATAAAATTTAAAATAAGCATATGTTTCTATATAAAGATGTGAAATTTAAATAATTTTATAAAGAGCTATCATAGATTCATTTTAACTAAATATATACTAAGAGAGGAGAAGAATCAAATCTTCAGAAGTGAAAACGTTTCTTGAACCTTTGCATTAAAAAGAAATTTGAATCTTCATAGATTTAATCCCTCTCAATACTTAATAAGTCCAGAGATAAAATAGATCTATACTGACTAACATTCAAAGCCCATTCTAAAATGTTTTATCCTCTCATCTCTTATTTATTGTCACACAAACTATATTGCAAGAGATATTTATTTATTTTATATTGTTTTTTAATTTAGTTTAATTTTCATAAATATATATTTGAATATCAATAGTTATTTGTAATATCCCTAGTACTCCCACAAAAAGCGTAAGAAACGGTTAAGTCTCAGAACAGTTACAAACCACCATGGGATTTCCTTATCATTTTATTATTTTCTTAGTCAATGGGATATGACTGAGAAATACACCATATAATTCCTACCCATCGAACATCATGTGAGCATGCCACTATCCTTTTAGTAAGCTTCTCATAGATGGAAACAAGCTAGACTCGGGTATTGTTAAATTACAGTCCAATCACCTATTTATCGATATTCCTCGGAGATAAATATTCCTCGGAGTCCCAAACAAGCGTAGGATCATAAATTTATATACTGCATAAGAAAACTACATTACCGAGCTAGTATTTTGGCACGACAGTGCAAGCCAGATCCAGTTCATGCCTTCCAATATAATAGATTGTCTCTCGGAGTTGAATTGTGTAAAGATGTTTATTTCTTGGTTTGATAAAGTTCCGCGATTGGTGCATCCATTGGGTATGAATGCTCTATAAAAAGGATGATGAAGACTGAATTTCATTGAGGTCGTCTAACATTTAACATGTTGGCTTTTTATATTTAAAAGAAGAGAAAGCAACATTGCTTGTTTTTTAAAAATATATATAATATTGAATAAGCATTTTATGTAAGAAAATAAAGGATTCATGCTCTAAAATTTTGTGCACACAAAAGAGTTAATTAGATTAATTTGTTTGGAAGGATTTTTGTGAATATGTATGCATATATTATTCATGTTCTTTGTTTAAAGACTAATAGAATTTGAATGAAAAAATATTGCATAGAATTTTGTGCATGAATTGATGAAAATAAAAATTGTCTTCCTAAAAGATGGATATGAATCTTCATACAAGAACAGGAACACATGTTTCTTTCTTGAAACAATTATGCGATTGTGTAAAAAAAAATAAAGGGTAGTTAATATGAAATAGAAAATATGCTTTTGTATTTAGATAATCTTGAAAAGATTTTCTCACTAGATGAATTTGTCAATTTCTTGATTTAGGTGCATAAATAGTTAAGTTAACCTTGTGATTGCTACCTATTTTTTATGCATAAAAAATGGTTAGCTATAGTAATTTCTTGAATGGAAGCATGCTAAACTTGCATGTAGAAAGATAGAGAATTGGGGTGTAACGTCTCTTCCTTCCACCCCAGCAATTTTTTTTTTTTTTTTTTTTTTTTTTTATAGTTTAGTTTTGTGTTTCTATTGGTCACAGCTGTTCAATTCTACTTTCGAATTTCGCCCATTATGATAATTGCGAATTTCGTCAAATTCTACTTTCGAATTTCGCCCATTGTGATATTTGCGAATTTCGTCAATTATAATATGCTATGGAATAGAGTTCCTATTCTTCCTATTACTCTTGTGGGTATAGTTTTATTGTTTTATTCCACCAATGTTTGGGGCATTGTGTAACTTACCTATATATATCACCATCTCTATTATATGGTTGTATTACTCCTATGCATGTTCGTCTATGCATGATGTGAATTACCCACATATATACTACCATATCTATATTGTTCTTACACCTATCAATTTATTCATTACGGTTTTTGCACAACATTTATAGGATCATCATACATATGTTTTTGAGTTAGATGGTATCCTCGTATGGTTTAGATATGGTCTTGGTATAGTTTATGTCTTGGTATAACTCCAAGAATTACAACACTATGGTCGAATTTCAACTTCTTCCACGTACTGAGGTTTTATTCCTAATTCAATTCTGATTGTCGTTTATATGAATTTATGATACTTACGTGGCCAGGGTTTCGAATATACAATGCGTGTTCCCAGATCATCAATGCTATCTCTCGTACATGTTATTTATGGTGAGTTTCCAGTAAAGCTAGGCACATTCACTTCAATGTACTCGAGCTGCGTTGTTGGCAAAGTCGGTTTAATGTATTTTGGAAATTAAACATTGTGTCACGTCTCCACGTCACTACACTCGATGGTTCTCTGTTGATTTTCAACTTTATTGGCTTTCATTTCATCCACGCTCAAAGTTGTAGGTATCTACGTTGGCATTATGAGATGCCATGCTAGCCTACTCTTGAACCTTCGCAGACCATACGACATGATCCCGCCAATCGATTCGTGTACACGCCATAGATTCGAGGCCACTTCGACGGTGGAGATTTTTTCTATCCAATTAGGGTTTCGTGTGTTTTTGTTTGGAGTCATTTGTATAAATTTCTATTTCATTTTCGAGTCTGTTCTTTCTCTCCTCATTTGTTTGATCGCCTCTCGGCGTTGAGACTCTGCTCATTGAAAGGATGAAGCGTCGGCTCTTCCAGGCTGCGAGCTTATCCATCACCCCATCGTTTGATATTTAGGTATGGAAGTCTAAACACTTTACCATTTTAACCGTGAGGCTTACACTCTGGATATATATATTTTTTTTAATTAGCAATACGCTCTGTTGACATTGGTCGAACTGAGTTTAAATGCAATAATTTCTTTCTACAGCCTCGTTTACCGTCGAGAACTAGTTGTGAATATATATATATATATATATATATTTTGTTAGTTGTACAAATCTCTCGTGGAGATTTTTCTGTTCGAGTATGTTGATTTTTGTTTCCTATTAACGATGAGTCACACTAGTATCCCATCGTTTCTTTAGAGGAACATACTCCTCTTCATCCTTCTTGACTTTATGGAGGTCTTTCGTTACATTCGCCAAATTGCCCTGGCTCGAGTGAACAATCACTACCTCAGGTAAGCCTTCGACTCATTGGCACAAAATTATTCCTACATTTTATTTGCATTTTGGTGAACGTTTTTACCATACCCATGTATTTTTTTTTTGCATGTCGTATTTGATGACAATTGTCTTCCATTCCCCAGGTAACCCGAGTTCTTGTGTTCCATTCACATACACTATGTTTTGCGTGTCTTCATATCGTCTTGTTGAAACGATGACTCACGTTGTCTCATTTTATTGCAGGTAGGTTCGGATATCATCGAGGGTTTTCTTCAGTAGTATTTGGTGGATATGAAATTCACTCGTCTTGACATCATTATAATCTGGAATTTCAGGTCGGTATCGACGCATCATTGGTCGAAGTGTGTCCAGGCTCCATTCTTGTTATTATATAGAATTCGTTCAAGCAATTCAAGATCTTAATGTCATAACAAAAGTTTTTCTTCTGTAATAATAACTTAGGCCAGAGACTGGGACTGTTGACAATTTTTCCTTCGGACTATGAAATTCCTTGAATAATTAAATTTTGGAATGTAATTATGGCACTATGAAAGCCTTTTTCCCGAAGTGGCTTTAGAATTTGATATATATATATATAGAATGTGTTTATTCTTTGTCTCTGTTATTATTGACAACTCAATAATATTTTCTAATAATTTCCAGATTATTATTTGATGTAATACTCTTGTTAATATTTTTCCTGTTAGTAATGGTCTTCTTAAATTTAATTGAAGAAAGTAATAAGTTTGCTAGCCTTGTCTTTACTTTCTGTTCCTCCTCATTATAATAGCATAATTGACTATAAGTATCTTGGTTGAAAGAGTTTATAAGTCTGCAATCTTTTAATGAATGAGAATTTTCCATTTCCACAGAGTTTGTAATTTCAGGTGTATTTTATGAGTCCACCAGTGGACCCTCTTTATACTCCTTAGTTTGGGGTTCCAGTGTACTAGTCACTTATAATGTTTTCTGCAACTATATACTTATAATTGTTCTTAGCATAACCTTTTCAGTCTATTTAGTTTTAGCTACTCTCTTGCACATTATATAGATCTGATGGGGAAATTATTTGTTATCTTTCCTAGCTTGTATAATCTGCATGCATTTTATAGAGGTTCACATGCACAGTTGTAATTTTTAGAAATTATTGAGTTTTGACCCTTACTTTGGGAAGGATATTAACACCAGTTTTATATATATACAATCCTCATACCATATTTGTTTGCATGCTTAGTAAACATGTTTAGTCCTGTTTCTTTACTATTTAATTATATATATACACATTTGTATATGTAGCACTAGAATTTATAGTACTAAATATATACTCTTCAATTTTGTCCTTATTATAGAAGGAAATCTATAAATAGGCATGAACTATTGTTTAGTAAATTAATCTGTCTGTACCTCACTTAGTTAATTCCACAATGTATAGCTCTGCCCTGCATATACTTAATTCCTCCTACACACAGATTTTTGGGTTTCCCTAATATTCACTGAATTAATTATATTTATAACAGATATAGATTAAAGTTACATAGTTATAAAGTATGAGGTAATATAATCTCCAGATTTAAACCAGAGACTAGTTTAGAGTTTCTGGCTGATTTATCCTCATATTTCTGGTTCCTACAACTATGTAGGACTGAGAGAGTTTAACTACTCTATCATTTTGTAAATGTATGGAACACCAGCACTAAACAAAACATTGCAAGAATTATGCAGCTACACTCATTAACCTTTACACTTAATAACAATAAATTTTAATCATTCATAATACTGTGAGCATACCACTTTGGTAATTGACCAGTCCTCCCAACCATAGAATCCCTCTATCTCCAGGACTCACCCCCGAGCTGAGATCACTTCCATTCTAGACCAACCTCTAATCTGTTCAGGAATAGCTTATTTAAGATTTTGCTCCCCAAAGCCCGTTTCTAATTCTGCGTCCAAAATTACAGGATGCTTTTCTTCCTGTTTGCCTAGGCTTCCCTTATTTAGGGATTTTTAAAGCTGCTTTCTGCTTTTCCCAGCTTTTTACCTCTTCCCAACTACTCTCCACATCATTTGGGAAACTAGATTTTCCTCAAAATCTAATTTGGAAATAAATTCTTTCAAGGATTTTTGAAAGATTTTTTGGGAAATATTTGCCTCTTTCCATCGTCATGGATTTAGCAAGTGATCTCATAATTCTCATTTTGGTCAATCTGCACAGAATTATTTTATTTATTTTTCATAATTAACTATTTAATTACATCCACAAAATACTTGTCCATTGGGGTCCACTCCCCTTAGGATAAAAGTTCAAATGTCTAGCTTTGAAAGAAAAACATAAACTAGGGGTGTTACATATTCCCCCTCTGAAAGAAAACACCGTCCTCAGTGTTGATATCTAACTACTAGAGTTCATTTTTTTTTCAAACAAAAATGTATATTTTTCCATCATTTCGGCTTCTCTTTCCCAGGTAGCTTCTTCAGCAGTAAATTGCTTCCACTGCACCTTTACTCTCGCTACCGTCCACTTTCTCAATTCAATTTCTTCCCACTCCAATATTTGAAGCGGTTCTGGAAGGAACTCCCCTTCTGGTTCCACCTGTATCACATTCCAATCAACTATGTGAGAAGCATTATGTACATATGCTTTTAATAATGAAACATGAAACACATCATGAAATTTAACATGGGGTGGTAAGGCCAGCTTGTAAGCCACTGGTCCCACCCTTTCTAACACCTAAAAAGGCCCACAATATCTAGGAGCCAGTTTCGCACAACTTCCAGCATAAAGTGTGCTCTTTTTTGGTTTAATACGCAAATACACATGTTCCCCCACTTTAAATTCTCGATGTACCCTCTTCTTATCACCATAGTTCTTCTGGAGATCTTGTGCTGTCTTGATGTTTCTTTGTATTTGTTTAGCAATTCTTTCCATCTCTTGTAAAGCATCTGGTCCCAACATTAGCTTATCCTCAGGTTGGCTCCAACTCAAAGGTGTATGACATTTCCTTCCATAGAGTGCCTCAAACGGACTCATTTTAATGGAGAATTGATAGCTATTATTATAGGAAAATTCAGCTAAATGCAAGTAGTCTTCCCACTTTGATGGCCTATCCATCACATACATTCTCAGCATATCTTCCAAAATCTGATTAGTTCTCTCTATCTACACGTTGGTTTGAGGGTGATAGGTAGTACTAAAATTCAACTTAGTGCCCATGCCCCCAAACAGACCTTTCCAAAAGGCTGCGGTGAACTTAGCATCTCTATATAAAAATATCACCTTTGGGACCCCATGGAGCCTTACTACTTCCTTCAGGAACACATCCGCTACTTGGGCTGTCCCGAAAGTAGATTTCACCGGTATGAAGTGTGCAGCTTTTGTTAAAGTGTCTACTACTACCATCACTGAATCTTGTTGGTATTTAGTTTTGGGTAGCCCTGTTATAAAATCTATAGAAACTGTGTCCCATTTCCATTCTGCAATCGGCAAAGGGTTTAAAAGACCAGCAGGATGCTGATGCTCAACTTTAACTAGTTGACACTTCATGCACCTAGGTAAATATTCTGCTACATCTCTTTTCATTCCTGGCCAAAACAACTTCTTTTTCAAAGCTGTTAGCATTTTCTGATATCTAGGATTCCCTGCATACGACTATTTGTGATATTCATCTAGAATTTCTTTTTTCAAAGTTTCCACATTGGGAATATACAATCTATTTTTGTAGCATATCAGCCCTTTTTGGTTTTGAGTGTATTCAGCCATCCCCCTCTTTAATAATTTCACCTGTAGATTCTCATAATTGGGATCCTGGTCTGCTACCTGTTTCACTAGATCTTCTAAGCCAAAACTAACACTACTTCCAATACTGTTTATATTTTGACAAGCATTTCTTCTCAAGGCATCAACAATTTTATTTTCTTTCCCTCTGATATGTTTTATGTCCATATCAAATTCACTTAGAAAAGACAACCATCTGGCTTGCCGAGCATTCAAATCATTTTGGGAAAAAAAATATTTAATACTAATATGATCTGTCATCAATGTAAATTTCTTTCCAAGAAGATAGTATCGCCACATCTTCAAGGAATGAATAATAGAAACCAACTCCAAATCATATTCACTATAGTTTTGTTCATGTGTCTTCAGTTTCCTAGATTCATATGCAATAACTGAATTTTCCTGCAAAAGGACTCCTCCCAACCCCTCTCTACAGGCATCTGTACATACAACAAATTCCTTATCAGGATCTGTAATCTTCAGTATAGGGGCTGTAGTGAGTTTTAATTTTAATTGTTCAAAACTGTTTTGGCATTTTTCATTCCACTCAAATTTGACACCCTTTCTTTGTAGTGATGTTATGGGATATGCTATGGCAGAAAATCTCTCCACAAATCTGTGATAATAACCTGCAATCCCCATGAATGATCTTATTGCTGAAACATCGGTTGGTACCGGCCATTCTCTAATAGCCTTTATCTTTTCAGGGTCAACAACCAACCCTTGTTCAGAAATAAATGACCCAAGTATTGGATCTTGTCCTTATAGAATTCACATTTACTGAATTTGGCATATAACTGGTTTTCTTTCAAAGTTTGCAACACTATCCTCAAGTGTTCTTTGTGCTCCTTCTCAATTTTTTAGTAAACTAGAATATCATCTATAAACACAAGTACAAATTTACCCAAGTACTTGTTTAACACACTATTCATTAGGCACATAAAGGTGGCAGGGGCATTTGTCCAACCAAAAGGTAGGACATTTGTCAAACCAAAAGGTAGGACTACAAACTCGTAGTGACCATACTTGGTTCGAAAAGCTATTTTACTAATGTCTTCCTCCTTAATTCTAAGTTGGTGATAACCAATCCTTAGATCAATCTTAGAAAATACTGAAGCTCCTCTTACTTGATAAAAAATATCATCAATTCTGGGCAGAGGGTATCTGTTTTTAATTGTCAACTTATTCAGCTGGCGATAATCAATGCACATCCTAAAGGTTCCATCCTTCTTTTTCACAAATAGAACCGGTGCTCCCCAAGGAGACACACTCGGTCGGATATAGCCCTTATCCAGCAATTCTTGCAATTGTATTTTTAGTTCCATGAGTTTAGGGGGACTCATTCGATAAGGGGCTCAAGAAACAGGTGTTGCTCCCGGCACCAAATCGATCGAAAAGTCAATCTCTCTTTTGGGGGGAAGATGAGGAATCTCATCTGGAAAGACTTCCTTAAACTCTCTCACTACTGGCAAGGTATCCATCAGCTTTTCTTCAGGTTTCTATTCTATCTCTTCTACATGTACTGCATATACTTGGTATCCTTTCCTAGCTGTTCTTTTTAATTGCAGTGCTGATATTTGTCTTACAGAGATGGGTTTTGGTTTTCCCTTGAGAATAAAAGGTTTCCATTTTTCATCTATGCAATGCAGAGTTTATCCCAACAATTCATCATCGCCTTTCTCTTTTCCAACCAGTCCATTCCTATCAGCAAGTCATACGAACCTAATGGAAAAATGTTTAGATTTACTTCCGTTTGAAAATCATTTAATTTAATTGGTGTTTGAGGTAACTTATGAGTTACCTTCCTTTTGGTGCCAGTGGCTAGCTGGACCAACCAAGATTTCTGAAATTTTTCAGTTTTGAGATTGCATTTTTCTACAATTTTTGGACTAATGTAACTCAAAGAAGCACCCGGATCAATCAAAACAGTAACATATTGGTCAACAATATTATCCTCCATTTCAACCATGGTAGCTTGGTGTTCTTCTTGTCGATTCTCCAAGGCTGCACTGATAGTGGGTATATTTCTTGCTATGTCATTTACTGTGATAGCTTCTCGATCTCTCATAATCATCTGAATGTTTCGGTGGGGACAATACCTCAATAGATGGGGTTCCCCACATCCCTAGCATTTCAAAGGTTCCCTCATTTTGACTGTGCCTTCCTTCTTATTTCCTTCATCTAGTTGTTTGGAACCAATTTGAGACTGAGCTGTTTGGCTTTCTTTTGGTTTATTAAAATTTTTCCTCTGGTGATCCCTACCAAAATTCTTTAAGTAAGATGGTTTCTGCTTCTTTCCTTTAATTTCACCTTTGTTCAACCAACCTTTTCCATGCTCAGCCTTTCCTTTAAACTGCTGGTAGCATAATCTAGCTTTCCTCCTCGTCCATAGTTTTTGGGTTATCAAACTTGATCTTCTCTTTGTACACAGCAGGCAAACAGTTCAAAAACCTTTGTACCTTGGCCTTATCTGCCCTAATTTAAGGGAAATATCACAACAGATTAGTAAACTTGGTGAAAAACTCATCAATAGTAAGTTGTCCCAGTCTAAGCTCATGAAATTATTTTGCTTTATCATCATAATAATGTTCATTTAAATAGCATTTTTTAAACTTAACCTGGAAATCTTCCCAAGTAACTGTCTATTCATCAATGGCATGAACCATTTTCGTCTCCTCCCACCATAAGGTAGCCTTACCTTGTAGTTGGTAAATAGCTAATCTGGCCTTCAGATTGCTTTCATATTCATAGACCTGGAAATACTTAATCATGTTCAACAACCAGGCTTCAACATCTTCCTCCTTCTCCCCATCATAGGAGGGAGGTTTGATCTTTCGGAATTCCCCCTGTAATTCATTTTTCTGCTTATATTGATGCCTAACAACATCATCATCCTCAGACTCATCATTTTTCCTCTTTCTGGAACCTTCACCCTCCTAGCTATTCTGCGAAGTTAATTCTATGATGAGCTTTTCTTGCTCCTCACTAGCTAATCACAATCTATCATTCTGGCTTCTTAGCTCAGCCATTTCTCGTTGCAAACTGTGCAACATAGCCATCACCGGAGCATTGGGATCTGGTTTATTATCATCATCACGCAGATCGACATAAATTTCCTCACCTTCTGCCATTCCAGCACCACTGTACACTAAACAACACAGATCAGTAAAATATATATATATTTTTTTTTAACAGTAAATCATTTATACAGTGAGCACACAACAACAGCCCAATTTTATATAACATGAGCTCTGATACCATTTGTAACGTCTTTTCCTTCCACCCCAGCAATTTTTTTTTTTTAATAGTTTAGTTTTGTGCTTCTATTGGTCACAGCTATTCAATTCTACTTTCAAATTTCGCCCATTATGATAATTGCGAATTTCGTCAAATTCTACTTTCGAATTTCGCCCATTATGATATTTGCGAATTTCGTCAATTATAATATGCTATGGAATAGAGTTCCTATTCTTCCTATTAATCTTGTGGGTATAGTTTTATTGTTTTCTTCCACCAATGTTTGGGGCATTGTGTAACTTACCTATATATATCACCATCTCTATTATATGGTTGTATTACTCCTATGCATGTTCGTCAATGCATGATGTGAATTACCCACATATATACTACCATATCTATATTGTTCTTACACCTATCAATTTATTCATTATGGTTTTTGCACAACATTTATAG
Source organism: Pinus albicaulis (assembly GCA_034641835.2). Classification (NCBI taxonomy): domain Eukaryota; kingdom Viridiplantae; phylum Streptophyta; class Pinopsida; order Pinales; family Pinaceae; genus Pinus; species Pinus albicaulis. The sequence continues at coordinate 627,993,811 of CM076569.1, forward strand.
GCTCATCATACATACGTTTTTGAGTTAGATGGTATCCTCGTATGGTTTAGATATGGTAGTATATATGTGGGTAATTCACATCATGCATAGATGAACATGCATAGGAATAATACAACCATATAATAGAGATGGTGATATATATAGGTAAGTTACACAATGCCCCAAAAATTGGTGGAAGAAAACAATAAAACTATACCCACAAGAGTAATAGGAAGAATAGGAACTCTATTCCATAGCATATTATAATTGACGAAATTCGCAAATATCATAATGGGCGAAATTTGAAAGTAGAATTTGACGAAATTCACAATTATCATAATGGGCGAAATTCGAAAGTAGAATTGAACAGCTGTGACCAATAGAAGCACAAAACTAAACTATAAATAAACAAAAAAAATTGCTGGGGTGGAAGGAAGAGATGTTACATGGGGTTATATAAACTTTTTTTTGCAAAAGAATTCTGTATTTGTTACATGAAAATAATAGCTAATGATCATAGAATTGTTGAGAAGGCAATACGTATTGCATACATTAAAGAAGTGCTATTATGATAAGCTCTTGCATGCATAGAGAATACTCATTGTGTTATAAAGATATGTTCTTTCCATGGGTAGAAGAACTATTAAGCCATATTTATTTAGAAAAAATATATGTGATTACTTTTATGCTACCATAACCATTATCTTAGTTTCTTTTGGAATAAGATGTATATGCATGTGAGAATTCTGTTAGGATTCATCTTCCTAACATCTCGAAAGAATATACATTTGCATGCGGGAAATTTCAATATGTTTTGTTAGGCTACACTATAAAATATATTTTTGGAAAGTATATGCATTTTCATGCATATGAACACGATTCATTGTGTTAGATTTCTTTACATATTTGCATGCACCAAAATTAATAGTTGAAGGGCTAGTTCTTTTGTTAAAGTTCATGTTGTTCGAAAGAATGAATATCATAACTTATGTGTTAGTTTCCTATAAAGGAATTTTTGGAGAGTTTTAGTGATTTGTCTTGCAAGAACGTTTACTTATGCAAAGAGAAATATTATTTAATGTGGTATTTTTTTATAGACATGCATTTATGGCTACACGCTTATAACTACTGCACGTTGTTAAAGGAAGCATATATTTTTTTTGCATTTCATGAATGTACATGTAAATATGGTGAAACATCACTAGTATATATTTATAATTTGTTTACTAAAATTAATTTAATCATGATGTCAAACGTTGTTGATAGTAGCAGTTCTAGGAAAAGGTTGTGACAAATGAAAACATGGATTATGTTTACCATTATGTGAGGCAATAATTTATTGGTTTATGTAGATTAACGTTATGTCAGTTGGAGAATAATTCACTGATGGCAAGAACTAGGCCCTAAAGACATAATTTTCAAGGGTTTGTCGCTAAATGATGCCATGATGACTGTAACAACTTATAATGAATTAGTGCTTTTATGAGATGATATTCTTTGTAATATTTTATCATAATGGCTAAGGGATGGAATCCTTTTATAACCATTGATTTAGTCGTGAAAACACTCACGAAAATTTAACGAAAAAATTAAACGTTTGCTTGTTTTCACCCTATCAGGCTTCCAAGGTATATCGGTGTCTAATGATGTGCTTTCCTATTGTGCCACTTTTATGATGTCGATTCCTTGCATGAGTTGATGTTTATAATATGAAGTATGTGGTTAATTAATCTAGTTAAATGAATCATGAAAATAATGCAAGGTTACATAATTTTTTTTATGTTAATATGCTACAACAATGGTTGTTAATGGTTATGTAACTTACTGTTCATTTACTAAATTTATTGTATGTAATGATGAAGATATTATCTAGTGGTTAATGAGAAATATGGTATAGTAATTTCGGTTAGTTACATGTGGTAAATTATGTAAAAAAAATTTGGTCCTATGAATTCTAGCATACGAGGTTACCTGAGGATGTTACAAGTGGTATCAGAGATGAAGAGGGAAATAGAGTGATTTAAAAGAATATTGGAAGAACCCCTTTAGATGTTAAAAATGAAAAATTAGTTGAGTAGTGATATTTGGCTATAAAAGCTAGTTAGTGAAGCTGTAGCTTAAAATTTGGAGTTGGATTTCACCCTCATTTCATGCATGGTGATATCAGTGATGGGTAGTGTGTGGTATCTGGATAATGGAGCCTCATTCCATATGAAGGGAAAAAAATAAATTTTCAGTGACTTGGAGGAGAACAACCTCCAGATGCACATCAATATGGGAGATGATGGAAGGTATAGCACGATCAATATCATTATAGTTACTTTTTAGAGGGATTCTAGTTCTCGCTTCACATTAAAATATGCCATATATATTCCAGAACTGAAGAATAATTTAGTTTCAGTTTCTTTTTTGGAAGATTGTGGCTACGATGTGATATTTAGTAAAGGAAAGGATTTCCTTCATCACATTACCACTGGACAAGTGAAGCAGATCAGGGGTTGGGTGGAGTACCTCTACAAATCAGATGTAGAATACTGTGATGATTTGAGCACGAAAGAATATAAGGTACAGAGCTAAGACATCGGTGAATTATGGTGTTGGAGACCTGTAAATTTTCACCATGGAGCTTTGAATATCATGCAACACATTTCTACAAGACTTCCTAAGGGTGTACTAGAGAAATGGGATACATGAAAATGGTGTACACTAGGGAAGTACACCAAAGGCACCTTTCATGATAAGGATATTAGAATGCAAGTAGTCCCCTAAAGAGTTCACTCAGATGTGTGTGGACCTTTCTCGAAAACCTCCAAGAAAAAGAACATGTATTATGTTATATTTGTAGATTATTTCTCACATAAGTACTAGATTTTCTTCATGCAGAAGAAAGACCAGACATTCTCCAAATTTTGTGAATTTAAAACACTTGTTGAGAAATAAACTGGCAGGAAAGTGAATGATCTCATGAGTAATAAAATTTTTGAATATGTGACGAATGAGTTCAAGAAATTCTATTCAGAATAAGGTATTCGACGAGAGTTAATAACACCCTGTAATCCACTACAGAATGGGGTTACTAAAAGGAATAACATAAGTATTGTGGGAGTTGCATGAGAAATGTTACATGATCAGGGCCTACCATTGCACTTGTGGAATGAAGCATGCAACACAACCATATATATTTAGAAAAGGAGTCCTCATCTTATTCTCAAGATGAGTATACTAGAAGAAGCTTTTTCAAGGAATAAACCATATGTTTCACACTTCAGGATCTTTGGTTCATCAATTTGCTATCATGTTTCCAAGGATGTAAGAAAAAATATATAGTTGAAATCAGAGTTAGGGATATTTATGGGGTACATTGATACACATCAAAACTATCATGTCTACCTAGCATCTCACAGGATTATAGTTGTTCGTAGAAATGTGAAGTTCGATGAAGAGAAGGCCATGATATGTTCCCTTGAGAGGGAACTTCAGTTGCATGTAGATGAGGAGATTTAATATCCAATGGAAGAACCTTGAATGTTGTGCATAAGCCACAAGAAGAGGAGTAGAGAGTGGAAGCACCTATTCATGTAGAGACATCTAGAGATGGAAGGATTCACACTAGGAAAGTTGATAAATTATTGCATGATTCTAGAGAGAATGTGGGAGAAGAAAAATCACAACAAAGGAAGAGGAGGTCATTGGATCGGTACACTGGGTGCATGCCTCTGATGAGTGAGATAGTTGAGATAAAACCATCCACATTCAAGGAATAGGTGCAGAAGCCAGTGTGGGTTGATGCCATGGTAGAGGAATATGATTCCATAGTGAGAAACAATGCTTAGGAAGTGGTCCAAAGACAAGAGAACAAGTCAATGGTAATTTAAAGGAGGATATAAAAGGTAGGGAAATCAATAGAAAGAAGCATCGAGAAAGAAAAAGCTAGATTTATGGCCAAGGGGTTCTCTCAGGTGCAGGGAATTGATTAGAGGGAGACCTTTTCTTAGTAGCAAGGTGCTCTTCTACTAGATCAATTCTAGCACTTGCAACGAAAATGGGATGGAAAATCCATCAGATGGATGTGAGGAAAACATTCCTCAATGGATTTATTGAGGAGGAGGTGTACATTTAACAACCAGAAAGATTTGATACCTTTGAAAAAGAGTCACATTGTGTGCAGACTCAAGAGAGCGTTGTATGGATTGAAACATGCACCTCGTACTTGGTACACCATGATTGACAGATATTTCACCGGGTTGGGCTTTACCATAGGTGAAGTAGATGAGAACCTTTACCATATTATTTTTGAAGGTAAATTTTTTATTATAGTATTATATTTTGATGATTTCATTTTAACTGCTGATGAGAAGTTGATAAAATCTTGCAAAAAGGATAGTTGGCTTCCAATTTTGGCTTCCTTTACCATACATGTTTTCATCATTTTACCACTTTTTCTCATCATCCTATCATCATATTCATCCATTTTTTACATCAATATAGCTAAATAATGTCTTTTATTTATTTTAATGTTTTAGTGAAAATTGAGAATTACAGATAAATTATGACAGAACTGGAAAAGTCTGTGATAGCTCGTTTGAAGTCATGGTTTCAGGACACCTAGGCATGAACCAAACACACAAATGGAAACTATGGGAACCAAGGATGGATGAATACCTATTGTTTTGTACTCGAAAAACTAGATTAGGGCCGGTCAACGCTGGTAAAACTAGACTATCTATTTAGAAATATCCCCTCATTTTAGCATAAAATACAGGCAATTTTGTGATTTTTTGGGATTCACCCACATTTTGTGTAACTAGCTAAGAAATTTGACCTAGTAAGGTGGATTGGAGATAATTATGAGTTATCTAGTCTTTTTAGCTTTTATTTTTATGTTTTGGCCTATTTAAATAAGGCTTTCATAGTTAGAAGTTTCCTTTGAACTTGTGGAGAATTATTATTTTCTCTAGACAATTGAATATTAAACCTTGTTCTCTCTCATTTTCTTATGCATCATATGGTTTGAATCAGTTTCTATAGATGATTGTGTTGAAGGTGTTCCACGCAAGAGTGGAGGGACCCCATTTGAGCTAAGTGCACTTTATTGTTACATAGTGTTTATAACTGTGAATATGCTAGCTTTAATTATGAGTGTTTATTCTTCTTTGCTATAGATACTTGAACATTTTTTCATAATGAAATTTTATTAATGGTCATAATTTCATTTTTTGAATATTGATCTATAGTTCAATAACTATTTTGAATGTGGAAGGATACCAAGGACCCTTAGAGTAGAGCCTCTTCTCCATGAACGAGGACTGGATTAGATTAAGCTTTAATTTCTTACTTGATTTCTAGATCAACTTTACATTCTTTCATTTCATTATGCTTTCATAGCTTCTTGGAAATGTTGTTATAGAAGTAATGTGGAAGGGTACCCTAGACTCTTAGAGTAGAGCCTCTTATCCATCTTCTAAAATAGATTAATGAGATTGACCAATCATTTACATGATTTTATAGAATAAATATGACTGATTTTTTAGCTTATATATGCATTTTTTCATAGATTAAATCTAAATTTTATCATTCACATGCTTTCATAGAGTAATTTTGAATAATTTCTTTTAATATCCCATCATGCATTTCTTTTTTCCAAAACTTAAAACAATGATCTCCTAAACCAACTAGATCTAAGACCCATATCTTTTGGTATGTTTCTAAGTCTAATAGCGCAGATTGATAATGAAATACATGCTCTAATTTAGTTCCATAAAGTAGGCTTACATTTTTGGCACCGTTTCCAAGGAAGCATACCTAGATATAGGTAGTGAGAAGAGAAAAATAATAAAAACAACAAAAAATTTGAGTTTATTTTAGTCATGTTTCTTTATGCCTACAGAAAGAGATGAAAAATGTAGATTTTCTAAACAAACCCCCCAAGCACTGAAGCATCCATGGGAGCAGGACCATTAGGAATAATTACACGAGTTGTTGGAAAACCAACTTTAGAAGAATTGGGAGAAAAATGACATTCGGGACAAATATGGCTTGTGTAGAAAGACAAACTATGTTAGCCTATGAAGTAAAAAGTAAACAAACACAAACATAAACATATTCCATAGGAAAGCAAAGAGATATAAGAAAACAAATTGTTGAACAAGTAGATCAAGCAATCCTCAAACAAATAGAAAAAATTGAGGAAACATAAAATATGCCTCTTATGAAGACATTACAAACAATTGATAAGGAAATGGTGGAGGAAGGACAAGGATCTAACGTCTCAATATTAACTCCAGAACAAAGGATTCGATTTGAAAGGAAACAAAGAGAATGGAAAATAAAAATAGAGGAAGAAATGAGAATAGAAGAAGTTTGAAAAATACAAGACAATGCCAAAAGAGAATATGAGAATAAGAGATGTAATGATGTAGAAACAGACAATGATTAGGAAGTTACCTTTGGATTCCCAATTCTAGATACAAGAGAAATTATTGGAGAGGAGTTAAAAATGAAGAATATTGCACCTTTTGTTTTGCAAAATTTCTATGGAATGTCTTCTAAAGACCCTGATTCATTTATTCTTGAATTTGATATTTTATGTTGTACTTATGGTTATACAGATGATATGAATAAAATTCGTCTTTTTTCTCACTAGATGAATTTGTCGATTTCTTGATTTAGGTGCATAAATAGTTAAGTTAACCTTGTTATTACTACCTATTTTTTATGCATAAAATATGGTTAGATATGGTAATTTCTTGAAAGGGAAGCATGGTAAACTTGCCTGTAAAAAGAAATATAATTGAGTTTATATTAACTTTCTTTTGCAAAAGAGGTATGCATTTGTTACATTAAAATAATAGCTAATGATCGTAGAATTCTTGAGAAGGGAATATGTATTGCATACATTAAAGAAGAGCTATTATGATAAGCTCTTTCATGCACAAAGAATACTCATTATGTTATAGAGATATGTTCTTTACATGGATAGAAGAACTATTGAGCTATATTTATTTAGAAAAATTATATGTGATTAATTTTATGCTATTGTAACCGTTATCTTAGTTTATTTTGGAATAAGATGTATATGCATGTGAGATTTCTGTTAGGATTCATCTTCCTAACATCTGGAAAGAATATAAATTTTCATGCGGGAAATTACAACATGATTTTTTAGCCTACATTAGAAAATATATTTCAGAAAGTATATGCATTTGTATGGATATGAACAATATTCATTGTGTTAACTTTCTTTATGTATTTTCATGCACCAAAAGTAATAATTGAAGGGCTAGTTTGCATGATTGTCATTACTTATGTGTTAGTTTCCTTTAAAGGAATGGAGAGTTGTAGTGATTTGTCTTACAAGAATGTGTACTTATACGAGGAGAAATTTTATTTAATGTGGTATTTTTTATAGAAATGCATTGATGGTTATACGCTTATAGCTAATGCATATGCAATGTTGTTAAAGGAAGCATGTCATGATATTTTGTTTGCATTTCATGAATGTACATGTATATATGGTGAAAAATCACTAGTATAGATTTAGAATATATTTATTAAAACTTAATTTAATCATGATGTCAAACATTGTTGATAGTAGCAGTTCCAGGAAAAGGTTGTGACAAATGAAAATATGGATTATGTTTACCGTTATTTTAGGAAATAAGTTAGTGGTTTATGTAGATTAAAGTTATGTTAGCTAGAGAATAATTCATTGATGGAAAGAACTAGGCCCTAAAGACATGATTCTCAAGGGCATGTGGGTAAATGATATCATGATGACTGTAATACCTTATAACGAATTTTTATTTTTATGTGATGATATTCTTTGTAATATTTTATCACAATGGTTAAGGGATGTAATCCCTTATAACCATTGAGTTAGTGGAGAAAACACTCGGGAACATTTAATAATAAAATTAAACATTTGTTGGTTTTCGCCCTATCAGGCTTCCAAGGCATATCAGTGTCTAATGATGTGGTTTCCTATTGTGCCACTTTTATGATGTGGATTCCTTGAATGAGATTTTGTTTATAATATCAAGTATGTGATTAATTAATATAGTTAAATGAATCACGAAAATTATTCAAGGTTAATTAATTTTTTTTATGTTAATATGCTACAATAGTGGGTGTTAACGGTTATGTAACTTACTATTCAATTATTAAAGTTATTATATGTAATGATGACGATTTTATATAGTGGTTAATGAGAAATATGGAATAGTAATTTTGGATAGCTACATGTGGTTAAGTTGTGTAAAAAATATCCGATCCTATGCATTCTACCATACGAGGTTACCCGGGGATGTTACAAGTGGCATTTCAGTTAAAGGTCACAAAACTAAAAACTTCTGGGAATTGGTAAGTGGAAAATAAATTGAGGGATTATACTTGTGGAAATAAACTCAATGTATTATTTTAACAATGTACATATTGATATATGCACTAGACTACTTTTGATCTGATATGCAAGATTCATGTTTATAACTGCACTGAATATTAGTAAGTAATAAAGTCTGCTACAAAAATTTGTTCATGAAATTTGAATCCTGATGATGATAAAATACAATAAAACATATGTTACACCTATTAGAAATCTTTAATACTCACTATTGAAAGTGAGAGTTGACTAACAACCTTTGCAAATATGAAAATATTAATGATATGTTTAATGAACATGACTAAAGTTACAATGCACTACTTATACTGAGTGAATGCCTGAATGTAAAATATGGGGAATATCATTCAAGATGGAAATAGAGTGTTTTAAAATAATTTTTGAAGAACCCCTTTAGATGTTAAAAGCGATCAATTAGTTGAGTAGTGAAAATTGACTATAATAGCTAGTTAGTGAAGCTCTAGCTTAAAAATTGGAGTCGGATTTCACCCTCATTGCATGGATGGTGATGTCAATGATGATTAGTGTGTGGTATCGGGATAATGGAGCATCATTCCATATGAAGGGAAACAAATAATTTTTCAGTGACTTAGAGGAGAAGGACCTCTAGATGCACATTAAGAGGGGAGATGATGGAAGGTATAATGCGATCAATATCAATACAATTACCTTTCAAAGGGATCCTTGTTCTCCTTTAATATTAAATATGCCATGTATATTCCAGGTCTGAAGAAGAATTTAGTTTTATTTTATACTTTGGAAGATTGTGGCTACAATGTGATATTTAGTAAAGGAAAGGTTTTCCTTTTTCACATCGCCATGGGACAAGTGAAGCGGATCAAGGTTTGGGTGGAGAACCTCTATAAATTGGATGTAGAATACTATGATGATTTGAGAAAAAAATCAGAGGAGGTATAGAGTTGAGACATCAGTGAATTAGGGAATAGGAGGCTTGGAAATTTTCACCATGTATCTTTGAATATCATGCAACATATTTCTACATGACTTCCCAAGGGTGTACTAGAGCAACGAGATACATGCAAATGGTGTACACTAGGGAAGCACACCATGTAGAAATTTGAATAAATGATATATTATTCAGTGAGATTCTCCTGATCACACACTATTTTAACTTCATGCACAATACAAAATATCTTCTACCGTTGATCATTAATTGCAGAAATAAAAACAATCACATGCACACATTAAAACCATAAACAATCACACATATGAACACAATATTTTATGGGAAATCTTAAAGCTGAAAACCCCCAACTATTTGTATATTATATGTCATAGAGAGCATGTAACAATCATTATACAAAGCTCCTCACAAGCTCTTAGTATAATATCCAATTGCTACACACTAATCAAGCCCGATCTAGCAAATCACATGCTCCAATCTCAGCCACCTGATAGCCTGCCTCTACTGCGCAATCACTACTGAAGAATGGCTCTAAATCAGCCTTGCTCACGCGATCCTCATTGGCATCTCCAATCACTGGTTGTTGCAAATCATGCAACAATATAGTCACAACTGATAGTCACACTACTCTTTCACCTACTTCTTCACCGGTCTCCACTGAAACTGTCCATGCATTGTAGTTAATTGATGTATTCTTTAGTTGATTAATGAGTTAATAATTAGTGAATTAATTAATAATTAATTCACACCACTCTCACTAGTGTATCATTCAGTTAGACTAGATACAACTAGCTCAACTATTTTTAACTCAGTTAAATTGAACACAACTCCACCAACTACCTCAATAACTCCACCAAACTCTGTCACATGATTTCTAACTGAAGTATCCATGCAATAGCTCCATTTAACCCTTAGGAATAGCGTAATTCCTTCTGTCAGCTCCTGTGCCACATCTGTGCACTTAACTGAAGTGCTCCAAGAGAATAAGATAATGTTTATAGTCCAAATATTATTAAGAGCTAATAATATTCGACATATCTATTTTTAGACTGGCAATCTAAAAATAGATTCCACCCAATATGTATAAAAATAGAAGTCCATATATTTTTTCCGACTTTACCAACCATCCAAAAATAGCATCCTGCAACTCATAGAACATGATCAACGTGTCTAAAAATACAAATAGTCTAAAAATAGACTTGCGCCAAAAATAGCCTGCGGGCCCACTTAGTGAAGGCAACTTCTTTTCACTAAGCTCATCATATTGTTGCAATCTCAACACTCCCTCTCAACAAGATAAGGATTGTATGTCACCCCTATCCTGCCCCTGTGGTATTTGAATTTTCTCCTGGTGAGCACCTTCGTTAAGATATCAGCATCCTGATCCTCCGTGGGAATGTATGAAAGTAACATGATCTTCCGCTGCACGCAATATTTGATATTATGATACTGGATGTCAATGTGTTTAAATCTATCATGAAATACTGGATTAACTAAGAGTTTGATGCAACTTTGATTATCACAATATATCACAGTAGGATCTAAGTGTGAACCGAACAACTTGACCAGGGTCTTCCTCATCCATATAGCCTCGCATGCAGCCAAAATCGCTGCCATATACTCAACCTCTACTGAACTAAGTGCCACAGATCTCTGCTTCCTGCTGTACCAAGAAATTGCTGTTGACCCGATACTAAAAATCCCTCCAGATGTGCTCTTTCTGTCCGTTGGGATCCCTGCCCAATTTGCATCCATGAAGCCACATAGCTTCACCTCATCCAAATGTCTCTACCATAATCCATATCCTGATGTGCCTCTGAGATATCTCAATACATGCTTGCCTACCTTCCAGTAGAGCTTGATAGGCTTAACCATAGCTTGTGAAAGCTGGTTAACAACATAGTATATGTCGGGTCATGTATTGACCAGATACATAAGCGACCCCACCAACTGTCAATAAAAAGTGGAATCCACTACCTCTGCTAATGTAGCATCCTCTTTCTTCCATCCACCAGGAAGAGGAGTGTCGATAGGCTTGCAGCCATGCATGTTGAACTTCTCCAGTATCTCCCGGGAATACTTGCCTTGAGACACAAATAGTCCATCACTGCGCTGCCAAATTTCCAATCCCAGGAAATAATGAAGGAGGCCCAAGTCCTTCATCTCAAACTCTTTTGCAAGATCAACCTTGCATGAGAGTATCAACAGTTCATCACCCATCAAAATCAAATCATCTACATAAAGTACAATGATCAAAAACTTACCCTCCACCACAATCTGGTATAGGTACGGATCCGCCTCACTCTTGGAGAATCCAAGTCTGGTAAAATAATTGTCTATCTGTGTGTACCAAGCACGAGGTGCTTGTTTCAACCCATACAACGCTCTCTTGATTCTGCACACATGCGACTCGCTACTAAAGATCTAGAAACCTTCGGGCTGCTCTATGTACACCTCCTCCTCAATCACTTCATTGAGGAATGCAGTCTTCACATCCATCTGATGAATGTGCCACCCCATCTGTGCTGAGAGAGCAAGAATCATCTGTATGGAAGAATACCTTGCGACAGGTGCAAAGGTTTCCTCATAATCAATCCCCTCAATCTGTGAGAAGCCTCGGGCATCAAATCTTGCCTTGTACTTCTCCACACTCCTGTCAGATGCTTGCTTCACTTTGTAGATCCATCTCAAACCCACCACTGATTTCCCTTCTGGCCTTGGGACAATCTCCCATGCACTATTTCTGACAATCGAATCATACTCTTCCACCATGGCATCTACCCATGCGGGATCCTCCATAGCTTCCTCGAAAGAGGATGGCTCTGTCATGATACACTTGCTCATAAGAGCCATGTATCTAGTATACCGATCAGGTGACTGTCTCTGTCTGCTCTGTGATGTAGGTTCTCCTACAATCCTCTCTGCATCTTGAGCCAGTCGCTCAGCTTCTGTAGTGCGCTTCCGCCCTCTGATGGTTGGCGCTACATGAGTGGTCTCTTCCACTCCATGAAACTCCTCTTGTGGCTGATCCACATCCAGAGACTCATCCTAAGGAACTAATAGATCCTCATCTGCATGCAAGTGTGGCTCCCTCTCAAGTGAACACTTCATGGATTTCTCCTCATGAAATTTGATATCCCGTCACACAACAGTCTTGTGAATGTCTAGAAAATACACACGATAGTTGTGGGGTGTATCAGTGTACCCAAAAAATATCCCAACCTCTGTAGTCGGCTCCAGCTTCTTCCTAGCATCCTTAGTCACATGAATGTAAACAGGTGAACCAAAAATCCTCAAATGGGAAATATCAGGCTTCTTACCAGAAAACGCCTCCTCGGGTGTACTCATGCAAAGTATCCTGTGAGGACAACGGTTCTGCACATATACTGCAGTATTACATGCCTCAGCCCGCAAGTGTATGGGAAGGCCCTGATCATGCAACATCTCCCGTGCATCACCCACGATCATTCTGTTCTTCCGCTCAGTAACCCCATTCTGCTATGGGTTATGAGGTGCTATGAGCTCTCTTCGAATTCCTTCTGCGCTGCAAAAGTCCTTGAATTTTCCAGAGATGAATTCACCACCATTGTCGCTCCTAAGAGCCTTCACCTGCTTCCCCGATTCTTTCTCAATCAGTGCCTTGAACTCACAAAACTTTGAGTATGTATCACTCTTATTCTGCAGGAAGAAGATCCAGCACTTCCTAGAAAAATCATCAACAAATATCACATAGTACCTGTGCTTTGCTGTCGAAGCTACTGAGAAAGGTCCACACACGTCTGTGTGAATTATCTCAAGGATCATCGTGGCGCGACTATCCTTCTCATGAAAGGTGGCTTTCACAAATTTCCCCAAGGTACATCCCTTGTACTAATCTGACTGCGCAAGAGTACCCTTAGGAAGCTGAGTAGAAATCTGCTGCAGTATCTTCAAAGCTTCATGGTGAAGGTGGCCCAATCTCTGGTGCCATAGCTCGCCATCATCTGGGCTCACCACTCCTTCTGCCTTGCCTGCCATTGCTGCATAGCCATCTACCTACAATTGATAAAGGTTCTTAACTTTAACCCCTATCCTCCAGGTTTCACCAGTTGCCTTACTGCGCAGGAAAGTATTTCCCTTGCTAAAGACAACATCATATCCCTTTTCTTCTAACATCGCCACAGAGATAAGATTCTTCTTCAATCCTGGAACATGCATCACTTCCTTCAATACGAAGGGTTTACCAGACTCCCTCTCAAAGGAAATGGTACCGATACCGGTCGCACTGTATCTACCATCATCGCCCATCTCGATGTGCACTCCAATATATTTATCCGGGGACAAGAAACAAATATTTATCTCCTCAAGCCATGGAATTTTGCACCAACCGTCATGAAACTTTAGAGCGAACCCATCACACTTGAGACCAAGCATGCGATCAGCGAAAAATATAGCTCAAACTGCGAGGCTAAGGCCTCTCCACTCGCAGATCCCGTAACCTCGCTATTTTTCTTCTCGTGGACACCAGTGGTAATTTCGTGTTGGTGACAAGAAAGCACTTCACCTCGGGACATGTCCTACTTCTTGCCTTCGGACTACTGAGAAGCATTCTTCTTCTTCCTTCCTGGTTTGGCAGCATGCCATGCTGGGTTCTTTCGATCCGAGTTCTTGATGAAGATCCATCCTCGGTATCATTATCCCCCCGCACAAGATCGGACCAAATTCGCTCCCATCCTGGAAATTTCTCCCGACCATTGACAGAGTCCTGATGGGACTGCCAACTCTTCGGAAGCCCAAGGAGAGCCAAGCTCACCAAGTCCTCATCATCTATAGTAACCCCCACACTTCCCATCTCATCCCTGCACTGGACAAACTTCGTGAGGTACTTGGGTATACTGTCGCCTTTCTCCATTTTTATGTTCTTGAGTTTATCCTTGAGCGCCAACTTCCTCTGGTCGCTCTTGCTTTGGAATAAGTCTGTCAATGCTTTCCACATCAAGAATGGAGAAGCCTTACCATGAAGGCTGGACACTATGTGATCCTTTACACCTTCCAACAGAATTCTTCGACACTTTGCTGTCTTCTTTTGCCATGCGTCAAGTGCGGTAGCATCGCTAGAAGCAGGTTTTGGAATTTCTGCATCTATGAACTCCTTCAACCCATTGTCATCCAGCACCGCCTCCATCCTGTCCTTCCATGCAATATAATTCGAGCTGCCCTCAAGGGCATAATCCAATCGCAATCCGTTGAAAGACATCTCAACTTCGACACCAAGAAAACACTGCTGCAAATTCGAATTCCACCAGCTCAAAACTCAACCGCTTCAATGTTTTGCAATTGCTCCAATGATCAATATCGCTCTGATACCATGTATAAATTTGAATAAATGATATGTTATCCATAGAGATTATTCTGATCACACACTATTTCTTAATTTCATGCACAACAGCGTAACCTCTTCTACCATTGACTGTTCATCATGAAATAAAAACAATCGCATGCGCACATTAAAACCATAAACAATCACACATATGAACACAGTATTTTATGGGAAAGATTAAAGCTAAAAACCCCCAACTATATGTATATTATATGTCATATAGATCATGTAACAATCATTATACAAAGCTCCTCACAAAGCTCTCAGTATAATCTCCAATTGCTACACACTAATCAAGCCCGATCTAGCAAATCACATGCTCCAATCTCTGCCACCTGATAGCTTGCCTCTATTGCGCAATCACTGCTGAAGAATGGCTCTGAATCAAATTTAATTGGTCCAGCCTTGCTCACGCAATCCTCATTGGCATCTCCAATCACTGGTTGTTGCAAATCATGCAACAATATAGTCACAACTGATAGTCACACTTCTCTTTCACCTACTTCTTCACTGGTCTCCACTGAAACTGTCCATGCACTGTAGTTAACTGATGTATTATTTAGTTTATTAATGAGTTAATAATTAGTGAATTAATTAATAATTAATTCACACCACTCTCACTAGTGTATCAATCCGTTAGACTAGATACAACTAGCTCAACTATGTTTAACTCAGTTAAACTGAACACAACTCCACCAACTACCTCAATAACTCCACCAAACTCTGTCACATGAGTTCTAACTGAATTATCCATGCAATAGATCCACTTAATGCTCAGGAATAGTGTAATTGCTTCTGTCAGCTCCTTTTCCACATCTGTGCACTTAACTGAGGTGCTCCAATAGAATAAGATAATGTTTATAGTCCAAATATTATTAAGAGCTAATAATATTCGACATATCTATTTTTAGACTGGCAATCTAAAAATAGATTCTACCAAATATGTCTAAAAATAGAAGTCCATCTATTTTTTCCGACTTGACCAACCATCCACAAATAACATCCTGCAACTCATAGAACATGATCGACATGTCTAAAAATAGACATAGTTTAAAAATAGACTTGCGCCAAAAATAGCCTGCGGGCCCACTTAGTGAAGGTGACTTCTTTCCACTAAGCTCATCATCTTGTTGCAATCTCAACACACCAAATCCACCTTTCATGATAAGGATAATAGAGTGCAATTAGTCCTCGAAAGAGCTCACTCAGATGTATTTGGACCTTTCTTGAAAACCTCCATGATGAAGAACATGTATTATGTTATATTTGTAGATTATTTCTCATGTTAATACTATATTTTCTTCATGCAGAAGAAATACAAGACATTCTCAAAATTTTGTGAATTTAAAACACTTGTTGAGAAATAAAATGGTGGGAAAGGGAATGCTCCCATGAGTGACAAGAGTGTTGAATATGTGTCAAATGAGTTCAAGAAATTTTGTTCAAAATAAGGTATTCGATGAGATTTAATAACACCCCATAACCCATACCATAATGGGGTTTCTAAAAGGAAGAAAAAAAGTATTGTGGGAGATGCATGAAAAATGTTTCTAGATCAAGGCCTACCATTACACTTGTGGGCTGAAGCATGCAAAAAAACTATATATGTGCTGAAAAGGAGTCATCATCGGATTCTCAGGATGAGTACACTAGAAGAAGATTTTTTAGCGAAGAAACCATATGTTTCACACTTCAGGATCTTTGGTTCATCAATTTACTATCATGTTTCCAAGGATGTAAGAAAAAATCTATAACTGAAAGTAGAGTTAGGGATATTTTTGGGGTACACTAATACACATCAAAACTATAGGGTGTACCTACCATCTCACAGGATGAAATTTGTTCGTAGAAATGTGAAGTTTGATGAAGACAATGCCATGATATGTTCCCTTGACTGGGACCTTTATTTGCGTGCAGATGAGGAGATTTAATCTCCAACAGAAGAACCGTAGGATGTTGAGGAGAAGCCACAAGAAGAGGAGCAAAGATTGGAAGCACCCATTCATGTAGAGATATCCAGAGATGGAAGAAATCACACTAGGGAAGCTGAAAAATTATTGCATGAGTCTAGAGAGAATTTGGGAGAACCCAAATCACAACACAGGTAGAGGAGGTAACCAAATCGGTACACTAGGCACATGGCTCTGATGACTGAGCTAGTTGAGACATAACCATCCTCATTTGAGGAATAAGTGTAGAAGCAAATATGGGTTGATTCCATGGTAGAGGAATATGATTCCATAGTCAGAAATAGTGTTTGGCAAGTGGTCCCAAGATGAGAGAATAAGTCAATGGTAGGTTCATGGTGGATATACAAGGTAGAGGAAGCAACATACGGAAGGATCGACAAACACAAGGCTATATTTGAGGCTAAGGGGTTCTCTCAGGTGGAGGGAATTGATTACAGGGAGACCTCTTCTCTAGTAGCAAGGTACTCTTCTACTAGATTAATTCTAGCACTTGCAATGCAAATGGGATGGAAAATCCATCAAATGGATGGGAGGACAACATTCCTCAATGGAGTGATTAAGGAGGAGGTGTACATTGAACAACCAAAAATATTTGAGACCTTTGACAAAGAGTCACAGTGTGTGCAGACTCAAACTAGTGTTGTATGGATTGAAACAAGCACCTCGTACTTGGTACACCATGATTGACGATATTTCACTACGTGGGGCTTCACCAAAAGTGAAGCAGATGAAAAAATTTACCATATTGTTGTTGAAGCTAAATTGTTTATTATATTATTATATGTCGTGATTTGATTTTAACCAGTGATGAGAAGTTGATAAAATATTGCAAAGATTAACTTGAGGGATAATTCGAGATGAAGGACATGGGACACATGCATTATTTCCTCAGTTTGGAAGTATGGAAAGGAGATGGGGAACTATTTGTCTCTTAGGGCAAGTATTCCAACAAGATACTAAAGAAGTTATGCATGGAGGGTAGCAAACCCATGGACACTCCTCTGGTATGAAGTTGGAGGAAATAGAATGCCACTTTAGGTGAGGAGGCGGAGGCCACTATTTATAGGCAGCTTGTGGGTTCACTTGTGTACTTTGTGAACACATGAAAAAATATGTGTTATGTGGTTAACTAGCTTATTCAAGCAATGGTTAAGCCAACCAAAATATATTAGAAGGCTACCAAACATGTGTTGAGATACCACAATGGCACTACTCAGTATGGTCTTTAATACAAATAAAGAGAGGGAGTGAACCTTCAAGGATTCACATACGTAGATTGGGCAGGTAGTCCATCATATCAAAAGAGCCTTTTAGGAGGAGTCTTCAGTATTGGATCAATAACAATTTCTTGGTACAACATGAAGCAGAGATCATTTTCATTCAGTTCAATAGAGGTATAGTACATGGTTGCTAGTCAAGAAGCTTGTGAAAATATCTCGATAAGGAAGATACTTTTTGGGTTATTTGGTGAGATGATGGATCCTACTGTGATTTACTGTGAAAATAAGAGTTTTATCAAACTCTCTAAAAATATAGTTTTTCATCGACGATCTAAGCATATCGACATATGGTATCATCATCTACGAGATTATGTGCAGAGGAAGATTATGTTTTTGGAGTACATTACTATAGAGGAATGTGATCCATATATTTTTACAAAGGCACTGTCAAGAGGAAAATTTGAGCTCCATAGAGACAGGATTGGGGTATTTTATAATCCCTTTCTTGTTGAGAGGGAGTGTTGAAAATTTCAACAAGAAAATATTGATTTAATTTTCCCTTGAATTAAATTAGCAGAAAAACGATATTCCAAATCACAAGACAACAGGAATGTGTTAACGAATTTAGTTTGACTTAGCTGGCTCAGTTAATTTGAGTTGAGGGCCTAACTTGAGTCATGTAGAGTGTTTCGTAAATTTTAGGAGCCTAGTTTGAGTTTAATTTTTGTTGTAATAATTTAATTCAGTTAAATTGAGTTAAATTCGATTAAACTAGTTCCAACTACTGGAGGAACTAGTGGGAAGTCTAGTAGTGGGGTGTGTACTCAGTGATCAACTAGTTAACTGATAAATCAATCATAATTAACTCATGCATGCAAGAAATATGAGTAACCCGGTAGAGATTGGATTTCAAGGGAAGCATACTATCAAATGTATAATTATCCAAGTTGTACAGGTGGTGCATGCAGTCAGAGAAGGACCTATAGGGATTGCGTAGTTCAGGAAGGGGATTTTCCTAATTAATAGAGAGATAATTCCAAATAAAATAACACAATTAAATAAGGGCCTGGAAGGAAACATAATTAGATAAGTATTGGCTAGAGTTAGTTTGTGAGGTAGTGAGATAGATTACATTTGTGCAGAGATTGTTCAGGCCTTAAAAAGCATTGTATTTCTTCGTTATTTTTTAATTAATGCAATACATATAAGAAGGGGTTTTGAGCAACATATTTCCCCTAGATATTTCCTCTTGTTATGTGTGTTAATTGGTTCATGTAGCATGTTATTAGTATTTCTTCTCAATCATGAATTTATTTATGTAGATGAGTAGATCATATTTAAGTATTATGTTTTAGAACATTACATGAGAAATATTGAATCTACTATTAATTTCTACATTGGTTATATTTTATGTCAATCTAGATATTTTGGACCCATGTTGTATGGATGCATTATGTACATAAATGTTTCTTTGGTTTTAGCGATAATGTAAATACGATTTACTATGTAAATTAATATGGGAAAGAGTGATAAAATATAATTTCACATTCCAGAAAGTTGTAGACAGTTGTGTAAGGCCTTGATAGAGGGGTTGATGGCACTTTCCTTCCTGAATTTCCTATCCCTAGAGATAGATTATCTTAGTAAGGGAAAATAGTTGTCAAAGATGGTAAAGAGGGGAAATAAAATGAGTTAACTCTGTTGATTTTGAAGCCTGTTGGAGGAGGCCCAAAAATTCCTCATAGACGGGACGTTTTCAGAGGAATAGGAAGGATGCCGCCAAGATGAATCCTATATTGGAACAGTTATGGTCATGAGAATTCTTGAGCTGGTTTTCCAGTGGAATTCCATAACTTTATAGATGTGAAAATGACTGAATATGCTTGCAGAAACTAGTTCCAGTTGGCTAGGAGGAGTAGCAAAAAAAATTAACTAATCATTTGTATATTGTGTTAAAAGTGATTTTTCTATATTATTGTTAAAATATTATATGTAAATATTGAGAGGAAGTGAGTCTAGTGCTTAGAAAGGAATTATTGGATGTGCAAGTTACTTTATTGTATTACCAATCTTATGAATTTATTTAGCAAGTGCTAAGAAAGTTTGCACTTGGTGCATTTATTGATCATTTCTTTGATTGAAGAGCTAGGCGATCTCTAAGTACTTGTGGAAGTATTTGCATAAGTAATTATTAGTTAAAATTATTTAATTTGATTGAAAAAATTATGATCAACATGATTATGTTGGATTAGTTAGTCATACATTACAAGGCAATTTCCATGGAATGTCGAAGGATTGTCAAACCATTCATAGAATTCCTGTGTAAAAGTGACCATGATTGTTTAGTAATTGCTAAGTAATGGTAATTTGGTATAGAAATTTTTTTTGGTGCTATGAATTTGAATAATGAATAACTGATGGAAAGTGGAATTTGCGTATTTTTGTAGTCACAAATGCTTATGAATATTGAAATTTTTTATTTTTTTTTGTCTATGGTTATTTCTTTGAAATGAAAAACTCCATTTTGAAAGGGAAATATCCCCTTTATGGTCGTTTATATTGTTATGTCATGTGTAACATTTAAAGTTCTAGTGGAAGATGAACATCGAGGAAAATGTTCCCTTTAAGGGGGTGAGTATGTAATTTATCCCTATTGTACTCCCATAAAACTCGTAATAGTTACAAAATTAAATTATTTTTAGTTTATTTAATGAAATCAAGAAACAGTTAGGTCTCTGAACAATTACAAACCACCATGGGATTTCATATCATTTGATTATTTTCTTGGTCAATGGGATATGAAAAAATAAACCATATAATTACAATTTGTGCAACAACAATTAGATGGCCAGTAATCTCTGCAATAGTATGAATCACATCATGTGACCATGCCACTATATTTTTCGTAAGCGTCTGAGAGATGGAAAAAAAACTAGACACTCATAATGTTAAATTACAGTCTAATCACCTTTTTATCGATATTTCTCAGAGTCTCGAACAAGAGTAGGATCATAAATTTACAGACTTCATAATAAAACTATATTGTTGAGCTAGTATTTTGGCATGAGATTTGAAGCCAAATCCCATTCATGCCTTCCAATATAATAGATTACGCCTGACACAGTTGAATTGTGTAAACATATCCAATTCTTAGTTTGAGAAAGTTCCACGATTGGTGCATCCATTGGGTATGATTTCTCTAGATCGAGGATGATGGTGAATTCATTTCATTGAACTCCAACCTTTAACATGCTGGCATGCAAGTAACCGACTTCTAGATACTACACTCAAGAGATAAGTACTCGTATCATTATTCCTCAAAGTAGAATTTTCATATGAGTCCTTTTATATTTAAAATAAGATAAAGTATATTTGATTGTATTTCAAAAATATATATAATATTGCATATGCATCTTATGTGAGAAAAGATAGGATGCATGCTCTGAAGTTTTGTGCATGCAGATAACCCACACTAGTTTTCTTAGTAAAGAAAATATGTTACTGCATGTAGATAAAGATTGCTATTATGTTAAAATTTTGGAAAGAATATGAATATATATATATATGTGGATCTTATGTAAGAAAATATAGGATGCATGCTTATTTTTTAAAAGGGAATTCATATGGATCTCGTGTATGAAATGATAAGAAATTAAAGTTATTTTCTTGAAAATGAATATGGATTAAAGATTTTAATTCATGAAATATTTTCATGGTGGTGAAAAATAAAAGAGAAGTGTTAATTAGATTAATTTTCTTGTAAGGGTTTTCATGAATATGTATGCATATATTACCCATGTTATTTATTCAAAGACTGCAAGGATTTGAGTGCAGAAACATTGCATAGTAATTTTTTTGCATGAATTGATGAAAATAGATATAGTTTTCCTAAAATATTCATGTGAATATTGTTTATACAAGAACAAGAAAACATGCTTATTTCTTGAAAATATTATGTGATTGTGTTAAAAAAAAACATGTTGCATGCACAAAGGGTAGTTATTGTGATATAGAATATATGTTTTTGTGTGTAGACAAAGAAATTTATTATGCAATTTTATTGAAAATAATAATATCTTTAAAATTTTGCCTTGCTAGATAGATTGTGTCAATTTATTGATTTAAGTGCATAAAAGGTTAAGTTAACCTTGTTATTCCTACCTAGTTTTTTATGCATAAAATATTGTTAGCTATGGTTATTTCTTGAAAGGGAAACAAGATAAACTTGCAGATAGAAAGATGGAGAATTAAGGTCATATTATCTTTCTTTTGAAAAAGAAGTATGTATTTGTTACTTGAAAATAATAGCTTATGATGGTGGAAGTCTAGAGAAGGGAATATGTGTTGCATACATTAAAGAAAGGATATTATGATAAGCTCATGAATGCACAAATAATAATCATTATGTTATAGAGATATGTTATTTTTATGGATAAAAGAAATATTTAGGTATATTTATTTAAAAACATTATATGTGATTACTTTTATGCTATCATAACCATTATTTTATTTTCTTTTGGAATACGATGTATATGCATGTGAGATTTGTTTTAGGGTTCATATGGAAAGAATATACATTTGTCTGTGGCAAAACATGTTATGGTTAGGCTACATTGGAAAATATATTTTTGGAAAGTATATGCATTTTCATGCATAGAAAAAACATTCATTGTGTTAGTTTTCTTTACTTATTTGCATAGACCAAAAGTATAGTGGAATGGCTAGTTATTTTGGTAAATTTCATGCAATTCACACACATGAAAAATCATAGCTTATGTGTTAGTTTCATTTAAAGGAATTCCTAAAAAGTTCTAGTGATTAGTCTTGCAAGAATGTGTTCTTGTGTGAGGAGAAATATTATTTAATGTGGTATTGTTTATAGACAGGCATTGATGGTTATACAAGTATAACTAATCCATATGCAATGTTGTTAAAGGAAACATGTTGCGATATTTTGTTTCCATTTCTTTAATGTACATTTAGATATGGTGAAACACCACTAGTTTAGATTTATGAATTGGTTGATTAATACTTGATTTAATCATGATGTCAAACATTATTGATAGTAGTAGTTACAAGAAAATGTGGCAACAAATGAAAAGATGGATTATGTTTTCAATTATGGTAGGAAATAATATAGTGGTTTTTGGAGATTAAATTTATGTCAGTTGCAGGACTAATGGCAATATCTAGGCCCGAAAGACACAATGATCAAGGGTTTGTGGGTAAATTATGTCATGTTGATTGTAATAACTTGGATTATGTTTTCTATTATGGTAGGAAATAAGTTAGTGGTTTGTGGAGATTAAATTTATGTTATTTGCACGATTAATGGCAATATCTAGGCCCTAAAGACACAATTCTCAAGGGTTTGTGGGTAAATTATGTCATGTTGATTGTAATAACTTGTAAGGTTTGTGGGTAAATTATGTCATGTTGATTGTAATAACTTATAACGAGTTACATTGTTTATAGTATGATATTAATTATAATATTTTATGACAATGGTCAAGAGATGGACTCCCTTATAACCATTAAGTGAGGGATGAAAACCCTCAAGAGAATTTAATAATAAAATTAAACGTTTGTTGGTTTTCACACTATGGTGTTTTTGGGGTATATAGATGTATAATGATGTGATTGCCTATTGTGCTACTTTTATGATGTGGATTCCTTGCATGATCTTATGTTTATAATATCAAGTATGTGATTAGCTAATATAGTTAAAAGAACCATGAAAATGATGCAAGGTTACATCAAAAAGTTTATGTTAATATGCTACAATAGTGGTTGTTAATGGTTATGTAACTTACTATTATTTTACTAAAGTTATTATATGTAATGATGAATATTCTATCTAGTGGTTAATGAAAAATATGGAAAATTAATTTTGGAAAGTTAACTTACTATAATTTTATTGAATTTATTCTATGTAATGATTAAGATTCTATCTAGTGGTTAATGAGAAATATGGAATAGTAATTTTGGATAGTTACCCATGCAAGGTTAGTGGTTAATGAGAAACATGCAATAGTAGTTTTGGATAGTTACCCATTGGTCAGTTGTGTAAATATTTTTTAATCCTATACATTCCCATGTGAGGTTACTGGGGGATGTTACATTATTACATTATTTCATGCATAGAAACAACATTCATTGTGTTAGTTTTATCTACTTATTTCCATGGACAAAGTAATAGTGGAATGGCTAGCTATTTTGGTAAATTTCATGCAATTCACACACATGAGAATCATAACTTATGTGCAAGTTTCCTTTAAAGGAATGTCTAAACAATTCTAGCCATTTGCCTTGCAGTAATGTGTGCTTATGCATTGATGGTTATACACGTATAACTAATCCATATGAAATGTTGTTAAAGGAAACATGTTGAGATATTTTGTTTCCATTTCTTTAATGTACATGTATATATGGTGAAACATCAGTAGTGTAGATTGATGAATTGGTTGATTAATACTTGATTTAATCATGCTCTCAAACATTATTGATAGTAGTAATTGCAAGAAAAGGTGGTGACAAATGAAAAGATGGATTATGTTTTCTATTATGGAAGGAAATAAGTTAGTGGTTTGTGGAGATTAAAGTTATGTCAGTTGCAAGACTGATGGCAATATCTACCCCCTAAAGACACAATGCTCAAGGGATTGTGGGTGAATTATGTCATGTTGATTATAATAACTTATAACTAATTACGTTGTTTATGATATGATATTCATTGTAATATTTTATGACATGGTCAAGAGATGGACTCCCTTATAACCATTAAGTGAGGGGTGACCACCCTCATGAGAATTTAATAATAAAAATAAACGTTTGTTGGTTTTGACCCTATGGTGTTTCTGGGGTATATAAATGTCTAATGATGTGGTTGCCTGTTGTACTACTTTTATGATGTGGATTCCTTGCATGATCTTATGTTTATAGTATCAAGTATGTGATTAGCTAATCTAGTTAAAAGAACCATGGAAATGATGCAAGGTTACATCAAAAAGTTTATGTTAATATGCTACAGTAGTGGATGTTAATGGTTATGTAACTTACTATTATTTTATTGTATGTAATGATGAAGATTCTATTTAGTGGTTAATAAGAAATATGGAATAGTAATTTTGGATAGTTACCGGTGGGTATGTTGTGTAAATATTTTTTAATCCTATACATTCCCATGCGAGGTTACTAGGAGATGTTACATTATTACATTGAATAACACATGCATGAGTGGATTAAAAATTTTAAAAATGAAATTTTAATTGATTAATTATTTTTTAAAATTTATTTTTGAAAATAATTGAAATCTAAATTTATGATATCAAGAAAATTTATTTTAAATTTAACAAGTAATATTTTTCCTAATTATTTAAATTAAATTACTTTTCCTATGTATTTTCCCAAATTTAAATTATCTTTTTATATCTTGTTCTTGAATTTAATATATATTTTTTCTCTCTTTATTTTGTTTTAGGTTAAGATCATATTGACATTTCAATCCATTATGATTGATTTAGTATTTGATGATGAGTGGTGAGACCACTAGAAACATTGAACCTCGGTAAACATACACACATCTTCAAGAAACTGACATCAACAATATGCCCCCTTTTTTTAAATAATTGAACTTTCTCCACTTTTCAAATAAAATTTAAATATATATATATATATATATATATATATATATATAATTGCGAATGGATTTTATATTTTTTTGTGTTATAAAAATATGATAGTAATGATTTTCATTTAAAAATATAAATATAGTTAAAATTCCTTTTATTTAAATGTAAATATCAAAACATAGTTTTCTCGTGTTTGTATTATTTAAATTGTCGAGTTATATTAGAACTCAATTCAAATTCGATAATTCATTTAATCTTTTCTCATTTTCAATGTAAAACATTGATAATTAAAATCCATGAATGAAAGACTTTATTATTATTATTGTTATAAACATCAATTTGAGATGCAAGTTTATTTTTACATCCAAAAACAATTTCTTGGTATTACACATATATGCAAAGTATTCACTCTAGTACATGTATTCATCATATCTATTTTGAAGAAAATTTTATACCTGTCAGGCATCCTCAATGATGGATGAATCCAATGTCGAAAAATATCTTAAACAATGAACTTCATAAATTAAAAAGGTAGAATTTATGTACCATATACATCATAAATAATGGGTTTCTTCCTTAGTTGTAAACTTTGATGATGAAGTTAGGGCTGTTTTATTTCTATGCTCATTGTCAGAAAGTTGGAATGTTTTATTTAGGGTCATTAGTAAATCTGTCTTTGGATCTAGTACTTTAAAGTTTGATGATGTTGTCGGTGGCATCCATAGCGAGGAAATGCAATGTAAAAGCTCTGGTGATACATCATGTAATGCTTTGAGTGCAGATACTAGGGGAATACATATGGAAAGAGGAAAGAGCCTATGATATCGCAGTAAGTCAAGGAAAAACAAATCCAAGTCTAGATCGGGGATAATGTGCTGGAAATGCAGGAAGAAAGGACACTTGAAGAAAGACTGTAAGTCTCAGAAGGGAAAAAAAGGAGACACACAACAAGAAAAAAATCATGAAGAGAATGTGACAGGTGATGTGTTGCAAGATGCTTTGATTATTTCTTTAGAAAATGTTATTTATGCTAGGGTGGTAGATTCAGGGGCCTCATTCCATGCCACACTTGATAATAAACATTTTCATGACTATGTTCAAGGATATTTTGAAAAGTTTCATCTTGGTGATGATAAACACTGTAAAATCATTGTAATTGGTAAAGTTATTGTTAAAAAATAGAATAGAAACCAATGGTTATTAAATGAGTTAAGGAAAAAAAAACATGATTTCAAAAGGGCAGTTAGGCAATTAAGGTTGTGTGACAAATTTTACAGATAAAACCTGGAAGGTCACTAAAGGAGCCCTGGTAATAGAAAAAGGAGAAATGATTGGTACATTATATGTATGCAATGAGATTTCTAATTGTGTTAATTCTTTAAACTCCACAGGAACATATGAAACATTATGACATGATAGGCTCACACACATGAGTGAGAAGGGATGAATATTCTTCACTCAATAAATTTGTTTCCAGGTTTGAAGAATATTGATTTGGATTTCTGTGAGAATTTTGTTTATGAAAAATAAAAGAGAGACATATTTCTTAGAGTTGGGAAAGAAAATAAGAGCGAAAAATTAGAGCTTGTGCATACATATGTATGAGACCTATTCAGGTATCATCTCTTAGTGGATCTCATTATTATGTTACTTTTATTGGTGATGTAACTAGAGAAACTTGGATTTATTGTATTCAGAATAAATCTGATGTATTTGATACTTTCAAGAAATTGAAATCTTTGGCTGAGATTGAGATAAGAGAGAAGTTTAAGTGTCTCATATCAAATAATGGATGTGAATATTGTAGAAAAAAATTTCATAGGTATTGTTTAGAGCATGGAATTTGTAGAGAGAAGATAGTTCCAGTAACACCAAAGGAAAATGGTGTATCAGAAAGGATGAACTTGGCAATCAAGGAGCGTGCAAGGTGCATGTGATTGTATGCATAATTTCCTTTACAATTTTGGGAAGATGTTGTAGATGTTTTTGTATATCTAATAAACACAGGGCCTTCAACTTCCTTGGATGGTGGTATTCTAGAGGAGGAATGAATAGGTAAAAAGGTAAACTACTCTTTTTTAAAATATTTTGGTTGTGAAGCCTTTGTCCATATTAATAAATAAAATAGAATAAATCTTGAGGAGAAATCAAAGGAATGTACCTTTATTGGATATGGTGTTAAGGATTTTGGTTATCGCTTATATGATTATGAAAATCACAAAATCATTAGGAGAAAAGATGTAATATTCAATGAAAAGGTCTTGTATAAGGATCAGATGCAGGAAAAGAAACAAGAAAAATAAAACAAAGAATACACATTTCTTGATGAGATCATACAAAAAATAAATGTGCCTGAAAATAATAATAATCAACAGCCACAATAACTACAACCACCACAAAAACAACATGCACCTTAAACACCTAAAAGTGGTGTCAGGATATCTACCAAGATAAGTAGACCTGCCGAATGATACTCTCCTTCATTATGTTATGTATTATTGACTGATTTTGGTGAACCAAAATGTTATGAAGAAGAAATTAAGTTAGAAACCATGAAGAAGTAAGAGCTAGCCATGAAAGAAGAGATGGAATCCTTAATACATAACTAGGCTTGGGACTTAGTCAAGTTTCTTGCATGTAAAACAACATTGGAGAATAAATGGGTTTATAGGTTGAAGGAATAAGATGGAGGAAAATAAAGGTATAAAGCTAGACTTGTGGTGAATGGGTTTGCACAGAAGAAAGGTATTGAATTTAATGAAATATTTTCTCCTGTTGTTAAAATGACTTCAATCAGAACTATTTTAAGTCTTTTAAGAACGCAAGATTTTCATCTTGAACAATTATATGTAGAGACAACATTTCTCGATGGATATTGAGAGGAAGAGATCTATATGTAGGAACTACAAGGATGTGAGGTCAAAGGGAAGTAAAAAATAGTAGCTCCAAGGCAGTGGTATCTAAAACTTGACAGGTTTATGTCTGAACAAGGTTATATTAGATGTCACTTTAATCATTTTGTTTATCTCAAAAAGAAAAATGATGGCAGCTATATTATCTTGTTATTGTATGTAGATGACATGCTTGTTGCAGGGTCTAACATGCAGGAAATAAATGTGCACAAATTAAAATTGAAAAAAATCATTTGCAATGAAGGGTTTGGGAGATGCAAAACAAATCCTTCGTATGAGAATAACTAGAGAAAAAAAAAATTAACATTGTCTTAGAATGAGGACATACAAAATATTTCAAAAATACTTAATATGCAGAATGAAAAACCAGTTAGTACACCTTTGGCTAGCCATTTCAAAATTAGTAAGAAGATGTCCCCCAAGACACAAGAAGAAATGGATTATATGTCTAAAGCTCCATATGAATTAGTAGTTGAAGCTTAATGCATGGAATGGTCTGCACAAGGCCTGATATTTCATATGTAGTGGGATTTTTAAGAAGGTACATGAAAAATCTAGGAAAATAACATTGGATGGTAGTGAAATGGATTCTTAGATATTTGAGAGGTACCACAAATCAAGAATTATGCTTTGGTGGCTCAAACATTTCTCCACAGGGATATGTTGATGCAGATATGGAAAGTGATAAAGATAATTGGAGGAGGACTACAGGTTATGTATTTACTGTAGGTGGAACAACATTTAGTTGAGTTTCAAAAATGCAAAGTGTTGTTGCACTTTCAAAAATAGAAGCAAAGTATGTTGCTGCTACAAAGTCTAATGAAGAAATGATTTGTTTACAAAATTTTATGGATGAATTGGGTAAGGAGTAGGAAATGGGAAGGTTATATAGTGACAACAAGAGTTTCATTCATCTTGGAAAGAACACAACATTTAATTCCAAGGATAAACTTATACAACTCAAGTACCATTTCATACGGTTAGTGTTGGAAGATGGACAATTGAAGCTCGAAAGTATAAACGCTAGCAAAAATCCTACATATATGTTAAAAAAAGTTATTGCCAAGGAGAAACTGAGATTCTGCTCAGTTTCAATTGGTATTCAAGTATGATGATGAAGATGAGAAATAGCTAGGTCCAAAGTGGAGTAATTGTCTAAAAAATGAAGCAGCGGTATAACCGTTTATATAGAGGAGGTATTGGATGTTTCTCCATGGATGTAGACCATGTTGGGTGAACCACATATATTTGTGTCTCGTTTTATAATTTTTTTGTGTTTGTATTTCCACATATTTTTATGTGTTCTATTTTTCTATAAGATATAATTTTCTCACACTTGAAAAGGTTGTAACTCTATAATTTCAGATATTTAAGATCTAAAAATTAGTCCTATGGTAGCCCTCTAAGTCGTCATTTGAATGCCACAGGTGAGACCTAATTTGGATTCTTCAAGGTAAATTTATTCCCAATATCCCATAATGACTTGGTTCAGTATAGTGAACTTGTACAACGTGTCACGTGCAATTTTTTTAACCTTTGGCCCTGAAACTGACATGAAAGAAACTACAGTCCGTCAATTTTGTCCACTTTTTACAGAATTCAAATCTGTTGTCTGAAACAAAATTTATGACGATTTTTCTTCGGTCGGTTGTTTGAGATAAAATTCGGGAGCCTACAAAAACCCTAAATTCCTCAGATCATATCTCCGAAAATTTAGTGAACCAAGATCTAGAATTTTTACATGAAGTTCCTGAGGATTTTGGTTTCTCATGGTGATCCTTTATATAAAGAAATTCATAGCGAAAATTCCAAGATGTCTTGTTTGTAGCAGTGAAACCCTAGAATCCAAAGTTGTGATATCAAATGTTAAGAAACCAACTCACAAAATAGAATAAAATATAAATAAACGACTTAGAAATCAGTCTCTTTGAGGGGGAAAATTCCTTTACATTACATAAATGAACAATTCTTCGATTATACAAATGAAAAAACCTACCTTCTATGTATAAGAGTATAAGTAGTTTCAATATAACAAAATGGGGACTAGATGGGCACACCAATAACAATAATGGGGCTACACCTATGGGACATAATAATAAAAATATCGGGAATACATAGGCACAAAAATAACAATAATGAGGCTACACTAATAATAAAAATAAGGGGATACAATAGTATTATAGGGACCTAACAACTTGGGACATGTTGTTTCCAAGGAAGGCATAATAGTGGACCCAGAAAAGATCAGTGCTATCATGGAATGAGAAGATCCTAGGAATGTGGATGAAGTCACATCATTCATAGGATTAATAGGTTACTATAGGAGGTCCATTAGGAACTTCTCATGGATTTACTATCCTATTACATCATTGTAGATGAAAGGAACGAAATTTGAATGGATAGGGGAATGTGAAACTAGTTTTGAGCAGTTGAAGAGAATGCTTAAAAATGATCCAATTGTAAAGATTACAGATCCAGATAAAGAGTTAATGGTGTGTGTAGATGCTTGAAAGAGAGGACTTGGTGGGCTCGCGATGTAGGAGGGAAAGGTGGTATGCTACGAGTCAAGGAAACTGGATGAGAATGAGAAGAACTATGTGACACGTGGTCTTGAGTTGGCAACGATCATTCATGCATTAGATATGTGGAGGCACTATCTTCTTGGTAGGAGTTTTGTGTTGATGAGTGATCATAGTGGGCTAAGATACTTGTTTTAATTACATAATTTGAGTGTCAGGTAAACTAAATGGTTGGCCACGCTTAGTGAGTTTGACTTCGAGATCAAGTACATTAAGGATAAGGAGATTAGGGTTTTCGATGCTCTTAGTATAAGAGTGAATATGAATCACATAAAAACTATGAGTTCATATGGAAAAATTTATAAGATTAATTCTTACAGGCAAGACAATAAGATGACAAGTACCAACAACTTAGGAACATGTTACAATAATAGGGTATAGGTGATTAAGATGTGGATTATCATATCACAATAAATGGTTTGATCAAATTTAGGGACAAGATAATATGTGTTGGATAAAAATGAACTCATGAAGCTTGTATTAAGGAAATTTCATGTTAATACATATTCAGGTCACCCGGGATATCAAAAGACATTTATAGTTGTGAAGAAGTTATACTCTTGGTTGAATTTGATGAAAGAGGTAGTTGAGTTCGTTGCAAGGGTTTTGGAATATCAATAGGTAAAAGAAGATTGTAATAATTCAAGTGGTCTATTGCAACTAATTCTGGTTTTGGAATGAAAATGGGAGGTCATTTCCACGGATTTCATCACATGTTTTCTGAGGACATCAAGATAGCATGATTCCATCATGGTTGTGATTGACAGGTTGACAAAGGAGCTCACTTCATTCTAGTGAAGTCTACTAATTTAGCTAGTGAGGTAGCTCAAGTCTTCACGAGGGAGATAGTGAGGTTGCATGGTATTCCTAAGAATATTGTATTTGACAGAGATTCCAAGTTGACTTATAGGTTTTGGAAGGAGTTATTTTCAGGTTTGGGTACACAGTTTTCCTTTAGTAAAAATTATCATCTGAAGAGAGATTTAAAAACAGAGAGGGTTAACAAGATTCTAGAGGAAATTTTGAGAATGTATGTCACGCACCTATAGAGGAGGTGGGAGGAGTATCTTCCATTGATTTTGTTTTCTTAAAAAAATGTGTATCAAGAGTCACCGAGGATGAGTCTATACTTTATGGGTGGAGTTGTAATAATCCTATTAGTTGGAGTGATCTAGTAAATATGGTATTAATATGACGAAACATGTTGGAATATATGGATTAGGAAATGTAGGTTATCAAGAAGATTATAAAGGTATCACGTGACAATAATAAGAGTTATCCATACCAACATAGGGCATTTAAGTATTTTTAAGTTGGGGAACATGTGTACTTGTGCATCAAGCCCAAGAATAGCTCCTTAAGGATTGGGTCATGTGCAAGGTTGGCACCTCGGTATTGAGGGCCTTTTAATATACTTGAGAGTATTGGACCGATGGCCTATAGACTTGCACTACCTCAAGAAATGAAAGTCCATGATGTTTTCCATGTTTCATTGCTTAAAAGATATGTGAAATGTGTTGATCACGTGATTTACTAGTTTGTATTTTAGGTGGAGCCCAAAGGAGAATTCCAGCTGAAACCTCAATGCATATTGTAGCGGAAACAAATCATGCTCTCGAACTCGGAAATTGAGCAAGTGAAAGCAGAGTGGAAGCGCTTTGGGCCCAATGAAGCTACATTGGAGATGTATGATCAGATGTGGGCTATGTATCCTTCATTATTTTACAGTTGATACTTAGGATTTTTGGTATATGTAAATATTTATGTATGGTTGTTATTGTAAATAATAATGAGATATGTTATAAAGCTCCAATAAGCAGTATGCTTGTCATGTAGGTTTTTCTTATCAGTAGGTTTTTCATTGTAAATACTACATTGAGCTAATTTATAAAGCCCCATAAGAAATATGTTTTGTTTTAATCATTTTTCTAGTCATAGGTTTCATAAAACACGGAGGACAATGTTCACCTAAGTGGGAGGGCTCTGTAACAACCCTGGGTCAAAATTTCATGTAATAAATTAAATAAAGGAAAAATAATAAGACCAAGGTCATGGGACACATATTCCAATATGAATGCTGGAAAATAATCCCAATGGGTATCGCTTGTTGTTTATTATGGCTAAGGAAACTGTCAGAGGAATTGGAAAAGTATTTGGAAAGGAAAATAGGAAATAATTGGCCTTTTATTTATGAAAATAAAGGAAAATAGGAGAAAAGGGAGATGTTAGGTCACAAGTTTGCATGAGAGGGAAATTAAAGGAAAACTAGAGGAAATTGAAGAAAATATAGGCCTCAATAATAAAAAGGCTTATGAGGATCAATTAATAGCTTTTTCTTAGTTTATTTTTGGAGCT
The DNA here is from genome assembly GCA_034641835.2 of Pinus albicaulis. Taxonomy (NCBI): domain Eukaryota; kingdom Viridiplantae; phylum Streptophyta; class Pinopsida; order Pinales; family Pinaceae; genus Pinus; species Pinus albicaulis. The sequence goes on from CM076569.1 coordinate 628,027,136, forward strand.
CTCTCTATTCTCCCATACTAAATCACACTTAGATCATTCTTGGATCACTCTAGCATCGAAGAAAGGAAGTAAAGGAAGGAAAAGGAAGGAAAATGAAAGAAAAGGAAGGTCAAGGAAAGAAAGGGACAAGAAAAAAAATGTTGGATCAAGTAGCTTCAATAGGAAGAATTGTAGCTAACATGTTGGATGTGACTTCCTAGCTAGTTTTTGAATGCATGATACATGAATTTATGTATTTGGTTCTCTTGCTATCATTGGAATGGGTTTTGGCAGGTCTAATAGTGGTTTTAGTCTTGCCTTTCCATTTCTAGATAACCATGGTGCGATGCGATTCTTTTATTTGTTTGAGATTTGGATTTTGAGATGGTTTTGGAACTGAGTGAGGTTGTCTCATAAGAATTCCCATGGGTTGGGTGGTGTAGGCGGTTTAGTCTCTTGGAATCCTTCAATGGGTGGGTGGTGATAAAAAAATTCCTCAAGGTAATGGTGAGGAAATTATGAGTCATCCAAGCTTGTTTTGGGCTTAGTGATCTCTTGCTTGGTTTTGGCGAAATCACAGTAGCCATAGGGAGGAGGCGGTTTAATCTCTGGGAAGCCATGGTTGTTTATGTTTTGGTTTTTTAGTTGATCTATTGATCATTTTTGTAAATATTGTAGGAGAATGAGGGTGGAGGTGGTTTAATCTTCGGGAAGCCTTGGTTGTTATGTATTGATTCCCACATACATGCTTCGAATATGGCATGGAGGTGATTGGCTGAAAGAACGATTTGGCTCAGCTCAATCTATGGTCGGGTGGTGAATGGAAGTCCCTAACTTGGTTGAATTTTTCTTATGTTAATAAGAGCTCTATTTAGATTGTTTTATATGAGTACTTATAATTTTTATTATGTGGCTTTGATGGTTTTTCTATCATTGTTATCATTCTAGTTATATGTTGGTCATAATCATGGTTTCATAACAGGCTCTAACTATGGATCTTGATATGTTTTTATTAGTGGATGAATGGTTAATGAATGCATGCACTAACAAATGTTATTGCAACTATTGTGAGAGGGAATTATACCTTCCTTGTGATTATCATATAAGTTTTAGACATATATGTTCATATATGGATTCATGACCTATAGATTACATGTTCACCATATGTTTTACGAAATTAATGTCATGGTTAGGCCTGGTTTGGTCAATTCCTTTATCACGTTTTGTATGAATGGCTTTGTAATAATGTTATTTATCATTCTCGAAAATATCATTGAGCTATAGGCAGTGGTCTAGAGGCTAGCCTGAAATGATGACTCAAAATTCTAGACCAAAACACATGAACTAGAATATTTGGGCCATAACCACACCCTTAAAGGCTCGTGCATCTGGTTGGAGGCCTACAACTGCATGGAATCCACTAAAAAATCAATCCAACTTAGTGATAGACACATGGAGTGGTTTTTTAGCTCCTGGGTTCCCTATATATCCCGAGGAAGGTTAGTAAAGTTCTCGTTTGTCGACTCCACTTAATTAATTGTACTTAGGAGGTTGGGTCATGTCATATGCCCTCGAATCATGTTTACCTCAACAGACTAGTTAAAGTGGGTAAATGTGGGAGTCGACATTACAAAATTCGAGACAGGCTAAAAAAATGGGAAGATTGATTCATATTTTCCACAAAAAATATGAAATGTGCATGAAATGTGGCTTAAGTATTCGATTTATATGCATAGATGAAGTTTTGTATAATTTTTATTAATTAAAAGAGACTAATTTGTTCTTGAAACACAGAAAATTAGATGCCAAAATATTGTAAAGAAATCCTTAGTCTACAACATACAAAATTTAGGATACAAATCATAGAGTTTTGTCTTTCAAGATATTGGGTCTCAATAGTTATCAAGTGTCAAGATGACCCGAAAGCTACCTACTGATCTAAGAAAAACACCCTTATATAGATTTTGGCACCCCAATGAAAAATTATCTCTCTAATTGATATCCCTTCATCGAGATTGGGATGTTTTATTGATCACAATACTATTGATCAACACATTTTATAGTGTTCCGTCAACTCCTAGATATGGATTCTTGGTTATATTATGGTGTTAAAACAACAAAAAAATGGTATTATGGAATAATTTTTATTGTGATTTAACATGGAAATGATAAAAATTAAAATTACCATGACAAAAATTACCATGAAAATGCATGCCTAACAACATGCATCTAACCGTCTAGGATGAATGGGATAACCATAACCATACCACCCAATGAGCGCTCAACCTACATTAATACCACTATGTAATTCCACCTCCCATATTTACCCACTTTCACCAACCTTCTTAGGTAAACATGAGTTTAGGGATACTATGACATGCATCAACCTCCTAGATAATGTTAAGGAAATAGAATCTATGAACCAAGACTTAAATGACCTTCCTCGGGTGCTATATGACCCCAAAGGGTTAAACCACTCTTCTAGGTATCCAAACCTTAAGTTAACTTAACTTTTCACTAATATGGACTCCCATACACTAGCACAAAACTGTCAGATTTTGACTGTAACTTGGTAGCTGGACGCATGAATCCTGCAAGGGAGCGAATGCAGTATTTTTAACCTAGTTTTGTTCATGCGATCATGGGATTTGAGTCACTTTTTCAAGGCTATTCTCGAGACCACTACCCAGAACTTGACACAACTTTCCATAATGATAAATGACAAAAATAAAAGGTTTCTAACACAAAACTTAATCAAGGAATTGACTTAACCCGGTCTAACCATGACAATTATTCCATTGAACACATCGTAAACATGAAATATACGGGTCATGAATGCATATCTAACATAGATATCTAAAACTTATCTGAGAAACATAAAGAAGGAATAATGCCCTCTCACAATATTTGGAATACTAGCTATTAGGTCATGCATTCATTAACTAGTCATTTACAAGAAAAAACATGATAAGAGCCATAACTTGAACCTGTCATAAAACCATGCTTATATCCAACATATAAACAAATAAATAACATTGATAACATGACCATTAGATCCAAATAATGAAAGGTATAATTACTCATGAATTACAAGGGGAAAGATATCTTACCATTCATATGGAGAAACCAACCATGTCAGGGACTTCCATGTACCACTTGACCATAGATTGAGCTAAACCAAATATTTCTTTTATCCTATCACCCTTGTGTTGCATTCCAAGCATGAATGTTGTATCTCATGGGATAAATAGATGCGTAAAAAACCAAAGGAATCCATAGGTTAAACCACCTATACCCTCACACTATCGCGGTCTCACCTAAACCAGTCCTAAGATCACAAAACCACGCTGATATTGGATGCCTAAGAATTCCTTCACCATCCCTTGAGAAATTTTCTTATTTTTAGCCACCTATTGAGGCTTCCCAGAGAAAACCATATCCACCCTAACCCTTGGTATTTTCCTGATGCCACCCCACCTAGATCCAAAAATACTTCTGACAATCTAAAGCTCAATCGATAATGAATCCCATCACACCATGCCAATTCAAAAATGGAAAGGCAAGGTTGAAACCACTGTCAAACCAGGAAAAAAAATAATTCCAATGAAAAAAAATGAATCAAATACACACACGCATATTCCATGCATGAAAAATCCATCTAGGAACTAATACATGCAACCTGCTACCTACAATTATTCCTGCTAAATCCACTTCATCCAACCTTTTCTTGCTTGATCCTTGTTGTCCTTGTTCGTGATTTTCTTGATCACTTGCTTTATCCTTTTGGTTCTCCTCTCCTCTCTGAAACCAGTTCCAAAATTGAACTAACAATATGCCCCAAACTAGTGCTTTTAATCCTTTTGATTATTCATGCCTCTAATATCTTCATTTTCACTCTATTTTGAATATGGGACTTGATTATGGAGTTTTCTTTTGTTTATCACGTTGCCACCCTCGCCTAAGTCTTACATTTTTTTCTTCCTTATATTTTAATTAAGCTATGGAAGTTAGGAATATTCAATGGATTGGAAAGTTTATGATGATAGCAAGGTTTTCTTTTATCTTAGAAGGGTACTCCTTTGCAACCCTTTGCTTGTAAGAGTCATTATTTAAAGGGATATTTTTAGTGAGAATTAAGAAGGGGAATCACCCTTTTAGAACATTTTTTCAAGGAGGAATGTAGGTGAATTCCATAAATTGCATTATGTTGGCATTCTATGGGAATTATTCAAATGGTATAATTTTTTTAATCCCACCTTTGAGATTGTGAAAGTATTTATCTGCCACTTTAACCTTTGTTTTCGGGATTTCCATCTACACTATAGTTTGTTTGGATTGAAGGGGAACTTGTTTATATGGTCGAGTTCTTTTGATCCTTCCAGTAAGATTGTGAAATAATATCTCTACTGTTGTGACCTTTGGTTTTTGTATTTCCATCTAAAGTGTAATTTTTGTTGTTGGAAGGGGCATTTTTTGCAAGCAATTGTCTTTTGTGGGGGACTATGGAGCATGGGTAAGGCTTTCTATTTGTATGTGAGTGGTCTTAACACCATTGAGAAGGTGTGACGTTGCATCTCCCCTCTGACACTTAGCCTACAAAATTTTAATTTGTTTGGCCTTAGAATTGGCCATATTGTGTCTGTTGGATAGCTACATAAAGCAAAAAAGGGTTCCAAATGAAAAATCCTTTTAAATCGTTTTTTTAGTGAGAAAATGTTATTCAATTGGACATATTAACTATTGTATTGGAAAAAATGATCAATGTACCATAATTTCTAGTGAGTTGGATGATATTCAAGGATTGAACTAAATAGTAAGCCGATATGAAGAGGAAATGGATGCTCTAAGAAGGATGATTGAGGAGCCTGAATATTAGATCAAGAAATTGAATTTCATGGTATGTTACTCAACCATCTCAAGCACTCCAAAAACTACTAATTTCCCAAACTTAAATGAACCTATATATGAAATGAGTAGGTTCATATTCATGAAATATTTGTGTGTTCTAACAAATATATGAAATGACTTTTTTCAAATAATTTTTTCTGTTAATTTTAACCGAAATTTAGAAGAGATTTTAAAAAATCTAAGTTTAAGCTGATTAATCTATACAATTCAAGTGCGTGAAGGGTTTTTTAGGATGTTGAACCCATTCATGCATTTAAAAATGTATTTTAAACAACCAAAAATCAAAATCTATTTTATCTATAAATTATACTAGGTTGTTATATGTTGTAGTTTTTGTGTTTTGTTGGGGTCATTTTGTAAGGTATTCACCTACCAAAACCCCTCTTTTCATTTCTTAGATACACTCTCCTCTTTTCATTGCTTATATTTTTTCTCGTGAGAAAAATCATGTATTCCTATTGGATAAGAGAAAACATTTGAATTTTTTTGATGAATTTAACATCTTTATGCTTGTTGTATTTGTTGATAACCAAACTCAAAATTATATGATACAAATACTCTTTCTACTAAAAAAAAAAAATATTTTCCAAATTTTAAGCAAAAATGACTAAAAAAATTATCTAATAAAAAAACCATTATGTCCATTAATTAAATTATACATTTTATTTTATTTATTTATTTTAAAATGCACAATTATTGACTTATTTTTTTATTATAAGTAAGGCTAAAATATATTAAAATCATGAAATAAACTTTACAGAGGCTTTGGGCAGAGATGGAAAGCAATACTTAGCCAATCCATGCCTTGGTAGTTTTCAAAATAAAACAGGTTTGGGGCTGTCTCCCGGGAGGAAACCAACCCCTTAATAGCACCATACAATCTTGTTTTAAAAAATATTCAATGACACATATGAAAAAAAAATAGCTGAAGTATGTCTTGAGTTGACAAAAAATATAGATGAACCTTGCTATAGAGAAGTCATAGGGTTCCTTCATCTTCCTAATTCGCGTGCTCCTCCTCATAAATTAGGCATCCATATTCACTTGCAGTGGCTTCCTCCTCAGCTGTGGGCTCATGCGGAGGCTTTAGAGGGGTCGTGCGAATGATGGGAGAAATAGGGTACTCTACATCTAAAACTTTGGTCAAGACGCCATCTTAATCCATGATCCAAATGTCTATCTCCTCCTCCGCAGACTCGTGAACAGGGAGCAGCTTAGTTTTCTGAGGTGTGGGCAGCTTAGAGTGCGCTATGGTATATTTTTTTGGGCCTCTCCTACCCTTAGAATTATCTAGAGTCAATACATTCTCTTCCTAGGTGTTGTTAGGTGTTTGAGTAACCTGCCTTTCATGACTTCCTGATGAGGAGCCTTCGACGGATTCTGGATGCTATTCTTGGCCTCGGTAATAGCACCCCAAGAACGCGCCTTTGTAGCTACCCCTGATGGGATTTTGATGTTGGTGCAGGGCCACGTAGAGGCTATTGAGTAGAGAAAGGGTCACTGATAGTGATTCTAGGCCGAGAGAAGGGGGACGCGTAATAGGGGGGTGCATAGTAGAGGCGCGCAATGGGGGTGGGGTCCGTGCAACAAGAGGGCATGAAATAGGGATGCTCGCTGTAGAAGGTTCACAACAGGGAGATGCACTAAGGGAGGGCACACAGAAGGGGTGCTCGCAGTAGGGGGCACACAAAAAGGAGGATCACAAGGGGAGGGGCACGCAGCAAGAGGGTGCGTGGCAAGGGACTCATAGCAGGGGGTGCACGGTAGGGGGAGTGTGCAGTAGGGAGGGTGATGGAAATGGTGGTGCGTAAGGAAAGATGGAGTAGCATCGTGATTGCGAGGGGAATAATAGCGATGACTCTTGGGACCATCTGGAGCAGCAGCGTGATGGCAAAGGGAATAATAGTGATGACTCTCGGGACCATCTGGAGAAGCAATGAAATGGCTGAATGAGGAGATTTTGTGCCTTTTGAAGGCATGTGGCACGAGAGCAGAGGTAGTGAGGGATAGTCGAACTGTGCGTTCATGTGATACGAGGTGTGGGAAGAGGCCAGGTGTGGCAGAGCACTGGTAAAAATGATTATTTCTTTGAGGTTCCGCATCATGTTAGAGCTGGAGTTGCAAGGCGGTGTTAGCCTAAGCATGGAAGGAGTTGTCCTCACGCTATATGGATGTGTTACTCACATCCAGGGAAATTAGATCCTTTTTGTGGAGAGTGAGGCAACTCTCATGTAGGATTTCATCCTGAATATGATGAAAATTAGAATGGTAGAGAATTAAGTTTCTATCCACTCCTTTGTTGGCCAGGAGGTATGATACAATATTTTCCTTTCTGCGCACATGGTGGAAAGTCATGGCCTTGTGATGCTGCAACAGATGTTCCAGATGATTGAGGCGGTTGGCAAGCCTCTAGCTGGTGGAGACCTTTATGGATGAAGAGCCAAGGAGGATGCATGTGGAATCTTGGATGATGAGTTGAGAATCTCGTTCCAATTGTAGTGGGAAAAAATTAAGCTCAGTGGCTATGGGGATACCATGGATAAGCCCCTCTAGTTCCGTGGATTTTTTTCCATCCCATTGCAGGTTTCCGTAGTAGATGTGTAAGGGGTTGCTACTAGAGTCTCTAAAGATACCCCAAAATCTAGATTCCCCTTGGTTTCCTTTGGAGGCTCCCTCAAAGTTGCATTTGAAAAATCCGACAGGGGGTGGATTCGAATGTTCAAGAGAGGTGATCCTTTCTATGTGCGAGGGGTAATTCACCCCGAGGGGTTCAATAATAATATGACAATTGTTCCAGATGGTTTATTTAGCTATGGTTTTCGGGAAGTCATCCTTCCCCCAGTGTGCCAAGGGAAGAGTTTCTTTTAAGTTGTTGTGTAGCTTGGCCTAGATCTGCTCTTGAGTTAAAGCTGCATCTTTAAATATCAAGTTGTTGCGTTCATTCTAGAGGCTCCATGCGAGTAGGCCTAGAATGAGCTGCCAGAGATGATTTAGAAGATTTCTGGAGTAGGGGTTATCCTTCCACCATTTGATGGTGCTGGTGATGTTTCCCCGATCTTAGTTGGATCTTCTGCAGAGGGTCTTGATCCTATCCCAGAAAGTGTTAGATATGGTGCAAAGGTCTAGCAGGTGATCGATAATCTAGGTGTCATTCTGGCATATAGGACACCTCAAAGGACCCACAAATACTCTCTTCATGAGGTTCTCTCATGTGAGGATGCGTCTTTTACTTAACAACCATAAAAAAGTAGCGACTTTGGGCCAGAGCTTAATTATCCATATCTTCTTCCATAGATGATTTGTGGGGCCAGGGTACAGAGGTTGAATAAGATGGTAGGCTTCCTTGGTTGAGTAATTTCCACTTAGAGTATGGCCCCAACAGAGCAGGTCTCGCCCTTGATAATATATGATTCTCATTTTTTTTTTAATTCCTCCCAAATATCTTTGTGTTGTTAATTGTTCTAGTCTGCTTGCCATCTATTTTTTGGGGAGCCAATTCCTAAAACCTTGAGTTACATCATAAGTCCAAAAGTCCTGGACACAGTTTTTTTATCTTTCCTGTAAAACTGTGCTCTAGATTGGGCGAAGGAAGACCAAGGAGAGGCTTTGAATTTGTTGCCATGAGTCCTCCCAGAATTGAGCTTGAGCCCCATCGCGTAGTCCCCAAAAGCTGTGAGTTTGGATCAAATATTTTTTTTGACTGGCTGCATTCCAAATTTGGAATCCTCAAATAGTTATATTGAATTTGATTAGTTCCTCCTTAGGCCAATTTCTTGCATATTTTTTTGCCCATAAGGTTACCCACAGTTTTTGTGGGGAGGAGACCCATTTCCATCACTAGCGCCCATGATGACGTTGTTGTTGAAAAGTCCTCCTTGAGTTTTCGTCATACATACCTCTTTCCATTTTACTAGCATCCATTTGTGCTTGTATTTGGATCCACCCCAGAGAAAAGTTCTTTCAAGGTTGTGGATGGCTTTGAGGACCCATTTGGTTTAGCTAGAATGGAAAAGAGGTATATGGGTAGACATTGAAGAAAAAAATTGATTAGAACTAGATGTCCAACAATGTTGAGGGAGCGGTGGGTCCAGGTGGACAATTTAGTCTCCATTTTGTCCAATAGCTCTCTCTAGGATGAGTGTTTAATAACTGAGTCCGTGAGGGGAGCCCCCAAATACTTGGACTATAGAAAGGTTGTGATCAACCCAAGGATGCGAGCAATATTGCATTGGGTTACAGTGGGTGTATTGAAGAAGAAGATTTGAAATTTCTTGGGGTTGAAAGTGGTTTCAGATGCTTTAGAAAAACTGTCAAGAAGGTTTCTAAGGGTGCGAGCTCCCTGCACAGACGGGTGACCCATGATCATGTTGTCATCCAAAATTTTTTGATGAGAAATGGGAGGTTGATTGTGTAAGGGGATGCCTTTAATGTCATGAGATCGGATCAAGTTCTTGATCAGGCGGTCCAGAACCTCGGCCATAAGTACAAAGAGAAAAGGTGAGAGAGGATCGTCTTGCCTTATACTCTTGGAGGGTTTGAATGTTTCCAAGGGGATGCCATTGACTAGGATAGAGAAGAAAGGAGAGGATATCAGGCTCATGATCCAGCGAACCAAAGTATGGCAGAAACCAAAGGCTATAAGTACATGTTTAATGTATTTCTAGTTGAACATGTCAAGGCCTTGGAAAGGTCAATTTTGAGAAGCATGCCAGGATTTTTTGAGGTTTTTAAGGAGTGGATGACTTCATGGATTAGAATAATTCCATCAGGGAATTATTCTAACATAGCCTATTTGCTCCAAAGAGATAAGCATAGGAAGAAACTTCTTCAATCTATTAGCTATAAATTTGGAAATTATTTTGTAAATAACATTGCAGAGTGCTATTGGCCTGTACTTACTTGGGGAAGCCGCATTATCTTCCTTTGGGATGAGAGTGAGGAAAGTTGCATTAAGAGCATGAAGAATCCAATGAGTGTTGCGTGATTTCTCCACTATGCCCCAAACCTCATCTTTGATGGTATCCCAGAAAAGTGGAATAAGTTGGTGGTGAATCCATCCGCACATGGGGCTTTCCCTTCTTTTAGTTGGAAAACCGCTTGTTCGACCTCCATCAAGATTGTGGCTTTGAGCAACATCCTATTGTGATTCTCATTAACCAGTTTTGGAATATGATGTGTGATTTTCTCAATAGCCTCCTGTCGCTGGGTGTTGGGTTCTTTGAGGATGTATTTGAAGTGATTGAGAAGTTCCTTTGTGATGTCCTCATGCTTTTCCATGAACTCCCCATTTTGATTCTTGAGGACTGTGATTATATTGTGCATCCTATGCTTGATTGTGGAGAAGAGAAAAAAAATTTGTTTGTTCTCCTTCCCTGAGCCAAAAAATCCGTGATTTCTATTTCCATAGGATTTCTTCTTGAATTCTTCTTTCTTCAAGTTGGGTTTTTAATGCCTTTTCCATCGCTCTTTAGTCTACTGATCTGCCTTTTGAGATGATTTTTTGTTGGAGCTTATGAATTTTCATTTCCATCTCTCTTTGGTCATCGAAGATATTGCCAAAGGTGTTCTGATTCCCCAGTTTCGTTTTCCATTTTAGCATCTTCATCTTATGTTGGAATTGATACATTTTTGTGCCCAAGGGTGGATTGAGGGTAGCACACCAAACCTAGACGAGTTATTTAAACCCCCGTTGTTTGTGCCAAAAATTTTCAAAGTGAAAAGGCTTGGGTGTGGAAATAATAGATCTTTGCCACTGAATTTGGATCAGCCAGTTATCTGAACCAAAGGCTAGAGTGATGGTGGTTTCCAACTCCCCTCCTAGGTGGATGAAATATTCTATGATGAGGAAGCGATCAAATATTGATGCAATTTGATGGGATCCTCCCCTCTGATTATTCCAAGTGAAGATGCCATTAGATGTTTGTAGATCTATTAGATGATTACCTTGGATGAATTCCTTGAATTTGGTGCTATCCATGTCAAGATGTGTCCTTCCTCCTTTTTTTTCCTGAATGGCAGTGATCACGTTGAAGTCTCCTCCAATCATATGGAGAGGGTGAGTTCCCTGGTTGTTGAGATTTGCTATGCTATTTAAAAGCTTTATTTTTTATAGCACTAACTGTGTGAAGTAGAAATTTGTGACGTGTCCGTGAATTGGTTCCAATCAGGTGGAAGGAGGCTTGAATGAAATGGCCATTTGGCTGACTTTTCTCTAGGGTGATCAATTGGGGGTTCCTAATAATTGCTAGGCCTCTCGAAGCTCCACATGCGTCAATGGATAGGGTGTTGCAGCCTTTCCAGAGTCCGTTGAAGATGGTATCCAGATTTTAGCTGGAGCATTTGGTTTCTTGCATAAAGAATATTGTGGGGTTTTCCTCAGTGATTCTTTTCTTGTTTAACCTGTGCTTGGAGCGAGAGTTTGTTTAGCCCTCTAATATTCCATGAGATGATCTTCATTGAGAGGTGTTGGGAACGACTGAGTAGAACCTGGTTAACTTGGGATGGCACCCTCATTCTACTAGCTTTCTGCCCATGATGACCAGTTGCTACAAATCTGTTCTTCTTCCTCATTTTCAGAATTCTTTCAGAATTATTTTAGTGTTCAGGAGAGTGCCACCTTGAATGCCGAGGGAGGGTAGCTGTTGAAATTTGATGAGGACTTTCTCTAGTTTCTGGATCTTATGATGGGGTATTGAGAGAAATAATTTCCTCTTGCATGCATCTTCAAGCCCCATAATGTCTAGGTCTTGGTAGCCAACACACTCTGGTTATTCTTCCATTGCTTCTGAGATTGATTCTAGGGCTACGCCTTTGCCTTTTTTTTGAGTTGTCCATAATATGCATTGAGGACTTGGGTTGCAGAAAGGATTCCAGATGGATTTTGGTCTGTTGGGCCTCTGCATTTTGGCATTTATTCTGCAGGGGCGAATCTGAGTCTCTTGGGATTTCATTCTCATTCTCATTCTGTATAGCTATGGATTCAAAACGATTTCTTGTGGCTGGATCTCTTTTTCTCTGGTTTGTGTTTAAATTCCTAGTATGAATTTTTCTTCGAGAGACTTTCGTGAACCCTTCGGTGTCTTTGTCTGTGGAGGCATTGCTGAGAGTGGATCTTTGATTTAGGGGGTAGTCTCTGAAAAGGTTCCCATGATGGTGGAATTTCCTGCATCTAAATGGAACATGTTCATAATATACTATTTGGATTTATTCATAGTCATCATCAACTAGGCTTACCTCATCAGGGAGAGACTTTGCGATGTGCATGTATATGCATATCCTTGCATAAGCTGCATGCTTGTTGTTCTTTTTCTCTTCTGCTATTTTTATGAATTCACGCAGAGAGTTGTCAATGTCTTGAAGGGTTAGCTCGTCCCAATAGTACTGTGGTACGTTGTAGAGCCTAACCCATACTAGAGCCCAACTGAAATATTATTTTTCCATATTGAAGCGTTCGACCCAGTTGTATAGATATATACCTGCTGAGTGTAAGAAATATGGACTGTTATCCAGGATTCGGTTCTTGTCTTTGATACATGTGCTAATCACATTGAAGAAACCCTTGGCACATAGATGTAGATCGATATGGCCCTTGGGTTTCCATTTGGAGGTGATCCAATCCAAAAGGGCTTTTTCTGTAGGCCAGAATCCCATGAACTTGCCTATCAAGGCATGGTCCTTCATATATTGGGTTCTTCCGTTGATTCGATGAGTCGAGAACTCAATATTGGTTCTTGTTGTTGCCTTGGGTATGCATATGGAGGATGTGACTGTTGTTGCTTCTTCAACTTCTACTGTTGGCTGTTTCACTACAGGTGACGTCCTAGATGGGTCAGGGAGCAGGCCAGAGGTTTGTTGACAGTTGCTGTTAGCCCCTGCCGTCGCTCCATTAGAGGGTGAACCAGAGGAGGGGGGATCCACCGTCCCCCCATTATTGTCCTCTATAAATGAGCCTATCTGTGCACAAGTAAATGAAAGGGGCCTCGAGGCTGGGGTAGAGGGCCTGCTAGGAGAAACCCACCCAAATTCCTCCAAACCCTAGTTCATGGATGCAAAGTTCAGAGCGATCAATTTTTTCCGCACTTCAAATTAATTTCCAGATGGTATTCAATTATTTACTTATTAAGCACCATAAAATTCTAAATTTTCAATGTTCCACTATATATCTAAAAATAAAGAAAGTTTATAATATTTATCTGGGAAAATGTAAAAAAAATCATATAGAATTTTAAGAAAAAATCAAACATAGAGTTAAGAATTTCTTAAGATATTAATTTATTCCATAACTTCTATTTTTTTTTGTTTGTTTTGGTGTTATTCTTACTATTTTATTATTATTTAGTTATTAATTTTATTATTAGTTTATTCATTTTTTATTCAAATTTATATATTTTAATATTTGTTTCCAACTATATTGACTAGGTTTAATGTTAATTTTTTTTTTTTGTTATTATTGGGTTATTAATAATTTATTAAAAATGGTAAATTAATTGTGATTTTATGGTTTTGACATTGACCATTGCATATCTGCATTATTTATATTGAATGATCTAGATGAGCACAATCATGGGTCGACTTCTCAACTGATAATGTGATTTTCCAGAAGATTTATGATAAAATAGATATGGATGACAGAAGTTTACACTCTCCAACTTATATTTTATTAATGGTTAATAACATTTAAGGCTAAAATGAATTAAAAAAAGGTGTAGTCTAATTTATAGATAAAATGGTTTTTTTCAAGAAAATACAATTTCAATTTTAAGCAAGAATTTCAAATTAGACAAATAAGATCAGAAAAAAAATGGAAATAATTTATAAACTACTGATAAAATTAAATCAGGAAATAAAGTGAAATACTTTATACATTACTAATAAATTTCTTTTACCAAAAAACAGAAGAGAAGAACTAAGAGAAAGAAAAAAAAAAGAAGAAAAGAAAGAAAGAGGTTCAGTTTTCTAATAAGTTCTTGAAATATCACGAAACCCTAGGTTGTTAATCAGGTGGGCCAAAACGGACCGCCATTTCAGAGTCAGCCCAAACCATCTATATATATTTCAGTTTCCTTGCCTGCATGGATGTAAGGATTTCTTATATCTACCTTTAAGTGGTTGAACCATCCTCTTGTGTACTGAGTGTGGGAATTCAATCTTTGGCGATCAGTGGGAGGATATCTATTATTGATGGAGGGTAAAAAGGTTGATCACGTGATAATATGCATGCTCATCGTGTTCATGCTCATTATCAATCTTGCTACTGCTAATCAACGATCTACAAACTTGCAGCTGGAGGTGAATAGCAGAGATTCGATGTGGAGTGAAATCATGAAATCGAGAGGACCATTACAGCATCAACGCAGATATGACCCACATTCTCTAGGGGACGAAACCAAAACCATGGCGATTTTCACGCCTAGATGTGGGCTAAGTGAAGGTTGTTCTCCACCACCACCATGCCATGAAAAGAAACCCATGGTGGTTTCAAAGCCTAGATGTGGGCTGAGTGATGACTGCCCACCACCACCACCACGCCATGAAACAAAACCCATGGTGGTTTCGGGGCCTATCTGTGGGCTCAACGAGAGCTGTCCACCACCCCCCACGGCATGAAACAAAACCCATGTCATTTGCAAGGCGTGGCTGTGGGCTCAGCGATGGCTGTCCTCCTCCACCACGCCATGAAATGAAACCCATGTCTTTTTTTAGGCGTAGCTGTGGGCTCAGCAACGACTGTCCTCCACCACCACCACGCCATGAAACAAAACCCATATTGTTTTCGAGGCTTAGCTGTGGACTGAGCAACGATTGTCCTTCACCACCACCACCAAGCCCACCACGCCATGAAATGAAACCCATGTCATTTTCGAGGCGTAGATGTGGGCTCAGTAACGTCTATCCTCCACCACCACCATGACCATGGCATCTTCACTAAAATCATAAATAATACACAAGTGTCATTGCCGTTGTCCTGGTGTTTGAACTATCGATTTTTGGACTACATAAATAATGGAGAATGTTTGGGTCTAAATTCTCTTTGATTTTCTGGTGGAATCACCTAGTTTGGTATTTTTATTACATAAATAATGGAGAATGTTTGGGTCTAAATTCTCTCTGATTTTCTAGTGGAATCACCTAGTTTTGGTATTTTTATTTCGGATGATATTTTCTTATATTAATCTCAAATGTTTTTATTCATTTGTTTCAAATTTATAGAAATAATTTTCTAATTAATTATATCTAATATTTATTTTAAATTAGTGTTCATATGAACTCTTCTCTTTTTCACTAATTTATTACATAGGTTATTCTAAAAATTACAAAAGATCATTCGAATATATTTCAATTAACTTAGATAAATGTATAACAAAGCATGTGTAACATACCTCTATATCCTCACATGAAAATGCAAGGAGTTATAAATTTTTATATGAATTACCCACGGGTAACTATCCAAATCACTATTCAAGATTCCTCACTAATCATTAGACATAATGTTTATCATTTCATAGAGTAATTTTAGTAGAGGAATAGTAAGTTGCATAATCATTAACAACCATTTTTGTGGTTTATTAACATAAACTGTATGATGTAACCTTGCATTCATTTCATGATTCCTTTAGCCAAATTAATTAGGAAAGTGCTTTGAAATTATCAACATCACATCATGCAAGGAATATACATCATTAAAATAACACAATAGGC
This sequence comes from Pinus albicaulis, assembly GCA_034641835.2. NCBI lineage: Eukaryota > Viridiplantae > Streptophyta > Pinopsida > Pinales > Pinaceae > Pinus > Pinus albicaulis. Next base: position 628,042,721 of record CM076569.1, read on the forward strand.
GATCACATAATAGAACACCCATATACTCTGGAAACCTCGTAGGGTGAAAACCATGATTGCGTTAAAATATTACAAGGAATGTAATTTAAATACAAATTATATAACTTAAAGCCATTACAATCATTATGATAACATTTACCCATAATATTCAATCTTTATATCTTTGTGGCCCAGTTGTTCCATCAACAGACCATCCTGTAACACCATCTTGCAACTCTCACTTATCTACCTGGACCATGGACCATCAATTATTTATCTGCCACCATGTTAAACTTAATCTATCATTTTTCACAAGTCACCATCGTTTCTTGTCAATGATGTCATCAACAAGATTTTATAGCATGATTAGATAAAGCTTCAATCAATCAATAATAAATATTTAAGTTATCCTTTAACACTTTTTCATGTGCATACAGGAGATATGAATACAATATCACAACATGCTTTCCTCTAACATCACTACCTTAGTGTCAGCAAGTAATTATCAATCATGTCAAAATAATCCCCACATTATTATGACACTTCTGGGTCATGCTCACATTCCTACAAGACAAATCACTACAAATGTCCAGAAATTTATTTAAAAGAAACTTATATATTAGTTACAAACTTCATACATGTGAATTACATAAAGTTAATCAAAATAACTGACCCTTAAACTATTACTTTTGGTGCATGTAAAGAAATCTAACACAACAAATGTTGTTCCCATGCATGCAAATGCATATATTTCCCAAAAGAGTCTTGCCAAAGGAATGCTTAACACAACAGAGCATGGAATATTTTCCTTTTGTAAAACTAATGAAATAAAGCATACAAATACATGTCTTCTTTTTCGAAGATTATGCTAACAATATTTTCCAATGTAGTCTAATACAACATGCTATCCTTTCCCACATTCAAGTATGTATATTCTTTCCAAGAAAAGCTAATACAAAAATTGCATGCGTATGCATGATCGTATTCCAAAAGGAACTAACATAATAGTTATGGTAGCATAAAGTAATCACATATAACTCTTCCTAAAGAAACATTATAACTCAATATTTCTTCTATCCCTGCAAAGAACATATCTCTATCACACAATGGCTATTATTTGAGCATGCAAGAGCTTATCATAATAGCTCTTCTTTAATGTATGCACAACATGTTCCCTTATTTATAATTCTACCATCATTTAGCTATTATTTTCATGTAAACAAATACTTACTTCTTCTTCAAAAAGAAGCTAATATAACCTAGTTTATTTGTCTTTCTACATGTAGTTTCTCATGCTTGTTTATAATTATACCATCATTTAGTTATTATTTTCATGTAAACAAATACTTCTTCTTCAAATAGAAGCTAATATAACCTAGTTTCTTTGTCTTTCTACATGTAGTTTCTCATGCTTCCCTTTCAAGAAATTATCGTAGATAAATTTCTTTTATGCATAAAAATAGGAAACAATAAAAAGGTTAGCTTAACCTTGTATACACCTAAATCAAGATGTTGACACAATTCATCTAGCCATACAACCTTTTCAAGAAGTTATTATTTTCAAGAAATCTATAACTCATATTCCTTTTTCCAGGAATTTAGCACCAAACATGTTCCTTCCAAGGAATCAAGAAAATAGATACTAGTATTTTCTTCATGAGAAAGCTAAAAAAAAAAATATGAGAATGTTATTTTCAAGGAAATGAATTAAACTAATAAATTAAGCAAGATAGATAGTATTTGCATGCTTATAACCAAATACCACAATAACTATAATTAAAGCATGTCTTATGCAAAGACATATTTAACTTTTTCAAGAAATAGTATGGTTACTTTCTCATTCACCTAAATATCTCCAAAGTTAATCGAAGCAAGTTCACTTTCTTCACTTCCTTTAACATTTCATACCGTTCACTATTTCATGTTAATTGCTTATATTTATTCATTACATATGTATCAATAAAATGACATCGTTGCATACTTTAACCTTTCAGATATGTAGTAATAAGAGTACCTTAACAAAAGGACATCATTACATACATTAACCTTTAGGACATGCATTAATAAGAGTATCCTTCAACACAACTTCTCACCATAATTCAAAGTAAATAAATATCTTAGAAACTATCAAAGAGAATATGTTTATGACTCAATAAATCTCTAAGAAACTATGAGAATACCTTTACTATATCTCTAAGAAACTATGAGAATAACTTTATTGTGAGTGTGAATGTTAACTTGGCTCAAACTATAAAAGCATGTATCCATCCAAATTCCAGGCATGCAGTTGCATTGAGTGAAGTGATGTAGAATTCCGGTGACAACTTTCGTATGTTTTAGGGTCCATCGGAGTATCAGGGTAACCAATTTCCAAAGTAACCATGGTAACTATACAAAGTACTGCGAGAAGGGATTTAAATCAAATATCAGCCATAAGTACGTGGCTTCAAAATACAGAAATTTTTTGAGAAAGAATTTAAATCCTAGCCATATGTACAGAGCTTCAAAACACAGAGAAATTGATAAAATGAAATAAATCCTTGCTACACCAATGCATCTGGAAATTCAAAGACGTCAAGAAGAATAGAATTGATGTCAAGATTAACATAGTGGAACTCCCCAATGCCTCTCCCTCCATATTGTATTTTATATTGTTGAGGACTTGACAGTTGCAACTGCACGAACCCTTCCTCTCCCTCCATATTGTATTTTATATTGTTGAGGACTTGACCATTGCAACTGCACGAACCCGACAGTTGCAACCACACAAAACCCTAATGAACTCGTGACTAAGTTTTTTTGACAATGAGTGTTTTCCAAGAATCGAGCCTGTTTCCCTCTTTGTTTGTTTTTAGGGTAGTTTCTAACTAAATCAAAATCCTAAATAATTCTTGATTTCCAATGCTTTGGTTAAATATTAAACATGGTAATTAAATAAGAATAGTTCCGAAAAAATTGTAAATGGCAATGATTTACAAGGTGTTACAACGTGTCTTTCAATAACTTAATAGATTAATATTTTTTATTTCTATTTTAAATAGTAATTGTTTTCCATTTATAATAATTTATTTTATATATTTATATTAGAAAATATAATATCTTTTTAAAAAATTAAAATTAAAATTGATAATATAAATAAAATATTCATAATAAATTTTAGATTTTTACAATTAAGAATATGATGATAAAAGCTTCTAAAACATTACATAATCTCATAAAGTCTTTTGGAATGTTTTGTGATCTTGTTTTTGTTTTATATTCAATAGTTTTTTTTTTTTAATTTTTTTTTTCTAATTTTTTTTATTGTTTTTATTGTTTACATTGACTATAAGGAAAATAAATTTATATTCATATTTTAAAATTATTTTACAAATTTCAAGTATTTTAATTAATACACAGGCATATTGTATTTAGAGGAATGGACAAGTAAGTTAGTGTTGTACCGTAGCTCTGGTGACATGAGGTTTCACACTTACATGTGAATCAGAAGGTTTCATACTTATATGTGAATAAGAAGGTTATATCAGGTTTCACATTTACATGTGAATCACAAGGTTATACCACTTTATGTTCATGTCATATCCAATCGAAATGCCCCTAGGGATATTAAAATACACATATTTATTATATTATTTACTTTATTTTTTTAATTTTTGTATTGTGCTAAGGCCAACAACATATTATGGCATCATGTAATAAACGGTTAAAAGTAATATAAAACTCATCATGATTAATATAGGACTCATTATTGAGGAGATGTTGTAGTGCCTTTAAATGAGTTTAAATAGAAAAATGTTGGTTCAATTTATAGAAAAATGTTTAAAATAATGAAATGAGAGTAAGTGTTTAAATGTTAGCTCAATTATTAATAAACAAGATGGAAAAGCTAAGAAAATCTGAACAATGTGCGAAATGGTTAGGTTTTTCATTGTAACACAAGACATCAAGCTTTGGATCAGAGTTGCAATATTTAATGGCAGAGAGACTCGAATGATCCAACAAACCCTGACTTTTCACAACAACAAGTTTTATGCAGGTTTCTCTCTTTTTGAAAATGAAAATGGGCTACGGATTATGTCTGAGGGTTTTGATAGTGAGGCCTGTCAAAACCTCATCTTGAAGCAGGCGTTGGAAATACAGGTGACTCCATACCAGATTCACACCCAATCTATATCATGCATATGTGATCTAGGTCCATGTCTTGTACATGGTGTCGAGTCCTCTTTTTTTAGATCAGAATCCAAGTAAAGTTTAAATCTTGAAGGTAGATAGAACTTGGATTACATCGACGATGTCTAGAAAAAAATACACTCCATATCTACATTTTGAGCTTTCATATGCTTAGATTAGAGTCATGGGGCTTTAGATCTGAACACTAAGGAAGAATCTCAATTTTTTCTAAAGACTTTAAGTGGAAAATCTCTCATTATGGAAAGACATAGAGAGAAGAGACCGTGGAGTCTTAATCTATATTAGGAGGAGTTGTTCCATGTTTTCTTCAAAACTCTTAATGGAAAATAGATCTTGCTAAGGGTTTGGTTAACAAATCTAGTGAAAGATCTAAATAAGAGTATTTAAAATACCTCAGGTATACCAACATCTTTACAAAGTATGACTTTTGTGGAAAAGGTGTTGCAGGATATGTTTTAGTTGAATGATTATGGTATACAAAGGAAATCCACCATTATCTTAAATTTAAGATTGCAAAGTGGAGCCCCAAGAGATTCCACCTATATCATATTCTTATGGCAGGGCTCGGTTTCATTTAAGGACGCTTTGAGAGGGAAAATTGCCACACCCGAAAAAAATCCAAAAATCCATACATAGTAGAGAAGATGGAGAAAGATCCAAATCTATCAACAAAATTACCAGAAATGAATGGTATTTTCAATGCTTTAAAATCCAAATCTATCATATATTTATTTAATGGTTTCTGACTCAAATCTCAATATCTACCTCAGTGGATCTTCCCCAATTGGACTAAATATTTTGATATTTATCTGTGTGTGAAAGGTTTTCTATGGTCTAGTTATTTAATAAGAAAGACTTGGAATATGCCATAAATGAAGGAACACGGTTTTGGGAAAGGGAAGGTCTCTTTATAACTCCATGGTTTCTTGGATTCGATGGTAGTTACAGAAATTTGGTATGTGTAAGGTTACATAATATTCTTCTCCCATTTTAGAACCATCAAGTCCAAACATGACATTTGTAGAATGCTCACAAGTGAAGAAAAGGAAAAAGAAAAGTACATATAATACAAAGATATGGAAATTTCCAGACCCACATTATTCTAATGGTGAAGATGAAGAAATGGAAGAGATCCAATAACATCCAAAGGAACTAGATCAAAAAGGTTCTCGAAAGGAGGAGTGAGACTAGAAGTGAAAGGATGGAGGGGTGGATATCCCTGGTTAAAAATATTGATATATTTAAATTATTAAGTTTTTAACGAGGGATATCCACCCCTACATTACCATGGATATTATTAACTTGTAAATAAGCTTTATTACAATACCATGGGCTACCATGGATATTATTAACTTGTAAATAAGCTTTATTACAATACCATGGGCCAATACGGTGGCTTCTCAATGACACATGCCCAACAACCATAATTCATTTCCCAATGAAAATAGTTTATAAATATCTTATGTTAATTTAATTGTATAACATTTTTTTTTTCAGTTAGTCTATCTATTCTATAGTTTGAAAGGTTTTTAGTATTTTCCAGTTTAAATTGTGGGAGATATTTTTTGGAATTACAAGTTTGAGTTGTAAACTCTCATTAATTCTAAACTCTCGTCAATTCTAGTGCCATGTGTTGAATCCATATATGCTATTAGAAACCCATTTTAAACAACAAAAGTTAAGATTTCGCTAAACAAAACTAGTTTGATTCTGGTCAAAACTCCTAAATGTTGCATGTTTATACAACACGTTTCTTTTAATTAAGTCTAAAAGAAAAATAGTTATAATTACTTATGAGATATATTTAAACCCTTTATCCTCACTACTACTAAAAATTTTCCATGGATATTCTATAGAGATTAAATCAAAGTTTTAATAAAATTTAAAATTAGCATATTTTTCTATATAAAGATGTGAAATTTAAATAATATTATTAAAAACTATCATAGATTAATTTTAACTAAATATATACTAAGAGAGGTGAGGAATCAGAGCTTTAAAAGTGAAAAAGTTTGTTGGAGTTTTGCACTAAAAAAAATTGAATCTTGATAGATTTGATCCCTCTGAGTGCTTGAGTGCTTGATAGATCGAGAGATAAAATAGATCTATGCTGATTAGTATTCAAAGCACATTCTAAAATGTTTTATCCTCTCATGCCTTATTTATGGTCACAAAAACTATATTGCAGAAAAATATTTATTTATTTTATATTGTTTTTTAATTTAGTTTATTTTTTATAAATATATATTTGAATATCAATAGTTATTTGTAATATTTCTATTGTACTCCCACAAAATGCGTAAGAAAAGGTCAAGTCTCAAAACAGTTACAAACCACCGTGGGATTTCCTTATCATTTTATTATTTTCTTAGTCAATGGGATATGAGAAATACACCATATGATTCCTACCCATCGAACAACAGTTACATGGGCAGTAATATCTGCAACACTATGAATCACATCATGTGAGCATGCCACTATCTTTTAAGTAAGCTGGAAAACCGCTAGACTCACGTATTGTTAAATTACAGTCCAATCACCTATTTATCGATATTCCTCGGAGTCCCAAACAAGCGTAGGATCATAAATTTATATACTGCATAAGAAAACTATATTACCGAACTAGTATTTTGGCACGACAGTTCAACCCAGATCGAGTTCATGCCTTCCAAAATAATAGATTGTCTCTTGGGGTTAAATTGTGTAAAGATGTCTATTTCCTGGTTTGATAAAGTTCCACCATCGGTGCATCCATTGGGTATGAATGCTCTAGAACAAGGATGATGGTGACTGAATTTCATTGAAGTCGTCTAACATTTAATGCAAGTTACTAATTTCATAGATACTACGCTTAAGAGATAAGTACTCTTATCATTATTCCTTAAATTAGAATTTGGATATCTATATTTTTGTATTTAAAAGAAGAGAAAGGAACATTTCTTGTCTTTTAAAAATATATATAATATTGCATATGCATCTTATGTAAAAAATATAGGAAGCATGTCCTGAAATTTTGTGCATATACAAAAAATTTAATTAGATTAATTCTCTTGGAAGGGTTTTTGTGAATATATATGCATATATTACCCATGTTGTTTGTTTAAAGACTAGAAGAATTTGAGTTAAAAAAGATTGCATAGAATTTTGTGCATGAATTGATGAAAATAAAAATTGTCTTCCTAAAAGATGGATATGGATCTTCTTCATACAAGAACAAGAATGCATGTTTTTTTCTTGAAACAATTATTATATTGTGTAAAAAAAATACCTGTTTCATGCAATGGTAGTTATTGTGAAATAGAAAATATGCTTTGGTATGTAGATAATCTTGAAAAGGTTTGAATTTTTCAATTTCTTTATTTAGGTGCATAAATAGTTAAGTTAACCATGTTATTACTACTTTTTTTTATGCATAAAATATGGTTAGCTATGGTAATTTCTAGAAAGGGAAGCATGATACACTTGCATGTAAAAAGATAGAGAATTGAGGTTATATTAACTTTCTTTTGCAAAATAAGTATATATTTGTTACATGAAAATAATAGCTAATGATCGTAGAATTCTTGAGAAGGGAATATGTATTTCATACATTAAATAAGGGTTATTATGATAAGCTCTTGCATGCACAAAGAATACTCATTATGTTATATATATATATATGTTCTTTGCATGGATAGAAGAACTATTGAACTATATTTATTTAAAAAAATTATATGTGATTACTTGTATGCTATCATAACCATTATCTTAGTTTCTTTTGGAATAAGATGTATATGCATGTGAAATTTTTGTTAGGATTCATCTTCCTAACATCTGGAAAGAATATACATTTGCATGTGCTAAATTACAACATATTTTCTTAGCCTACATTGGGAAATATATTTTTGGAAAATATATGCATTTGCATGCATATGAACAACATTCATTGTGTTAGCTTTCTTTACGTATTTGCATGCACCAAAATTAATAGTTGAAGGGCTTTTTATTTTGATGAAGTTCATGTAGTTCGCATGCATGGATATCATAACTTATGTGTTAGTTTACTTTAAAAGAATTTTTGGACAGTTGTAGTGATTTGTATTGCAAGAATGTGTACTTATGCATCTAGAAATATTATTTAATGTGGTACAGTTTATAGACATGCATTGATGGCTATACGCTTATAACTAATGCATATGTAACATTGTTAAAGGAAGCATGTCACAGTATTTTGTTTGCATTTCATGAATGTACATGTATATATGGTGAAACATCACTAGTATAGATTTAGAATTTGTTTATTAAAACTTAATTTAATCATGATGTCAAACGTTGTTGATAGTAGTTGTTCCAAGAAAATGTTGTGACAAATGAAGATGTTATGAAATCAGCTCCAAAAATAGAATAAAAGAGAGACCAATGCCTTAGAAATCAGCGACTTCGAGGGGGCAACCTCCTTTACATTACAATAAATAAACAATTCTTGGATGATTCAAATGAAAAAACCTCCTTTCTATATATAGGAGTCCATGGGGTTAGAATATAATCCTAGCTGACATTAAAATAATAATGTAAGGGCACAACAATAACAATAGTCAAGTTTTATGGGGCACAATAATAACAATATGGTGACTACAAGGGTATAACAATAACAATAATTGGGCTACACTAAAACAATAAGGGACTACACTAGCAATATAGGGACCTAACGTGCCCCTCTCCTTCAAGAAAGTGTTGTTCTCAATGCTTGAGTAGCTCAAAATGATTTTGTATAAAATTATCATCCTCCCATGTGGAATCGTCAGTGGGAAGTTCTTCCACTTGATGAGATACTCTGAAATTCATCGATTTCATAGTTGTTGAGTTCTTGTTTCTGTAATTGCGTCAGGTTCCATTATGATTTTTCCTTCCTTATCAATTTCTGGAAATATTGTTTAAACTGGAATTTTGTCACCTATAACCTTCTTTAAGCATGAAACATGGAAAACTGGGTACACTCGAGAAGAAGCAGGAAGCTCCAATTTGTGTGCCATAGTAGTAATATTTTGCAACACCTTGTAAGGACCATAGTACTTAGGAAATAATTTGTTATCCTTATGAGGGAAATTTGTTTGTATGGTTGTAGTCGTAAAAATACCAAGTCTCCTGCATCAAAAATTCTCTCGCTATGATGTTGATATGTCTATTGTTTCATTCGATTTTGTGCCAAATTTAGGTTATCCTTTAAGAGTTGAAGAACTTGTTGTTTATGCTCGATGTGATCTTCCACTACTTGAACGTTAGAAGTTTTTCTTAAAGATGATGTGATGGACGATGGATGATATCCATAAAGTGCCATAAACGGGGTCATTTTTGCTGCACTATGGAAGGAAGTTTTATACCACAATTCAGCCAGAGGTAACTGTGGAGCTATAAAAAGGGTCTCTTTCACCTCTAATTACCTCACATTAATATGTCAACCCGAGAGCGTTTTGTCATTACAAAGAGTGACTCAATCCGAGGCTCATTTGTCAGAGTAATGCTAGTAGTACAGTGCTTAAGAAATACAAGAGTAAACGGATGGTTAACTGAAATTAAATTACTTTAAAGAAATAAATCACACACTCAGAAAACTCAATAACTTATCAGTCAAGGGTTCGGCAATGATAACCCATCCCTTCAGAAACTGATGGAAAAGGGACTAGAGCATAGATCACGAGCCTGGGAGCTAGACAGTGACTGCTACTACTCACTACAGCCTTAGATCATCTCTCACAACAAACCAACAACTGCAAGTAAATGGAACAGCAAAGCGAATAAAGGATTTAAACAACAATTCTGGAATGGAACAGCAACTCTAAAAATGGAACAGCAATTGAATAACTAAGTCCCGCAGGTTATAACCAAACTCAATCTATGTACTCTTTGCAATCAAAGAACATTCTGTCACTCTAAAGGCAATTCACACAAATCGCACTAAAGGAACAGAAACAACGATTAACGAATTATAGAACAATACTGCACACAACACGAACCTTAATATGACAGCTCTGTAATATAACAGTAAGAACATGTAATGAACTCTTGAAGGGATTAATAACTTGATGCGGAGTTAACACACGATTCTATCTGTAGAAACCTCAATGATTCAAACTTGAACAGAGCATATAATATGAACTTGTAAAGCATAGCAATTTATCAAATAACAATAATAAACAAACCACACAGAAGTGAAGCCGTAATGGTACCGAAGCAAGTGTCCTTGAAGGCTGAGGCCCTTAGCCTCCAAGGATACTGCTTGCTTTAAGCCCCTAATGCGAACGAAGATGGAATAATCCTGCCTTTTATTAATGCATTGATCAAAAATACATCGAACCAGTTCTCAACGAAACTTAATAACCAAAGCTGATGTCTTACAGAAGATTACATAAAAACGTATCCTATCTCTCCATATCTTAAACTAACAGTGCTGTCTCTTTTTATAAAGACGACGGCGGAGATGTCCAAGTAACAAGATAAATAAAGCAGCGATCCCTCAGGATCAAAGATCCTGAGGGATTCGCCAAACTGTTAACTCTTCATCCTATCTTTTCTTTTGCGCTGAGCTGGTGTCTTCTCCTTCTTTTCCGAGCCGATTTGCTTTGATCTGTTTATCTTTGTTTGCGTTCGGTTCTCGTTCAGAGGGACAGCAGTTATCTCCACTTTGTCCTTTCCTTTGGAGCGGCAACTCTTCGTTTTCTCCTTTTCCTGTATAGAAAATAACCATTATTAGTGGCTAAGTTATGCACATCAATTCTCACATGTTTTGTTATAGTTCCTTATTACTTTCCAAATTCATGATACAAAAGGTTCATAAATTCTATTAGAAAGCCACTGAAATAATCATCAACAGCATACCTTTTTAGTACTCCACACACCCCCCTGCTTACCTTGTTTCATGTCCTCATGAAAACATTGTAGTTGACATGCAATGCAGTGAGAGAATATGCTGGAGAAGGAGTCTCATGCGGAGGCCTACAACCATGTTGAGTGATTAAATAATCAAAGAACTGACCTGCTTGCCCCTCAGGCATGTCATACAGAGCCTGGTATCCGGGTGCAGGATGCCAAATAATTGGAGCGCGAAATCTATATCCTAACCAAGATGACCCTACTTTCAGAATGCTCTGGCCATAGAGATTCAAACGGTCAGCAGCTAACTCAAAGTTCTCATACTTAAATGGTTCTCTGAGCTGGATGTTTGGATCAGAGATTCGATATCGAAATTTGGCTGCATTAATGGCCAAGTCTTTGATGGACAGGAAATACTCTAAGCTTTCACGAATGAGTGCCTCATGCATGGGCCCTAATGTTTCAATGATACCCGGAGTCCTTATGTGGTTTATATGAGCTTTCCATAACTGTACTGGGTTCCTAGGTTCAGCCCTAACTCGTAAATCTAGACCATTTTCTTGACTCTGGAAGGTATCATAGGCTTTGAGCCACTTAATCTGATTAACCCCGAATGAAATGAATGCTTGGAATTGGATATCTCCGATGGAAGGGCCAGGGTTTAATTCAGTTTCCTGACTTAGCACAAGGTCGTGCAAATAAAGTTCACACAACAATCTCTGGACTTTCACTCCATAATGTTTACAACAGTCTATAAAATCATTGACATTGTTGATTTGTATAGGGGTGCCTGCCTTAACAGCTTTTATTTGTAATTGTAAATACCGTTCTAATAAAAACAGAGCATAGTTTTTAGCAGGGGCCCTACATGCTAAAACATTATTGTACAAAGAACACAAGTCATTCATCTGTTTGATAACAGTCTCTAGTCTACAAGTTACCTGTGTGACTTCCTCTTGTTCCTTCATCCACCCTTCAAAAGATTGGCTTTTAGATTGACTGACGTCCCTTAGTTGCTGCTGCAACTCTTCATATTTTTCTCGGGGAACCGTTTGCTCTTTAAGTTGCTCAGCTTCTTGCTGTGCTTGTTTCATCATCTTGTGCAAGGATTTTGTCTTCGGGTCTCTTTTCCATACGTCAGTGGAGGTCGGGAGTTTTACCTAAACTTTCTTGTTATGCTTTTTGGAGTTCAGAACCCTTATTACCCCTGAGGGTGGTGCCTCTGTCTGAATTTGCTTATCATCCTTTTCTGTTTTAACACGAACATCCGTTTGTTCCCGATCCTCAGCATCATGTGGAACGGCAGTTGGATCCTCAGGGTTTTGGTCAGCAGGCCGTTTGTTGGCCCTCTTTTTCCTCTTTACCTTCTGGTTCTTTTTCAGAATCCTAATTTGTTGTCTGAGCTGGGTTATCTTATTTAACAATTTAGTCCGTTCCTTCCGCAACTTCTTAATTTCCATCGTTTCATTTGAAGGAACAGCAGTCTGTCGATGGTGGACTGGATCATGACCAGTTGCTAAATCTTCCTCCTGGGGTTCTTCCTCACTGCTCTGCTCTGGCTGTTCTGGGGTGTGAACCTCGACTGGTTCTGTTTCTTCCTGAGCAAATGCTGTTTCTGCTCCTACTTCCTCTAAAATTTCCTCTTGTGACCTGGGAACAGAGTGTTCCCGTTCAGTATTTTCCTCCTCTTCATCATGAACATGCATGTTTTCTTCTCGGGGTTTGTCGTGAGGGTCCTCTGAACTAGAAGGTTGACCATACTTACTCATATTGGCTAGGATGGCGGCCAAATCATCTTCTCCCAGTAGGTCTTGTAATGGGCTATCTTCCTGCTGCTCTATTTTCTCCTCCTGTTCAGCCTCTGCCCCTTCTTCGGATTGTTCGTCCTCAATTACCACCGGTTGGTTGGCGCTTTCCTGGAGCTTCTCTAGTCTTCCTCGTATCCGAGCCAACCGGGCTGATTTTCTGGGCTTATCTATGCTTCCTCTCATCCGAGCTAACCGAGCTGATTTTCTGGGTTCCTCCGGTTGCTCGGGTGTATCAACGGCATGCTTACGCTTTGCCGATTCTTGGCGTGTCTCTGGTTGCTGTGATGTACTAGCAACATTTTCTCTGCGTTTTGCCGGTTGTTCTGGTTGGCTTATAGAATGTCTACGTTTCGGGGATGGTTCTGTCGATCCCCCTTCAATCATTGCAATGAGCTCTTCCCAGCTGCTCTGCTACTGGGTAAGACTATAACTAACAACAAGTCAAATCAACCCATTGTGACTAACAATTGCCTCTACGTGCTGTACCTTTTTCATACTTTGTGCAGCATCATGCAGTAATGAGTTTAGGAGTGCCGGTAAATTCACAGAGCATTTCTGTTTTAGAACAGCTAAAAGTTTAAGATGTCGTGGTCTTACCACGTCTTTTCTTCCTTCCCAGGTAATGTAGCTCTGTACTATTCTTGCTAGCTCCGTCCAGGGTTCTCCTAGGGTCGCTGGCAGAACTCCCTTCCCCTTGATTGTCAAATTCTGGCCTTCGTCCTGGAAGATGTCGATGACCTTCTGTAATCGTTCCTTTTTGAATGTCCATACCGGTCCGGTAGCTGGTAGTCCTGAAACTTCTGCAATTATGGCATCAGTGACCGCTATCCGTTTCCCTCTTACTGTGGAGTGGTCATCTTGTAAATTCTGCAAAAATTCCATTGCTACTGTCTCATTAGCCTCCTGTAAGCGATTGAAATAGTTCAACCATCCTGGCCTTTCCAGGATTTCTCGGGCAGCAGCAGAGATCGTTAGCTGTTGAGGCTCACTTCGAATTGCTCTACCTCCCATGATTTCACTGTGAATTCTAAATGGAACAGCAAAAACGTTTTCGGTTTGAAACACAGAGAGCAAGGTTTCGCGAAAGAAAACACAGAGTATGCAACAGTGCAGCAAAAACAACTTGTGTGAAAATAAAAATAAAAATATGCCATGCCGTGAAACCATGCCAAACCGTCGTAAACTAATTGTTTCGAATGGTGAATTGACACGTAATACAGGGAATGATGAGGTTAACCTCCCCCCCCCCGCAGTGTGATAGGCTGTCCCAGCCGGCAAATAAAGGAGCGGCACCCAGTCTGCAATCAAGTCGGGAAGGAACATCATGTGGAATTATGCCATGTTGAAAAAGGACAACAGATTACCGAAATCGAGGCGGAGAATTGATCGCATATGATATAAGAGGCTTCTGTGTTATGATATGAGGCTGATAGGTAGGGCGTGTATCGTACTTACCAAATCTTAAGCGGTCATGGTCACTTCCGTTGCCATGATTGGTAATGATATATATTCATGCGATGTATAAATCGGGAAATAACATATGATTAATGCCTAGGATATAAGAAACAAAAGATCATTAATATCTTACCCATTGGTGTAAACAAGGTGACTTCAATACCATTAACATTACTCTGCTGCCAACAGGTGTCCATAACCTTGGCAGAGTTGTTTTTCACCCTCGGAACCATGATCCTTTGTGTATACTTAGGAATGTTATTATGTCAAAATGTAGACCATTATGCTGGCTTGGTGACCAGTTAACCATAATGCCATTCACGAGGAAGGAGCGAAACGTGGGCAGGCCGGCTCGTGATGAGACCTCCTGTTCCAAGGTTTGTTTAATTGGTATACCTTTTGGACCATATCCCTGGTATGGTGGCCATAATGGGAAAGCCACTTCACTTCCATCCTCATGATCATGGTAGGCTGGCTCTTAATGAGACCCCCTATCCTGCATTTGACATCATGTTCACATATGTTTTCTTATTTTTTTATAGAATACTTTGCCTTATTTATACACAAAGGGTGGTTCAACACTCCTTAAGAGTAGGAATGGTGGAAGAAGTCTTATCATCTCAATAGGAAGATATAAGCTCTTTGCTCTTATTCCCAAGTACTAATCAAAAGAATTTAAGGGAATCAGCATGATAAAGATAACCAATCAGGGAAAAATTAGTAAAACCATGTCAACAAAAGGGAAGAAATAAGTATGTCCTTCCATTGGTCCTCTTATTAATGCAGAGCCTTATAGATATAGCGATTTATGGTTTGCAGATTTCGGTATGTTATTTTTTTATATTTCATCGCACAAATACATAGCTGAAGCTTGAAGGCTAGAAAGAAGACGGGCAAAAAACATTCTCAACTTAGATCAGCAAAAGAGAGCAAAAGTATGCTAATGGTGTTCCATTGGAAAAGAAACAACGATAAAAAAGGAAAAAATGCAAATGCCGTTCCTTTGGGAAAAGGAACGGCAATAATACTATAAAACACTCAACATGCCATTCCGTTGAAAAAGGCATAACAGTAATAAAAGAACGCTGTTTCTTTGAAGAAAAAGGAACAGTGGTAACCAAAAGGAACAGCGAGAAACGTAACAATATCGTTCTTTTGAAAAAGGAACAGCAGAGATCCGAATGCTGTTCCTTTAGAAAAGGAACAGCAGAACAAGCAAAACCAAAATCATAAAAACACACATATGCTATTAGAAGAGCAAAAATCAAACTTTGTGGAAGAAAAAAGGAACAGCAAAAATGACAAGAAAATATTCAAATCAAACTTATGTACAAGAATCACTCAAAAACAAAAACTTATGTACAAATTGCAAAAAAAAAAATAGACCCTTAATGAATTACAGGTGAGGAAGATTTCTCTTCCTCTCCTAAGATCTCCATATCAGTGTCTCAGCGTAGCTGCTGGCAGAAGGATTCCCGAGTGAGTGGTTTGCGATAGAGACGGACTCGGTGGCCATTTACTTTGAATGCATATCCAGAACCATCAATGGTAATTAGAGTAAGGGTTCCGTTGTCATGCACCTTCTGGATTTCGTATGGTCCCAACCATCGAGTCTGAAGTTTTCCAGGGAAGTCCTGAAACCGAGAATCGTATAACAAAGCCCAGTCTCCCTCGTGGAAGACTTTGTTCTTGATGAGCGCATCATGCCATTTGGCTCGCTGCTGTTGAATTAATGCTGTATTTTGTAATGCAGAGAGCCTGACTTCGTCTAATTCATTGATCTGCTGCAGTCGATTGAGTTGTGCCTCGGTTAGATCTAGGCCAACTTCTTGTGCTGTCCTTAGTGTTTGGATTTCGAATTCTATGGGAAAAATGGGTTGTTTTCCAAACACTAATTGGTAAGGTGAGTAACCGGTGGTGCTCCTCCATGTGGTTCTATATGCCCAGAGTGCTTCAGGCAGTCGGGTAGCCCAATCATGCCTATGTGACGCAATGGTTTTTGTTAAGATTGATTCTATTATCTTATTGCTACTTTCTACCTGCCCATTCGCCTGTGGGTGATATGGAGTAGTGATCTTATGCTGGACATGATAATTGTTAAGTGTTGCAGCTAATTTATGCCCAACAAATTGTGGTCCTCCATCTGTAATTATTTCCCTAGGAAGGCCATAACAAACAAATAGAAGGAACAGGAACTGTATGACAGAGTCCTCTGTGGCTCTTGGCAATGCTTCTGCCTCAACCCATTTGGTGACATATTCTGTTGCCACCAAAATATATGTTTTCTGATTTGATGAAGGGTTGATGGGTCCGACGAAATCAAGAGCCCACCGCTCGAATGGTTCGATGACTAACTGTGGTTTCAGAGGCATCTCATCAGCTTGACCAGGTCGTCCTGCTCGCTGGCAACTGTCACAGGCTTGGACAAACTTCTTTGCATCTTTGAAGATCGTAGGCCGGTAATATCCTGTCTGCAATACTTTATGTCCAGTCCTACGCTCAGCGAAGTGCCCCCCACACGGTCCATCGTGACAGGCTTTTAGGATGTCAAAGATTTCATCCTCTCTAACACATCGCCTGATATGCATGTCTGCTCCTGTGTGAAACAAATAACCTCCAATCCACGAAAATCGAGAACTTTTCTGAATAATCTGCTTACGCTCATTAGGGGTTAAATGTTTTAGTAATTTACCTACTGCAAGGTAGTTGGAAACATCAGCATACCAGGGTGTTTGAACAGCAACAGCAAACAGGTGCTCATCCGGGAATTGATCTTCCACTGCTGCTGCATCGCTTGATTTTGGTATTCTTGAAAGAAAATCGGCTACAGGGTTTTCTTTGCCAGGGCGGTCCTTGATTGTGATGTCGAATTCCTGCAATAAGATTAACCATCGAGTTACTCTGGCATTTGTGACAGGCTTATTTGCAAAATATTTTATAGCAGAATGGTCTGTATACAAGATAACAGGGTAGCCTGTGATATAATGTCTAAATTTATTGACAGCATGTATTACAGCTAGGAATTCTTTTTCAGTAACAGTGTAATTCAATTCAGCAGGGGATAAATTTTTGTTGATGTAATAGATAGCATATGGTTTTTTATCCTCTTCCTGCCCAAGGACTGCGCCAATGGCTGTATCTGAGGCATCAGATGATATCTGGAATGGTAGGTCCCAGTTTGGTCCTCGAAGGACTGGGGCTGTGGATACAAGCTTCTTTAGATCCTCGAAAGCATGGTCACATTTGTCTTTCCAAAGAAAATCAACGTTACCAGTCAGTGCATATAAAGGAGCAGCAATGTGCGAATAATGCTCTATAAATCGTCTATAATAACCTGAAAATCCAAGAAAACTGCGTACCTCTGTTTGAGTAGTAGGAGTGGGAATAAGCAAAAGTATTTGGATTTTGGCCGGGTCTACCTGAATGCCGGCTGTTGAGACATAGTGTCCTAGAATAAGTCCTTCAGTCATCATCAAGAAACATTTTTCGTTGCTTAAGCAAAGCCTGGTAACAATGCAGCGTTGTAGGACTTTTTCTAGGGTGTCTAGAGCTGGATCAAAATCATCTCCATATGGTGTAAATTCATCCATGTAAACTTCAAGTCCATCATTGATTAAATCTGCAAAAATACTAAGGATAGCCCTCTGAAATGTGGCAGGAGCATTACATAAGCCAAAAGGTAAAACTCGATAGGCAAATGTTCCCCAGGGGCAAGTAAAGGTAGTTTTATCCTGGTCTTGAGGGGCAATCTGAATCTGATTGTATCCACTGAAGCCATCCAGGAAAGAAAAGAACTTCTTCCCTGCTAAAGTGTCCAATACTTGATCTATGAAAGGAAGAGGGAAATGATCTTTTTGTGTTGCCTTGTTAAGTTCCCTATAATCCACACAAATTCTCCATTTCCCATTCTTTTTTGGTACCACCACAAGTGGAGAGACCCATTTACTATCAGAAATAGGGTAGATAAAATTCACATCTAAAAGCTTCTGAAGTTCAGTTTTTACGACATATTTTAGATGGGGATTAAGTCTCCTTTGCGGCTGACGCACAGGTCTGGCATCTTTTTCTATATAAATGTGGTGTGTACATAATTGGGGATCGATTCCTTTCATATCGGGGTAGTCCCATGCAAATGCTTCTTGATATTTTGTTAACAGATGGATGAGATTTGTTTCTTGTTCAGGTGTGAGATTAGCATTGATGTTTAAAGTTTTCCCCGGTGCAATTTCCACAGTTTTACTATTTGCAACAGAAGTAACAGGTATTGTTTGGTCATGAATATCTTTCAGGGGATCTTCTTCCAATTCATTATCAAATGCTGCTTCTATCATGTGACACTGTGTGCGAGGTTCATTTTGAGTAATGAAATTATTAATGGCATCGTCTTCTATTTGATCTTTGAAATCGAGTGCCTCTTGTATAGTTAATGGAGATCTGATGTTATCAGTAAGATATGATACAAGGTGCTTATTAGTTTTAATCATTGTGACACTTGGCTGCGCTGGAGGATATAGAACTAAATTTTTGCTATTCGGTCCTCTGGTTATGGTCATATTTCCCTGCCGACAGCCAATGTAGGCATCGGCAGTGGCAAGCCAAGGCCTACCTAAAATTAGCGGATGTCCATCAAGTCGGGTTTTGGATTAATTATCAGGAAATCGGTTGGATACTCCCAGGATTCTACAGAGACCATGACATCATGTAGAGTACCCTCTGGTCTAACCACAGATCGATCAGCCAATTCCAACAGAGTGGAGGTGGGTTCTACAGATGTAATGCCGAGCTTTTGGCAAGTTGTGGTTGTTAAAATATTAATTGCAGCCCCTAGATCAACTAAGGCATTAGGCAGGGTCTGACCATAAATTTGAACAGTTATAATTGGGTTCCCGGGGTCTTCATATTTAAGGGGTGTTTCTTTTCCAGACAATAGGTCAGATAAGGTACCGACTACTTGGACTCTTGGATTATTTGTTATATTCCTCCTTGGTTTCTTTATGCACAATTATTTTATAGTTTTGGTGTATATGGGAATGTCTTGAATGGCTTGGAGGAATGGAATTTTTATGTACAGATTCTGTAATTCTCCCAGAATGTCAAAGTCAGGATATTGTATGGATCGCGGTATGGCTAATCGTTCTGGGAACGGAGGAGAGGATGTGGTTGCTTGATTATGAGTTTGTTGCTTATTTACATCCTCTTGTTGTAACTGATGTTCTCTGGGTAACTGATCTTCAATATGAACTGTTTTATCTCCCTCAGTTTCAATTATACGTCCAGATCTTAACTGAAGGTCACTGCACTCCCTCAAGTTGGGTCCTAGTTCTGGTGATTCTATGATTTGAATAGATTGGACCTGTCTGTTGTTTGGATTGGGGTCGGGTTGGGCTGGGAGTTGCGGCCTCAAGTTAGACTGGGGATTTTGTTGTAGAGCTGGCAAAGTAGGTTGAGGGAGCGGAATAGTTCCAGTTGGGTGGTACATCGGTCTTTGCCAGCTTGTCTGCCAGGGTGAACTTTGTGAAGTAGAGGGAGTCCATTGTGAAGGATACGGGCCATTTTGCCAATATGGTGGAGTGTAAGGGAAATTTGGCCAACCAGTTTGGCTTGTTTGATTCAGCCATGGATTTGAAGAAGGAAATGATTATGGTGACCAGTTTGTAAATGGGGTTTGAGATTGATTTTGCCACATACCATATTGTTGAGCATTATACTGTGGGTTTTGAAAGAAAGAGGTTGGGTCCGGAAACATACCAGGTTGTCTTGGCTGCCACGGGCGGCGCTGGTTGATCGAATTCACCGATTCTGGTTCTTCTTCTGCTTCCTTATATACCGCTTTCAATCCAGGAAGTGAGGGGCAACTCTCCGTAAGGTGATCTTTTGTACAGATGGCGCATGTTTGGACTTTATCCAGAGGACACTCCTTGTGGCTATGTTTCTTTCTGCACCGGGGGCAGAAGATTTCCATATTCTGTTCTGCCTCTAGCTGCTTCTGTTTAGCCTGCACAATATCAAGTTGTGTAGTTAGTGTCCCCATAATATCAGTTTTAAAATTTTCTAATAAATTTCCAATTTCTGCACGTGTTACTCCTTCTGCTGATACTTTGTTATCTCTTGTAAACCGATCATATTCTGTTGGTTTTATTCTTGTACTGCCTCTCGAACTCCTGATACACAAATCAAGGATGTCAGTAAAATTCTCTTGATAAATATCCCCTTTGCCCATAATGTTTAATGTTTCAATCCATTGTTCCTTCATGCCCCTCATTAATGCGGTTTTTAACACATTATCAGGTAAAGGTAGCGATGCATAAGGAGATCTTTGTAAATTATACTGAAAACGTTCCACATACTCCTCTAGTGTTTCATTTGGTCTGGCTGTCATTTGAAATATTTCGTCTTTTAATTCTCTAGACCTACAATAATCCTGGTATTTCTTTAAGAAGGATTCTTTCATTTGATCCCAATTTTTGATAACCCCGCCACCTAGCCCCATAAACCATCTTAAAGCAGCCCCTTTCAATGTAGAGGGGAATAATTTCAATTTTTGGGGATCGGTGGTGTAATCGTACCCCCGACATAACACATCAAATTCGAATAGGAATGCATCTGGATCTTCCGATGTGAGTCCGTGAAATGTAGGGATATGCTGAAGAGGGATAGCTTTCATGGGTGCATTTGCTGCAGAATCCACTATAGGATATTGTAATGTAGAGGTTTGAGTGTTTGGTTGGTTTTGAGCGTTTGGTTGGTTTTGAGCCATGGGATCGAATATATGCCAGTAACCTTCTGGGATATCTAGGAGGGTATTCCTAGGTTGGGTGGGAACGGTTTTGACAGGGATCTTTTTAATAGCGCTTCCTTTATCTGGAATAATGGAAATCCCAGGTGTTTGAAAAGATTGAATCTCTTCAACAATAACTTTCGCAGCACTTCCCCTATCCGGGCTATCTAATGGCTGATTTGTTTCGAGAGGAGATTTTGGTTCCTTGGTTTCCCCTTTTTCTCCTTCTCCTTCACAAAAGTTGCTAGAGTTCCCTTCCTGCAATAATTCTGGAGTGGAATTTTCAACTTCTTGAAAGTCCTGCTCCTCAGTTTGACTATGCACCTCAGCGCAGGCTACAGATGGTGATCCTGTGGCCTGAAGGGAACTAGTAGGCGGTTTAGAAGTGTTTTTCTTGAAGCCTACTGATGGCTGAGACTCTGTTTTCTTATAGATTTCGTCTATGAAGGTCGTCCGGCCAAGGGTCACCGGCCCCTTAGCTTTTTCAGGTTTGGATGGGGGTTTGATATTCTTTTTTGGCCTTTTCTGCTTAGTCATGCACTCAAAAATAAACTACCAACTTCTATTCAAACAAAGCAAAACAAATCTGTTAGGAAAGCGGATAGTGAGCAGGTCTTTTACATGCTCTGCACGTAGGTTCTTACCTTCCGTTTTTAGGATCCAACTCTTCCCTAGCAGGCTTGTACACTACTCTGAAAAAGACAAATGGCTACACTCTTTCCCCGGCAACGGCGCCAAAATGTGGAGCTATAAAAAGGGTCTCTTTCACCTCTAATTACCTCACATTAATATGTCAACCCAGGAGCGTTTTGTCATTACAAAGAGTGACTCAATCCGAGGCTCATTTGTCAGAGTAATGCTAGTAGTACAGTGCTTAAGAAATACAAGAGTAAACGGATGCTTAACTGAAATCAAATTACTTTAAAGAAATAAATCACACACTTAGAAAACTCACTAACTTATCAGTCAAGGGCTCGGCAATGATAAACCATCCCTTCAGAAACTGATGGAAAAGGAACTAAAGCATAGATCACGAGCCTGGGAGCTAGACAGTAACTGATACCGCTCACTACAGCCTTAGATCATCTCTCACAACAAACCAACAACTGCACGAGCCTGGGAGCTAGACAGTGACTTCCAATGCTCACTACAGCCTTAGATCATCTATCACACCAAATCATCAAATGCAGATAAATAGAACAGCAAAGTAAATAAAGGATTAAACAGCAATTCTGGAATGGAACAGCAACTCTGAAATGGAACAGCAATTGAATAACTAAGTCCCGCGGGTTATAACCAAACTCAATTTATACACTCTTTGCAATCAAAGAACATTCTGTTACTCTAAAGGCGATTCACACAGATCACAGTAATGGAACAGCAATAACAACAAATGAATTAGAGAACAGTACTTGATAGATTAGGAACGCACACCACACGAACGTTCAATACAACAGCTCTGTAATATAACAGTAAGAATATACGATTAACTCTTAAACGGATGAATAACTTGATGCAGATTTAACATACAATTCTATCTGTGGAAACCTCAATGATTCAAGCGTGAACAGAGCATATAATATGAACTTGTAAAACATATCAAATTATCAAATAACAATAATAAACAAACCACACAGAAGTGAAATCGTAATGGTACAGAAGCAAGTGTCCTTCGGGGCCGGGCCCTTAGCCTCCAAGGATACACCGCTTTAAGCTAATGCAGACGCGAAGATGGAATAATCATCACGCTTTTATTAATGCATCGATCAAAAATACATCGTACCAGTCCTCAACGAAACTTAATAACTAAAGCTGATGTCTTACAGAAGATTACATAAAAACGTATCCTAACTCTCCATATCATACATATCCTAAACTAACAGTGCTGTCTCTTTTTATAAAGACGACGGCGGAGATGTCCAAGCAACAAGATAAGTAAAGCAGCGATCCCTCAGGATCGGAGATCCTGAGGGATTCGCCAAACTGTTAACTCTTCATCCTGTCTTTTCTTTTACGCTGAGCTGGTGTCCTCTCCTTCTTTTCCGAACCAATTTTCTTTGATCTGTTTATCTTTGTTTGCGTTCGGTTCTCGTTCAGAGGGACAGCAGTTATCTCCACTTTGTCCTTTCCTTTGGAGCGGCAACTCTTCGTTTTCTCCTTTTCCTGTGTAGAAAATAACCATTATTAGTGGCTAAGTTATGCACATCAATTCTCACATGTTTTGTTATAATTCCTTATTACTTTCCAAATTCATGATACAAAAGGTTCACAAATTCTATTAAAAAGCCACTGAAATAATCATCAACAGCATACCTTTTTAGTACTCCACAGTAACCACTTGACCCATTGTGTTTGTTTATTAGATACAAAACAACGAAGATATCCTTCCAAAAATTCATTCACTATCTCATTTTTTCCATTGGATAGAGGATGATAAGATGAGATATGGGCTAGTTGAGTACCAAAACAAGAAAATAATTTTGTAAAGAAATTTCCAGTGAAAATGGGATCTCTGTCACTTACAATAATATTTGGGTTTCGATGTAGCTTTTGAATTGTTTCCATAAATGCAGTAGCAACTGTACTTGCTTTAAATGGATGAGATAATGCACAAAAGTGTGCATAATTGGTAAGTCTATCAACTACCACCATGATGACACTCTTTCTTTCAGATTTAGGTAAACATGTGATAAAATTCGTTGAAACCTCCTCCCAACATTGACTTGGAATGGGTAAATAATGCAAGAGCATTCTTCAAATTTTATAAGACCTAAGAGTCTTATCACACATTTACTAAAGGGAGTGGGTTCCCTTAATTATTATTTTTTATTTCTGTAGGTTTAGTTGAGTTCTAAAGAGATTTAAATTTAATTTGATTAATGAATAATATCATGTAAGTTGTAAATATTTTAGGGATGAATGAGAAATCCTAGGAAGAGTGAGGATTTTAGGGATCTAGAGGTCTAATATAGAATTTGGTTGAGTAAAGTATGGAGTTGAGAGAAGCTTTAGGAAATATTGAGAGATTTTTGGATCTGAACTAAAATTAGTTCATGATTCCTTTTTTGTATATATTGGTAAGCATTTTGAAACAACAGAGGTTGGTTCGAGTTTGGACGAGCTTGGCTAGTCAAGGGTGTGAGAGTACGATGAGTTAGAGAGGTCATTTAAATGGGTGTGTTCAGGCCTAGAGAGGCCGTAGTACTGTAATAAAATTATATTTCAATGAAGATTCAATAATTATGTATTTATTAGAATTTGTTTTAGCCATGGCTTATAAATCCTATGTGATTTTGTGATTTGTGGCTGCCATTTGTTTAAGTAGAATTTTTGTTGAAGTTTCAGAGTGGATTGACCAGTAGAATGGGATCCGAATCGGTGGCTGTCATGGAGTCTTGAGAATCTGCGTATTAAATTAGGAATTCCATAGCCAAGGGAATTTCAATGGTTGCATAACCAGCTGGAACCTAAAAAATAAGCATCAACGTAACACCTTACAGTTGCATAATTTTATTAATGAGTTATTGAAGAGATTAGCATGGAGCAATGTTTGGTCATAGAGGGCCACAACTGTGTTTTTCCCAAAATTTCAGAGGTTTCAAAACAAAAGCGTGAAGGATGAGGGACAGTAATGATTAGATCGTAGATTTGAAAGGGAAGAGATCGACATCTAAGATGAATTTACAACCTAAAAAAAATAAGTTGTGCTGCGATGAGATGAAGGGCGAGCAGTGAGGACCATTAGATTTGGGAGAAGATCAACGATAGACGGAAAATCGCAAAAGCACACATCGCAAATTATAGCAGATAGAGATAAGGCATTGCGTGATAAGTTAAATTGTTTGCGATGTGGTAAGGATTGAAATATGCGATGTGATGAGGGCATACCACATGTCGGAATTGCGGATGAGCTCACACCACAGATTTATGGTTTGTACTTAAGAGTTCGCATGGTAAGCTATGTTGGATGCGATCTGATGCGATTGCATATCGCAGAAAATAAGAGATATGTTTATTGCTAAATGTTAAAACTTGCGGGCAAGCCAAATGCCATGATCTATGATTAGTCACTGTGTTGTGAGACCTGGGAACCACTGTTCCGCATGTATGTAAGTGGTTTGAATTTATGTGCACTCTATTTTAAAGGTGATCACTGTTGATTTCATGCGTATGTATGTTTAAGAACTCTAAAATTGTATTTTGTTGCATGTAAAGGGGGAGTTTATGTGGGCCAAAACCCACAGTTCCATGGTATTATGTTAAAATGCAGTTTCGTGTTGCATCAAGTGATATCAGAGCGAGAGTAGTGCTCTTTGGGGTTTGATTCAAGGATTGAATTTTACTCTCGGTATGTGTATATTTTGCATTGGTAATAGTTCTAGATACAGGAGGTTATGGTATGAAAGGAATTGGTCGTTGGGAGATCAGAATACAAAAGATTTTATGCAAAGAAGAATCTTGAAATGTTGCAGGTAATGGATACTTTAGCCATTTCATTCAAGACAGACTGTGGTAAAAGGTTTGAGGAAGAAAGGATCAGGGAAGGATCTTGTAAGTTTTAAAAACTTTAATGATATATGCAGGTGAATGTAAGTAGCAACAAGAAATTGTAGCCAGGTATCTATGACAAAGGAAAAGGGAGTAAGTGAAGAAGTTGCAGCAAGCGATATTGTAAGGAAATGGATAGAACATGGATGTTCTCAAAAGGAAAAGGAAAATAGATGAGAGAAGAACTGAATTGCAAATAGTGAAAAGTAAAGAAACATGTTTATTGTCCAAGCCAATGAAATCTTAATGAGATAATATCATTAGGATATCTCTCAAGTATGAGTTATATTTTAATATTTGGTATAATTTGAATTAGTTTTACAATGAAGAGAATGATAACAACCAACACACAACAAAAAACTATGTAAAGGGAAGAGAAGTTGTGTTAGTGGCAAATTTAGCAAAGGAGATTGCTGTAGAAAGGAAGAGAATAACCAAATTCTCAAATAGAGAGAGGGGAAGGTGAGAATTGGTTACAAAATCCTAACAGCGTTGGAAGCTTAGGAGAAAGAGTGATCAAAAAATGTTTTGTGCAGAAACCCAAGGAAGTATACCAATATGATGACTTGGTGTAGGTGACAAGTAAAGACTTGTTACAAAGAAATGAGAGAGGATTATTGTAAGCTCACAATGCGCAAAGGGAGTCTGTATAAAGAATATGAGATGAGTATTAGGGGTCATGAGAGAAGAGAAAATAGAAGAAAGAAATATGCAAAGGAAAATGGAAAGGAAAAAAAGATGAGTCAAGAGGTACTTGACAAAGACATTGCTGAATTGAAAGCAAGTATTGATGCAATAATAATTCTACTTGAAGACTGTGAAAGGGGACAAAGGTATGGTTCGACTATGAAAAGGAAGGAGATAAAATGGAATTTTTTGCAGAAACAGATGAAGAGGAGAATGTACATCAGATTAAGAGAGGAAATCAGAGCAGCTGAGTTAAAGGTGGAATATGGTTAGTGTAGACCTGACCAATAAGTTTCCCTTTCCAAGGAAGGAATTATTGATGATTTTCTAAACTGTTGGACAAGTTCGGATCAGTTGAGAGATGTGATGAAGGAAACATCAAAGGAAGAGGAGATTTGTATTTTTGAAACTAGTGTTTTGTGTATGTATGTAGGTGATGAACAACCTTTAGAGGATGTATTTATGTAGGTTGATAAAGAAATGAAGTTGTTAGAAGAGATGGTTTTAATAGAATAGTTCTTAATTGAACATGTGTTCAAAGACACTGAAGATGGACAACTGTGGAAGACTACTATGGAAGATGGAAATGATGAATCTAGTAAGACTTGGCGAAACAATTGCAGACAATCTGAAGATAAAACGAAATTGCAGATTGAAAAAAAAGGAATAGAAAGGAAGTATGAAGATAACCTTATGAAAACATTAAATAATAATATATCTAAAATGAAAACACTTTAGGTAATGGGGTTATCTCTTCAATTTTTATTCAAAAATTATGAACCTATATTGATAGTTGATGGATAACAAATTGTTTTGAAAGGACATAATGGAGCATCAATGGAAAGAGATCTTAATAAATATTGCATTATGGAAGATGGTAGAACATAAATTATAAGGAGAATTCGGTCCAAGGAGGTATAGTTAATCCAGTAAAGGCTATGAAGAAGAAAGGAAAAGAGGATAGTCAAGAACTTAAGGATAGGTTGGCAGAGGCTAATGCACACCAAAAAATTGAAGACAATGTTATTTGTACAAATTGCAAAAGGAGTAAAGGTGAATGTAATCAGAAAACTAAAAGGAGACAGGAAATCTCAGAGGATGAAGGCAAGGATGCTTTCATGAACTATGAATTTGCAGTGAACAACAAAGGGGTTCAATGGAATGTGATATTCATGGTGTTAAAAGTAATTTTTATTGTTGTAAAAGGGAATTTATAGTGGAATGGAAAATCTGTTGTATGGTGATTTTGTTTCCTGTACAGAAACAAAGAGAACTTTAGCTTCTAAAATTAGAGATTGGCAAATTTTGATTGAAAAGAAAGAGGGATGGAAAAAGAAACTTAGTTTCTTACATATTTGTAAGGAAGAAAAGGGAAGAATGAAAATAAATGTGAAAGGAAGGAAGGCCAAAGAGAATAACAAATAATATAATTCAGAAATTAGACAACGTTCACAACAAAGTAGAAACAAAGAAGAATTTTCCAAGACAAGACAATATGAAGGAGGATATGACAAGTCAGACATGTCATATGCACATCAAGGGGATGAAAAATCATAGAAAACTTGGAGTAGAGGTAATGAGGAAAATGGTGGAAAATGTAATATGTTTTCTGATTTTGAATTATTAATTGTTGAATGTGTTTTCCAAGATAAAAGACATACTTCTCCTGGAGATATATTTGTTTATGCAAATATGAGGGAGCATGCAAGTTCTGGAGATGCAGAAAATCCTTTTTCTCTATGGAAACAAGAATATGGGAGAAACAAATTAGTTGATGTATAAATTTGAATAATGGATGAGTTATTCACCAAGATTATCCTGGTCACATACTATTTGAGCTTCATACATAACACATAATCTCTTCTACGCATTAATCATCACATGCAGAAATAAAAACAACAAGCGGTATTGAAAACATTCACATGCGCACATAGAAATTCAACACATATAACACAGTATGTATACCAGGGAAAGCTTACAGCTGAAAACCCCCTACTGTCTGTATATTATAATGAAGAAGAATCATGTAACAATCTCAGTACAATACTCCTCACAAGTACTCAGTACTGTCTCCAAAAGTTACACACAAACTAGCTCAGTTTTGAACAAGTCATGGGTTCAAAACTCCTCCACTGTTTGCCTGCCTCTACTGTGCAATCCAAGATGAGAGAATGGATGGAATGAATTCGAATTCCCTTGGCTTTAACTGCGCAATCCTCATTGGCAATCTCCTCCAATGATTGTGAAAATCTCATGCACACTATAGTCACAACTGATAGTAGACTCCACCCTTTCACCCACCTCTAACACTGGTCTCCACTGAACTGTCCATGCACTGTTGTTAACTGATGTGTTCTTTAGTTGAATAATGAGTTAATAACTAGTGAATTAATTAATAATTAATTCACACCACTCATCTCTAGTGTATTAGCTAGTTAAACTAAATACAACTAGTTCAACTAAGTTAAACCGAACACAACTCCATCAACTGTCTCATCAACTCCACCAAACTCTGCCACATGAGTTCTAACTGAAGTCAACCATGCAATAGCTCAAGTAACCATTAGGAAATTCAAATTTCCTTCTGCCAGCTGCATGTGCCACATCTGTAGCTCGAATTGAAGTGCTCCAAGAGGATAAGATAATGTTTATAGTCTAAATATTATTAAGGGTTAATAATATTTGACTGTTCTATTTTTAGACAGGCAGTCTAAAAATAGACTTCGACCTGTATGTCTAAAAATAGTTGTCCATATATTTTTACCAACTTGACCAATCATCCAAGAATAGAATCCCGCAACTCCTAGACCATGCTCCATATGTCTAAAAATAGACATAGTCTAAAAATAGACTTTGCAACAAAAAATCACCTATGTGGGCCCCACCTAGTTTAGGTGATCACTTTCCAACTAGGATCAGGAAAGATGTTTCAGGAGGCCTCCTTCACTGTTTCTTGTTGAAATATTCAACAGTTGATTCAGAAGTTTGGAATGGAGGAAATAAAGTTGATATAACTCTTACACAAGTCATTGCAGAAGAGAAAGACGATTGCAGAGGATGTGACATTACAGTCCATGAACAAATTTTGTTTTTGATCCAAAGAAGATTTGAATGTCAAGAGTTTATCTTTAGTTTACAAATGAAAAATTGGGTGAACAGTTCAGTTAAATTTAATATGAATATGGAGACAATTGAACAAGGTTTAATAACTAAAACTATAGTAGCCGGTGGACAATATATAGTGGGAAGATCATATGTTCTTGTGTCAAACAAGGAAAAATCTTCTTTTGAAATTGAGAAGATTCCACTCAAGGTATTGGATAAGTGGATGATGAAAAAAACAAAGGTGATAGGTATGGGAATTTTTCAAAGTCAACAAGTTATGAAGAGATGAAAATATATGTAGGACAATATAAAGAAAATGGTTTGGAAATAGAAGAGGATGATGGTGATAGGGTTAGAAATAAAAATATATCATCAAGTAGAAGAAAATGGAACTAGTGGAGAAGACATGAAGTTGAAGTTAAATACTGGTGAGATGATGACAAGACAACAACACACAGAGGTACAAAAATTTATGTTTCTTGAAGAGATACTTATGTTGAATATCAGTATCAAAACACTATGCAGTGGAGATGCTCATGACAACAGAGCAAAAGAACATCCACAATACAAGGTTTAGCATCCAGGAGAAGGAGAGAATGCAGAAAATACACCTGCAATTGGAAAAGTTCAGACAACCAATTGGAAGATGAAGTCTAAGGAATTTAACAACAGAGGAAATTGAAAGACTCATGAACAAGATTCCATTAATTATTTCAACCTGGGGAGTCTGATGTAGGAGCATTATTCAAAGTTTATAAGACCTAGGAGTCTTATCAAACATTTACTAAAGGGAGTGGGTTCCCTTAATTATTTTGTTTATTTTCCTAAGTTTAGTTGAGTTATAATGAGATTTAAATGTAATTTTATTAATGAAGAATATCCCGTGAGTTGTAGAGATCTTAGGGATGAGTGAGAAATCCTAGGAAGAGTGAGGATTTTAGGTATATAGAGGTCTAATATAGGATTTGGTTGACTAAATAATGGCATTGAGAGAAGCTTTAGGAAATATTGAGAGATTGTTGGATCTGAACCAAAATTGGTACATGATTCCTTTTTTCTATATATTGGTAAGCATTTTGAAACAACAGAGGTCAGTTCGAGGTTGGGCAAGGTTGGCAAGTTAAGGGTGTGAGAGTACGATGAGTTAGAGAGGTCATTTAAATGGGTGTGTTCATGACCAAAAAGGCCGTATTACTGTAATCAAATTAGATTTCAATGAAGATTGAATAATTATGTATTTATTAGAATTTGTTTTAACCATGGATTATAAATCCTATGTGATTGTGTGATTTGTGGCATGCCATTTGTTTAAGTAGAATTGTTGTTGAAATTTCAGAGTGGATTGACCAGTAGAATGGGATCTGAATCGGTAGCTGTCATGGAGTCTTGAGACTCTACATATTAAATCAAGAATTGCACAGCTGAGGGAATG
Organism: Pinus albicaulis; assembly: GCA_034641835.2. Classification (NCBI taxonomy): domain Eukaryota; kingdom Viridiplantae; phylum Streptophyta; class Pinopsida; order Pinales; family Pinaceae; genus Pinus; species Pinus albicaulis. Next base: position 628,073,553 of record CM076569.1, read on the forward strand.
TCAATGGTTACATAACCATCTGGAACCACCAAAACGAGCGACAATGGAACATATTTTAGTCGTATAAATTTACTTATGAGCTATTGAAGAGAGTAGCATGGAGTAATGTTTGGTCGTAGAGGGCCATAACTGTGTTTTTACCAAAATTTCATAGGTTTTATAACAAAAGCATGAAGGATGAGGGACGGTCATGATTAGATCATAGATCTAAAAGGGAAGAGATCGAAAGTTAATATGACTTTGAAATTTAAACAAAATAACTTGTAGTGCGATGAGATGAAGGGAAAGCAGTGAGGACAGTTAAATCTGGGCGCAGGTCAACAACAGATAGAAAATTGCAAAAGCACACATCACAAATTATAGCGGATAAAGATAAGGCATCGCACGATAAGTTAAATTGTTTGAGATGCAGTAATGCTTTAAATATGCGATGCGATGAGGGGATACCACGTGTCAGAATTTTACATGAGTGCACACCACATATTTTATGTTTTATACTTAAGAGTTCGCACGGTAAGTTATGTTGGATGCGATGTGATGTGATCACATATTGAAAAAAATAGGAGATACGTTTATTGCTAAACGTTAAAACTTGCGGGCAAGTGAAATGTGATGAGCTGTGATTGGTCACCATGTTGTGGGACTCGAGAACCCCTATTCTGCGTGTATGTAAGTGGTTTTATTTTATGTGCGCTCTGTTTTAAAATTGATCGATTTTGATTGCATGCGTATGTATGTTTAATAACTCCAAAATTGTATTCCGCTACGTGTAAAGGGGGAGTTTATGTGGGCCATAACCCACAGGTCCATGGTATTATGTAAAAATGCAGTTTCATTCTACATCAGTAAAAGTTGTAGAAGACCCAAGGTCTTAATTGTCTCAAATTTATTTTGCTGGAAAACCAAACATTCTGCCACAAACTTTTGAATATCAGACTTAAGGCCATCCCAAACAAATTCTTTCTTCACCCTGTGGTATGCTTTTAAAAATCTCGAGTGTCCTCCTATGGGAGAGGTGTGAAATTCTAAAAGAATATTTTGTTTTAGTTGGGAATTCTTACAATGATATAAGTGATCTCTGTAACATAAGGAATCATTTTTCCAAATAAATGTATCAAATGTACCAGTATCTTGCTACAAATTTTCAATGAGTATCCACAAATTTGTTTCATTCTTCCATTCCTCCCCTGCTTTAGTTATCCAATCTCGTTGGATGACAGAAATGGCACAAAGTAATGCTTCCACCTCCTCATCCTTTCTTGAGAGTTCATCTTCAAAAACATTTAGCTTCCATTTTTTATAGATGATTTAAAAGTCATAACCGAACATCTTTGTGACCCATTTTTTCTGCTCTTCTGAAGATAGTATTTGTTCCTATAGAAATTATATAACTTATGTGTTATATATCCAAGATTCTCCTGATCACAAACTATTTTAACTTCATGCACAATACAGAATCTATTCCACCATTGATCATCACATGCAGAAATTAAATCAATTGCAATGCACACATGAAACCATAAAAATTCACACACATTAACACAGTGATTTAACAGGAAGAATTGAAGCTAAAAACCCCAAATATCTGTATATAATATATGTCATAGAGATCATGTAACAATCCTCATAAAAAGCTGAACATTTCAAGCTCTCACTACAATACAATCGCTACACACTAATCAGGATCGATCTAGCAAATCCATGCACCAATGTCTGCCACCTGCTAGCCTGCCACTACTGCACAATCCCTACTGAAGAATGGATCTGAATGAACTCAAATCCACCTGGCTTGCACTGCACAATCCTCATTGGCATATCCACTAAGTGTTGGATGCAATCAATGCATCACTATAGTCACAACTGATAGTATATCTTTCCTTTTCACCTATCTCTCCATTGGTCTCCACTGAAACTGCCATGCACTGTAGTTAACTGATGTATTCTTCAGTTGATTAATGAGTTATTATTTAGTGAATTAATTAACTAATTAATTGACACCACTCTCACTAGTGTATCAATCAGTTAGACTAGATACAACTAGCTCAACTGAGTCTAACTGAGTTAAACTGAACACAACTCCATCAACTACTTCTATAACTCCACTAAACTCTGTCACATGAGTTCTAACTGAAGTCCTCATGCATTAGCTCCAGTAAACCCTTAGGAATAGCGTAATTCCTTCTGTCAACTGTTATGCCACATCTGTGCACTTAACTGAAGTTCTCCAAACGAATACGATAATGTTTAGAGTCCAAATATTATTAAGAGCTAATAATATTTGACATATCTATTTTTAGACTGACAATCTAAAAATAGATTCCGCCCAATATGTCTAAAAATAGAAGTCCATCTATTTTTTGAAACTTGACCAACGATCCACAAATAGCATCCTGTAACTCATAGAATATGATCGACATGCCTAAAAATAGACTTTGCGCCAAAAATAGCCTGTGGGCCCACTTAGTGAAAGTGAATCTTTTCACTAAGCTCATCATCTTGTTGAATCTCAACATTCCCTCTCAACAAGATATGGATTATCTGCCACCCTGATCCTATCTCTATGGTATTCGAATTTTCTCCTGGTGAGCGCCTTCGTCAGAATATCTGCATCCTGATCCTCCGTGGGAATGTAAGAAAGCAACATGATCTTCCGCTGCACACAATCTCTGATATGATGATACCATATGTCAATATGTTTAGATCTATCATGAAATAATGGATTAACCGAGAGTTTAATGCAACTCTGATTATCACAATATATCATAGTAGGATCTAAGTGTGAACCAAACAACTCGACCAGGATCTTCCTCATCCATATAACCTCGCATGTAGCCAAACTTTCTGCCATGTACCCGACCTCCTCTGAACTGAGTGCCAAGGATCTCTGTTTCCTACTGTACCAAGAAACTGCTGTAGACCCAATACTGAATATCCCTCCAGATGTGCTCTTTCTGTCTGTTGGGCTCCCTGCCCAATCTGCATCCGTGAAGCCATGTAGCTTCAACTCATCCGACTGTCTGTACCATAATCCATATCCCGATGTGCCCCTGAGATACCTCAGGACATGCTTGCCTGCCTTCCAAAAGAGATTGGTAGGATTCACCATAGCTTGTGAAATTTGGTTAACAACATAGCATATATCCGGTCGTGTATTGGCCAAATACATGAGCGAACCAACCAACTGTCGATAAACAGTGGCATCCACTACCTCTTCCGATGTAGCATCCTCTTTCCTCCAACCACCAAGAAGAGGAGTGTTGATAGGCTTGCAGCCTTGCATGTTGAACTTCTCCAGTATCTCCCAGGCATACTTGCCTTGAGACACAAACAGTCCATCGTTCCGCTGCCAAATTTCCAATCCCAGGAAATAATGAAGGAGGCCCAAGTCCTTCATCGCAAACTCCTTTGCAAGATTTTCCTTGCATGAGTGTATGAATAGTTCATCACCTTTTAGTATCAAATCATCTACATAAAGTACAATGATCAGCAACTTACCCTCCACCACAATCTGGTATAGGTTCAGATCTGCCTCACTCTTGGTGAATCCAAGTCCGGTGAAATAACTGTCTATCCATGTGTACCAAGCACGAGGTGCTTGTTTTATCCCATACAACGCTCTTTTGAGCCTGCACACATGCGACTCACTGCTGAAGATTCAGAATCCTTCAGGCTGCTCTATGTATACCTCCTCCTTAATGAATCTGTTAAGGAACGCAGTCTTCACATCCATCTGATGAATGTGCCAACCCATCTATGCTGAGAGAGCAAGGATGGTCTGTATAGAAGAATACCTTGCGACAGGTGCAAAGGTTTCTTCATAGTCGATCCCCTCGATCTGTGAGAAGCCCCAGGTAAAAAATATTTCCTTGTACTTCTCGATGCTCCTGTCAGCAGCTTGCTTCACTTTGTAGATCCATCTCAAACCTACCACTGATTTCCCTTCCGGCCTTGGGACAATCTCCTATGCATTTTTTCTGACAATCGAATCATACTCTTCCACCATGGCATCTACCCATGCGGGATCCTCCACAAATTCCTTGAAAGACGATGGCTCCATCACAATACACTTGCTCATCAGAGCCATGTATCTAGTAAATCGGTCAGGTGACCATCTCTGTCTGTGCTGTGATGTAGGTTCTCCTACATTCTGCACTGCATCAAGATTCAGTTGCTCAGCTTCTGTAGTGCGCTTCCACACTCTGATGTTTGGTGCTGCATGAGTGGTTTCTTCCACTCCATGAACCTCCTCTTGTGGATGATCCACATCCTGAGGCTCATCTTTAGGAACAATTAGCTCCTCATCTGCATGAAAGTGTAGCTCCCCCTCAAGCGACAACTTCATGGATTTCTCCTCATGAAATTTGATATCCCGTGGCACAATAGTCTTCCGACTGTCTGGAAAATACACATGATAATTGTGGGGTGTTTCTGTGTACCCCAAAAATATCCCAACCTCTGCGGTCTGCTCCAAATTCTTCCTGGCATCCTTCGTCACATGGATGTAAACAGGTGAGCCAAAAATCTTCAAATGAGAAATATCAGGCTTCTTACTAGAAAACGCCTCTTCGGGTGTACTCATGCCAAGTACTCTATGAGGATAACAGTTTTGCACATAAACCACAGTGTTGCATGATTTAGCCCACAAGTGTATGGGAAGGCCCTGATTATGCAACATCGCTCGTGCAACACCCACGATCGTTCTGTTCTTTCTCTCCGTGACCCCATTCTACTTTGGGTTATGAGGCGCTATGAGCTCTCTTCGAATTCCTTCTGCACTGCAAAAGTATTTGAATTCATGAGAGATGAGTTCACCACCATTATCACTCCTTAGAGCTTTCACCTGCTTCCCTGACTCTTTCTCAACCAGTGCCTTGAACTCACAGAACTTTGAGTATGTCTCGCTCTTCTTCTACATGAAGAAGATCCAACACTTATGAGAAAATTCATCAACAAATATCACATAATACGTGTGATTTGCTGTTGAAGCTATTGATAAAGGTCCACACACATCTATGTGAATTATCTCAAGGATCATCATGGCACGACTATCCTTCTCATGAAAAGTGGTCTTCACAAATTTTCCCAAAGTACATCCCTTGCATTGATCTGACTGCGCATGTGTACCCTTGGGAAGCCCAGTAGAAATATGCTGCAAAATTTTCAAAGCGCCATGGTGAAGATAGCCCAATCTCCTGTGCCACAATTCGCCCTCATCCCGGCTAACCACTCCTTCTGATTTGCCTGCCATTGTTGCACAACCATCTACCTGCAATTGATAAAGGTTCTTAACTCGAACCCCTATCCTCCGAGTTTCACCAGTTGTTTTACTGCACAAGAAAGGATTTCCCTTGCTAAAAAAAACATCATATCCCTTGTCTTCCAACATTGCCACAGAGATCATATTCTTATTCAATCCTGGAACATGCATGACATCCTTGAATATGAAAGGTTTACTAGACTCCCTCTCAATGGAAATGGTCCAGATACCAGTCACACTGTATCTACCATCATCGCCCATCTCGATGTGCACTCCAAGATCCTTCTCATCCAGATCACTAAACAAATATTTGTCTCCGATCATATGGAAAGATGCACCACTGTCAAGAAACCACACTGATCCCATCACACTTGAAAACAAGCATGCGACCAGCAAAAAATCCAGCTCAAACTGCGAGGCTAAGGCCTCTCTAGTTGCAGATCCAACAGCCTGCTTATTTTTCTTCTTCTGTGGACAATTAGTGGCATAATGTCCATGTTGGTGACAGTGAAATAACTTCACCTTTGACAAGTCCTGCTTCTTGCCATTCACACCGGATTGAGAAGGATTTTTCTTTCCCTTCCCTTTCCTTGCTTTGGCAGCCAAAGCAAAATTTTATTCATCTTCATTCTTTGATGAAGATCCATCCCTGGTACCTCGGCTTATCTCCTCCTGCACAAGATCTGACCAAAGTCGCTCCCATCCTGGCAGTTTCTCCCGACCATTGACAGAGTCCTCGTAGCTATGCCAAATCTTTGGAAGACCAAGGAGAGCCAAGATCACCAAGTATTCTTCATCAACAGTAACCCCCACACTTCCCAGCTCATCCTTGCAGTGGACAAACTTCATGAGGGATTTTGGTATACTGTCGCCTTTCTCCATTTTTATTTTTTTGAGCTTGTCTTTAAGTGCCAACTTCCTCTGGTCACTTCAACTTTGGAACAATTCTGTTAAAGCTTTCCACATAAAGAATGGACTAGATTTACCATGAAGGCTAGAAACTATGTAATCCTTCACACCTTTAGCCAGAATCCTTCGACATTTTTCTGTCTTCTTTTGCCCTGTGTCAAGTGCGGCTGCATCGCTAGAAGTAGGTTTTGGAATATCAGCATCTATGAACTCCTTCAACCAATTATCATCCAACAACGTCTCCATCCTGTCCTTCCATGCAATGTAATTCGAGCTGCCATAAAGGGCATACTCCAATCGCAATCTGTTGAAAAAAATTTCAATGAATGCTCAACTTCGACACCAAGAAAACAATGCAGCAAATTCGAATTCCACTAGCACAAAACTCAACCGCTTCAATAATTGCAATCTGCTCCAATGATCAACCTCACTCTGATACCATGTAGAAATTATATAAATTATGTGTTATATATCCAATATTCTCCTGATCACACACTATTTTAACTTCATGCACAATACATAATCTATTCCACCATTGATCATCACATGCAAAAATTAAATCAATTGCAATTCACACATGAAACCATAAAAATTCACACACATTAACACAGTGATTTAACGGGAAAGCCTGAAGCTAAAAACCCCAAATATCTGTATATAATATATGTCATAGAGATCATGTAACAATCCTCATACAAAGCTAAACATGTCAAGCTCTCAGTACAATACAATCGCTACACATTAATCAAGCTCGATCTAGCAAATCCATGCACCGATCTCTGCCACCTGCTAGCCTGCCACTACTGCGCAATCCCTGCTAAATAATGGCTTTGAATGAACTCAAATCCACCTGGCTTGCACTGCGCAATCCTCATTGGAATCTCCACTGAGTGTTGGATGCAATCAATGCATCACGATTGATCAGGAGCTCAAATCTGAGCTTGGGAAAAAGCTCAAAAATGAAAGTTCTCAAATTGACTTGGAACCTAAGTGACCAAATAGGCCTCAACGATATGATCCCAACGCCGTGAACAACACTGAAAACCGACGTCGTATGAAGAATTTCTTGCATTTTGAAATCGCCCAATAACCTTCAATTTTTAAAAGGAATTTTTTAATTTTATGTGTTGGGATAATTTTATTTTTTAATAAGGTTTAATAAATTAATTAAATTATATAGTTATTAATATTTTATATGGTTTTTATTAATCATATGTTATATTATTAATTATATGTTTTAATTAATTATTAAAATAAATAAATTAATTAAACCTTATTAAAATTTAAATATTAAAAGCACACATATGTTATTAAAATTCAAAACCCAAATGTTTTAAAGTCAAGGTTTAATATATGGTAACATTTACATTAAAAATGTCAAATGTTACGTGGTGTAATGATTTAAGTCGTGGAATATTAACCGTATTTGATAAATCAATAAAGGGTTAACGTGGCAGCGTTTTCGGTGAGTGGAGGTTACAGAGGGGCTTCGGCTAGCCCCCTCCCCATTCAAACATGCCATACGACCTTCACACTAGAACTGAAACTTAGGGCCTTCCAAAACGGCGGATCTCACGTTCAAACAGTTAAAGGTTAGCTAAAATTGCACATGTGAACGTGGAGATTGTTAACTGCAACATTTAATGCTGCCACCAATTTAGCGCCGGTTCCACCAGATTAGGCGGATGTGCCAGTTTAGTTAAGTTAACTGGCAGTGTCTCCACATTTAGTGGAGCTTGTTTAGGCCAAACTGTCAGTCTGAGTAAATGTGCCATAACTTTGGCTCAGAAAGGCCTTTTGAAGTGATTTTTTTTTTTATTTTGAGTCTCTTCGACATTCTGGACGCAATGGAGTAGGTCTAAAATCTAACAGAGGTCATATTCAGAGGTTTAAGCATCGAAGAAGATGAAGGAGCCATTAGGGCCTAGAAGGAGAAAGCTGTGTTTTGGACTGTATTTATCTGTTTAAGGTAAATTAATGGGAATTATTAGCTATTTCATGCCTTTTGAATCTATTTAGATGGTTTGCAGAGCCTGTTAAGAACTTTAGAAAGCCGAAAAGCTTCATTTAAGTTCTAGAGGCCATTTTCCAAACAGAGTGTGTAGGCAAAACCGGAGCAGTCAGAGGCCGTTTTTGATGAAAAAAAACTCTATCTTGACTATTTCAGTCATTATGGAACCAATGGAAGTGGTTTTAGATCATTTTTAGTACTTCTAATACTTGAGAAGTTGATATGAAGTCGTGGGCAGCCTTGGGAAAATCGTGGAGGAGAGCCATTTTTGGGGATGTTGTGCTTAATATAAGAAATTTATCAGTTGGTATTTGATGTATGATCATTCTTGGATGAATAAGTAGTGGTTTTGGGAGCAGAAACATAAATCTAAGGGAGTTTGTACCATTTATAAGCTCAGAGAAGCTTAGTGCACCAACAGAATGATGTGTGTCCATGGAAGCCTAAAGCTGTTTGCAGGAATTGGAAAACCATTAAAGGGATTTAAATTGGTATTCTCAGCCCTTTGAATAATTCTCATATTCATTGTGTTTAAGTTTGGAGCTTGTAAAAGAATTTGATTACCTTAATCCCAAAGAGTCTAGTCATGTTGATGAAGCTCAAAGGAGATGTAGCCCAAGAGTTGGGGTGAAATATTATATTATATTGCTATTGTGTTTTGCTATTCTATGGATGAATTATGTTGCTGATATACATGTTAAGTTTCAGCAAAAACAAATAAACTTAAAACACATAAACAAAAGAAAAGACATACACCTCTTACAAGCAAAAATTTTGCATAATGTCAAGTTTGAGTAAGGTCATTTTAATTAAGTCTGAGTGTTTACTTCTATTATTTCTTTAGGTAGAGTCTGTAAGAGGGCCAGGTAGCTTCTGGATTCATCCTTTATTTGAAAGGTGGCATATCCAGTAAATGCCCCTACAGTCTATCTCTATATTAGAAATAAGAAGTTCTCACATTTTCAGATTTAAAATTTGGAGTATTTGCATTCATTTACATAAATGAAAATGGATACCTTGCACCCTTTTCAAGTACATTCCATTTTTAGATCAGATTGGTATCAAAGCTCGGGTTGAGCATTTGTTATTGTGGAAAAGGTTTTAAAACAGTGTAAGATATTTACCGTTTTATTGGTTGGAAAATGGCTGCTTGAATGAGAAGGGGTCTTTACTGACTTTTGGTTAAAATCTTGTCGTTTGCTTGAAAGCTTTGAGGACTTTTCTTTGGAATTTACTTTTGGTCTTTTGACCATTTACATGATGTCAATTTCTTCTGCAAGTGAAGTTTCCTCCTTCAAGAAACTCTTCAGTGATGACATGAAAGAAGAGTTCATTAAGGTGAAGGACATGGTGCAGATTCTCCTTGAGGATCAAAGGGAAAGTTTTCAACTTCGTGCACAATTGCTAGCTATGCAGGAAGATAAAGAATCCATTCTTCAAAGATTGCATGATATGGAGTTGCAGCTTCTTCAAGCTCAAGAAGATTTGTCCAAGAAAATACCTCATCTTCAGGATGTAAATCATGAGGTAAATCATTCTGATTTGTCTTCAGTTTCCTCTATTGAAAAGTGTTTTGGTTCTTTTGAAAGGAATACAAGAGGTATTGGGTCCAAATTGATGTTGAAAATGGGTTATCAAGAAGGCAAAGGTTTGGGCAAGCATGCACAAGGAATTGTGGAGCCTATTTGTGTTGTGGAGTGTCCCAAGAATATTAGTCTTGGCTATGAGCAGCTTAATGGCGAAGCTTTGAGCACATGCATTCAAGAATGTGATGCAAATTTGAAGAGAACATTTCTCCCAAGTTCTCAATTACATCAATGTCATGATGGCAATCTTCCTTACCATTTTTTTAAGCCATAATTGCAGCAAGAAGATGGACATTCCATGCAGCAAAAGAGGTATAATCATTCACATGATCAATTTGATTATGTTTCAACAAAGAATGATAATTTTTCTTGTTCAAATGAAAAGAAGTTTTGTTGCACATTTTGTGGTCAATTTAACCATCATGTTTCGAGATGCTGGATGGGGAAGAAGGCACACAAGAAGCAGATGAAGCAAATACTACCTTCAAAGAAGGTGCATATGATTTGCACTTTTTTCCAAAAGAAGGGACATGTTGTCTCTCATTGTTGGACTTTGCATCCAACTCGTCGTCCCACGCACATGCAGCAAGAGGACAAAAATATTGGTGAAGGTGGAACCTCATATTCCATTATTGATGTGGAAAGGGAAGTTTCACATGAGGAAAAGTTGTAGCAGCAAAAGTCACCATGGAAGTGGATAGGTGAGAAGTGGATGGACTTCTTGACACAGTAAGATGTACTCCTTTTGTACATATGCAAATTTCAGATGTATGCATGTATTTTATGCTGTAATATCTTGTTTGTTTTGAGCCACCTTAGATCATTGATCAAGGTAGCATTGTACAGTTTCATTCTGTAAATTTATCGCCAGAAATTTTTGTGTGAGTTCAAGAAAGACAGTTGTGGACAAGCGCATTCAGGAAGGGAAATGTCAAATTCTTTCCATTTGTGGTTCAATTTCATTTGATTTTCAAGGCAAAATTTTTTGAAGGGCTGAAGAGAAGAGGATTTTTATTCTCTCATTTGATGCACTACAGTTCAGTTCTTCATTTCAGTAAGATTTTGGGGACCAAAAGCCTCTCATTTGGGAGGTGTGATCAGGAGCTCAAATCTGAGCTTGGGAAAAAGCTCAAAAATAAAAGTTCTCAAATTGACTTGGAACCTAAGCGACCGAATAGGCCTCGGCGATACGATCCCAACACCACAAACAACACTGAAAACTGACACCGTATGAAGAAGTTCTGGCATTTTGAAATCGCCCAATAACCTTAAATTTTGAAAAGGAATTTTTTAATTTTATTTGTTGGGATAATTTTATTTTTTAATAAGGTTTAATAAATTAATTAAATTATATAGTTATTAATATTTTATATGGTTTTTATTAATCATATGTTATATTATTAATTATATGTTTTAATTAATTATTAAAAAAAAAAAAATTAATTAAACCTTATTAAAATTTAAAAATTAAAACCACACATATGTTATTAAAATTCAAAACCCAAATGTTTTAAAGTCAAGGTTTAATATATGGTAACGTTTACATTGAAAATGTCAAATGTTACGTGGTGTAATGATTTAAGTCGTGGCATATTAACTGTATGTGATAAATCAATAAAGGGTTAACGTGGCAACATTTTCGGTGAGCGGAGGTTACGGAGGGGCTTCGACTAGCCACCTCCCCATTCAACCATGCCATACGACCTTCAAACCAGAACTGAAACTTAGGGCCTTCCAAAACGGCGGATGTCACGTTAAAATAGTTAAAGGTTAGCTAAAATTGCACATGTGAACGTGGATATTGTTAACTGCAACATTTAATGCTGCCACCAATTTAGCGCCGATTCCACCAGATTAGGTGGATGTGCCAATTTAGTTAAGTTAACTGGCAGTGTCTCCACATTTAGTGGAGCTTGTTTAGGCCAAACTGGCAGTCTGAGTAAATATGCCATAACTTTGGCTAGGAAAGGCCTTTTGAAGTGATTTTATTTTTATTTTATTTTGAGTCTCTTTGACATTCTGGACTCAATGGAGTAGGTATGAAATCTAACAAAGGTCATCTTCAGAGGTTTAAGCATCGAAGAAGATGAAGGAGCCATCAGGGCCTAGAAGAAGAAGGTTGTGTTTTGGACTGTATTTATCTGTTTAAGGTAAATGAATGGGCATTCTTAGCTATTTCATGCCATTTGAATCTGTTTAGATGATTTTCAAAGCCTTTTAAGAACTTTAGAAAGCCGAAAAGCTTCATTTCAGTTATAGAGGCCATTTTCCAAACAGAGTGTGTAGGCGAAACCAGAGCAGCCGGAGGCCGTTTTTGATGAAACAAAAATCTATCTTGACTATTCAGGTCATTATGGAACCAATGGAAGTGGTTTCAGATAATTTTGAGTACTTCTACAGCTCGAGAAGTTGATATGAAGTCGTGGGCAGCCCTGGGAAAACCATGGAGGAGAGCCATTTTTGGGGATGTTGTGCTTAATGTAAGAAATTTATCAGTTGGTATTGGATGTCTGATCATTATTGGATGCAGAAGTAGTGGTTTCAGAAGTAGAAACAGAAATCTGAGGGATTTTGTTCCATTTAGAAGCTCAGAGAAGCTTAGTGCACCGATAAAAGGATGTGTGTCCATGGAAGCCTAAAGTTGTTTGCAGGAATTGGACAGCCATTAAGGGATTTAAAATGGTATTCTCAGCCCTTTGAATCATTTTGTATTCAATGTGGTTAAGTGTGGAGCTTGTAAAAGAATTTAATTATCTTAATCCCAAAGAGTCTAGTCATGTTGACGAAGCTCAAAGGAGATGTAGCCCAAGAGTTGGGGTGAACTCCTATATTATATTGCTGTTGTGTTTTGTTATTCTATGGCTGAATTATGTTTCTGATATACATGTTAAGTTTCAGCAAAAACAAATAAACTTAAAACACATAAACAGAATAAAAGACATACACCTCTTTCAAGTAAAAATTCCACATAATGTCAAGTTTGAGTAAGGTCATTTTAATTAAGTTTGAGTGTTTACTTCAATTATTTCTTTAGGCAGAGTCTGTAAGAGGGCCAGGTAGCTTCTGTATTCATCCTTTCTTTGAAAGGTTACATATCCGGTAAATGCCCCTACAGTCTATCTCTATATTAGAAATAAGAGGTTCTCACATTTTCAGATTTAAAATTTGGAGTATTTGCACTCATTTACATAAATGAAATGGATACCTTGCACCCTTTTCAAGTACATTCCATTTTTAGATCAACTATAGTCTGTGATAGTCTATCTTTCCCTTTCACCTATCTCTCCACTGGTCTCCACTGAAACTGTCCATGCACTGTAGTTAACTGATGTATTCTTCAGTTGATTAATGAGTTAATATTTAGTGAATTAATTATTAATTAATTCACACCACTCTCACTAGTGTATCAATCAGTTAGACTAGATACAACTAGCTCAATGATCTGGCGAGTTAAGCCGAACACAACTCCATCAACTATACTACCAATCATATTTGGGTCACATGAGTTCTAATTGAATTCCTCATGCATTACCTCGATTTTGATTGACTAGTAATTTCATAAACCCATGTATTATTTTCACATTTTGCACTGTGAAGTGCTCTAAGAGAATAAGCTAATCATTTAGAGTCCAAATAGTATTAAGAGCTAATAATATTCGACATATCTATTTTTAGACTGGCAATCTAAAAATAGATTCCGCCCAATATGTCTAAAAATAGAAGTCCATCTATTTTTTCCAACTTGACCAACCATCCAAAAATAGCATCCTGCAACTCATAGAATATGATCGACATGTCTAAAAATATACATAGTCTAAAAATAGACTTTGCGCTAAAAATAGCCTGCGGGCCCACTTAGTGAAGGCGACTCTTTTCACTAAGCTCATCATCTTGTTGAATCTCAATAGTTCCAAAAAGTATTTAAGACTATCAGGATCAGTTTTTATCATAAAGTGTCCTCCCATTATCTAAGGTCACCATTTCCTTAGTGCTTGTAGTATTTCCAACATTTCCTTCTCATAAATATCTTAGTGTAAATACTTTCATTTGATTAGATGACTTTCAAAAGAAATGGGTCTTTATCCTTGCATTAAAACAAAACCAATTCCATTTCCTGAGGCATCACATTCCACAATAAATTTTTTTGTGAAATCTTGCACAACTAAGACCAGTGCGAGGCACATTTCCTCTTTAAGATGTTCAAAGCCCTTGGTTGCTTCACGAGTTCATGAAAATGCATATTTCTTCAATAATGTTGTTAAAGGTGCTGCTATTCTCCTATAATTCTTAAAAAAATTACGATAATACCCTGTTAACCCAAGAAATCCTCGCAACTACTTTATGGTTGTCAGGACATCCCATGTGCCATGATTCATCCTTCTTGTTCACCAATACTACTGGAGCATAGAAAGAACTTTGACTAGGTTGAATTATACAATATATTTAAGACATGATGTTTGGAGGAACACTTAGAATCAAATGAATAACATGATCATGATCACGAATAGGTGGGAGTCCTTTGGGGGTTTCAAAAATCTTGGAATAATTTTCCAAGAACTTTTGGAGATCTGGAGAAATAGATGATTTTGATGTTGGAACTTATAGTGAGAATAATTCTACAATTACGCCTCATTGTTCTTTCTTCAGAAGATTTTTCATGACATTAGAGCTTATTATCTTTCTCATCTGCCCTGTGATACCCCGTAACTCAACTTGCTTTCCTTCTGGAAAAGGTTTCAATAAAATTTATTGAAAATTAGAAGCTACTGTCCCCAAAGAATTTAACTATTGTACTACTAGTACAACATCAACACCTCCCATTGGAATGGAAAGAACTGGACTATTCAATACATATTCCCCCATGGTTATATTGATATTATGGAATTTTCCAGAGAAATTTATAGTCCCTCCATTTTCAGCCATTACTTGACACTCTAGTTCTGGGTATAGGAAGAAATTCAATTCCTTGGCTACCTTGAACTTCATGTTTTAGAAAATTGTGTATTTAATTTTCAAAATGTGTAGGACTTCAACACATTTTTGTTTAAATGGTCAAGTTAGTTTACACATCAATTTTTCCTTTGAAATTTTTGTGTTTTAAATTAATTTTTGTTCAATTTGTGCTGCAACATTTTTGTAAATTATATCAATTTTTTGAATTTTTTTGAATTTTTTTGAAATTTTTGAAATAGTAATTTTAAAAATAATTGTAAATACATGATTTAAATTTTTAAACATCATGTATCTATGTATTTTTATATAGATCCATATATATCATGGATTATCATTTTCCACATGATTCACAAACACTACATAAGTGTAAACAACACATAACCAATCATACAATCATGACAACATGTTGACAACAACACCATTAGAAATTCTATGGTTACATGAATACAACCATGCCCAACACAACACGGATGCAACAAGCACACATAGACTACAAGAATACTAAAAACATATGAAACCTACATAAATACATGATCAAAACACTACCCATCGAGTCTGAGGGTTGAACCATGCTTTGATACCAATTTGTAACAACCCTTCCCAAATTTACCCAAGTAATTGGCCAACCAGAGTAAACATGCGACGAGAGGCTACTATAATGAGATTAAACCTCATATGCGACCTTAAGGAATTGGAAATGACGAAAAAAAAACCTACATACCTTCTACAATAACCACAACACCCCTAGGAGGTAATCCAACCATTTAGGCCTCTTACCCCTAGGCCACACTGACATTTTGACCCCATTGGAGCCGTAGCTATGGGTATAACACTGCATTCCAAGGTCAAGGAGGCTATATCAGTATAAATATCACTTCATGTCAGTGACTAGGGCCCCGAATGCTTAGTTTTATGCCTGTGGATCCGATATTTAAGCATCCTTTTTAGGCCAAAAGCCTAGGTCACTGCCTAGAACTTCATGAAAACTTAAGGAATGATAAATAACAATAGAAAAATGATATAGAATAAATCATATAAAAAATAACTCATGTGTACCCCTCCTAGCCATGACAAAAAAAATTTCAAACATGTCACAAACATAGAATCTACAGGTGTAAACAATATATTTAAGGATATCGGTCTCATACTTATATGAGAATCGTTAAGAAGCATTGATCCCCTACATCATAAGCTTCAATACAATATAGTTTATCATAGATACATTTTGCATTCATTTACAAGTAAAAACATGGATAGATCCATACATCATCACATATAAAATACATGCTTATAACCAACATAATAACAACGAAAATATAATGTATACAACATTAATGAAATCCACATAATAACCAGTACATTTGCATACTAAATACCAAAGGAATGAACTCTTCATTATTTAATGTAAAAACCAACCAGAGATGGCACTTCCATGTCCCACCCAACCATATATTGGTGGAGCCCAATCTCTCTTTAGCCAATCAACCCCGTGCCATATTCCAAGCACGAATGTGGGAATCAAACTGAAAGAACAAACCAGGGCATGTCGAGGCTAAACCACCTCACACTCATCAATATAAATAAGGCTTTACCATGATCCATACCATATCACTAGGGAAACATAATAAACATTTCATAACCAGATTTACCATGCTCTACACCCAATCACTAGGCCAACAAAAGCATGGATACCACTGGATTCCCTCCACCTTAACTGTGAGGAATTTTCCTGTCTCTTAGTCTCTGAGGCTTTACTACAACCCACAGTTTGAAGCATCACTAGGCCCCAAACCAAGACATACTCTCTAGGCTTTACAGTGTATGCCAAATTCGGGATTCCTAGGCCTCATGGAGAGAAAAAAACCTCTAGGTTTTTTCGTATATCCCTCCATTTACTGGTCAAGGATTCCTAGGCCTACAAGGTAACAAAATATCTGGATTTACCACAACCAAAATTCTGGTTTAGGGGTTACAAGGCCATGTGTTATATAAATTTGAAGATCCACCCCACTCAGCTTCGAATCCATCTCGTAATCCATCTAAACCAAAACATTAGAACTACACAACACCGTGGCTATCTGAAAATGGAAAGGCTAGGATAAAAATATTGTCACACCTAGAAAAGCTCAAGCCAAGAAAAAAAAGAGCCACATGCAATATCATGCATGCTATATATAGCAAGGAAAAAATACATGTAAATAAATACCTAACAAGAGTCTTGATGTAGCTGCTTGATTCCCATTCCTCCTTGCTTGCTTCCTCCTTCTTCCTGTTTTCTTTCACTTCTTGCTCTAATGGAAAAGTTCTCCAAGAAACCCTAAGTGTCTAAGAGTAAGAGAGAGAGAGAGAGAGAGAATAATGAGAGAGCTCCAAAAATGCACTTAAAAAAGGTACCAACTGATCCTCATAAGACTTTTTATAGAATATGCCTCTATTTTCTTCATTTTCCATTATTTTCCTTCATTTTCCACCTCACATGCAACTTGTGACATTTCACCTTCCTTTTCTCCTATTTTCCGTTATTTTCATAAATAAATGTGTCAAAAATGTCATTTTGCCTTTTGAAATCCTTAACCTTTTCCTTTGCCAATTTCCTTTAGCCATAAGAACCGAAATGAACACCCATTAAGATTTTTTTCCCAACATTCAGCTTGGAATACATGTCCCATCAATTGTGGTTATTATTTTGACTTTATTCCATGGAATTTTCACCAGGGTTGTTATATACTCTCATATACATATGTACATGCAGGTGGTATTAATTACAAATTTTCACATAAGTATCAACATGCAATTTTAATAAAACAATATGAATCTTCCATAGTGTAACATTAAAAATTATACCTTGTCATATGGAGTTGCAATTCACATTGAAAAATTTTAACTTTCAAGGAACCACCTCCCGCTTCATCATACCAACAATATTATTAACAAAATTTTTCAATAAAACCATGTATTCTACCGAAATACAATTACACACAAAACATTTTTCAGATACATTCACGATGCATTTCACTTTAACCTGAATCTATGTTTTCAATATTTTAAAAACTAGAATGGTATTTTTCCTATTACTTTCCATGAAAAAAATTATGTAGTAGCACTTTGTAAAAACATTTGGTAACATTCTTATATACATTGAAAGTAATATAACAAGTAAGATACACCCTCTAGATGCTAAAACAAAGTTTCTAATTTTTTTTTTTCAAAATAATAGTTAAGGGAACAATACTTTAATCATTGTCATTCCCTTAGTTTTTAACTCATGCAACATTTCATTTGATTTACGCATATGCATCTAACTAACAATCATTAATAAGTGCTACTAGATTAAAGTCATTGAGATAGACTTCTCTTGGTTAATCTAACTAGTAATGGTAATATATTCATACACCATCCAAATTTTCTTTTTGCAATGAGAAGTGAAACACCATGTTTCCACAACATGATGAAATGTTCTAATTAGATTTACTATGTTTTGTCATTGTAGTATTCACAGGCACTAGATGAATTTATAAAATATGAAATTAACATATTTTTTAAATATATGATGTAAACCAACTAACATAAGCCTAGAATCATCAATTCATAAGGTTATGAGGTTTAAATAAACAAGGTAATCAACATTATTTTATTACTACTAATTATAACATTAAGCTAGTAGAACTATCAAATAAATCGTTTTAACAACACTATTGTATCATGATCCAAATTATTTGTCACCTTCAAAAACTTGGAATCATAGGTATGCATGGTTAAACCAATATTCACTTGTGAAATTATTTAAGTTTTATTGCATGTGCATAAAATATTAAACAAAACTTTAATAATTCAAAGACACTTATATATCATCAATGTGTAAGTGTCAATAATAACAATCATCGTAACAATCCAAACATTTCTAATTCCATAGTGTATTATTACCAAGTGAACAAAAATATAAAGTAAAATAACATAATCACTTGTTTACAACTTACAGTAAGCTTTAATAAAATATGATTCATGCTTATAGGTTTTTATATTAGTCATGCAATACTAATTAATCAATGCTACCACCATCTTAAATTCAATCGTGACAAGGTTTAGTCATCAATTATCCATTACAGTCAAGTTTTACCACTTGATTCATTGTTCATTTTTAAAATCTAAAGAGGTTCTTTCAATGTATTTTAAAAAATTCTATTGTTCTCTTTATGGACAACTCCACCTTCTATATATTTTAGTTATCACACAATACAATACATGGATTCATTCTTCATAAGAAGCATTGTAAATCTAGTCATGTTTTTTAAATGAAACATAATCATTATTGTAATAGTATGCATGCAAACGTTGGTAATTAATCTTGACTATAACTAGTGAGTGCCTAGTTTGTTCATAAATGAAATAGGTATTTTACTGTATTTATCCACATCAATATTCTAATTCCAGGAGAAAAATTTCAAGGTAGACATTATCACTTACTATTTTTTAATGTGGTCATTAGTCCTGCAACATGCATATCATTTCAAATGTGGTCTACTACAGTTAGAAACATACATGAGATAAATCCCACTATAATCATACCTCTACTAATTTTCAAAATGCGTTACTACTGCCACCTTTTCCTCTAATAGCACTTGAAACACCCCCCTGTAACCTCACATGAAAATACTTGGAGTTAGAAAATTTCTACTACATTACTAACATATAACTTTATGAATTACTTTCCATATTTATTCAATGACCATTAGATAAAGTATCATCATTGCATATAGTAATATTTAGTAAAGGAATAATAAGTTATGAAACCATTAAATGTCACTCTTGTAGCATATTAACTTACTTCAAGATGTAACCTTGCATCAATTCCATGTTTATTTTGAGTAAGTTAGTTAATCATAGTTTTGATAATATAATGTCACTTCATGCAAGGAATCAACAATATAAAAAAGAAACAACAAATAATCACATCATTAAACAATGATATACCCTTGAAACCTCGTAAGGTGAAAACCAACAAATGTTTAGTTTTATTATTAAACAAACGTGAGGGTGTTCACCCCTCACTCAATGGTTCTAAGGGAGTCCATCCCTTGACCATTTTCATAAAATATTACAATTAAACTCATCTCAAAAACAAGATAGCTAGCTACAAATTATTACAATCATCATGACATCATTTACCCACAAACCCTTGCACATTGTGTCTTTGGTGCCTGGTTCTTCCCATCAATGGATTATTCTACAGTTGACATTCCTTCAATCTGCATAGACCACTAACTTATTTTCTGCCAAAATGGTAAAATTAATCTATCTTTGCATATGTTTTAGTATTTTCCTGTAACTTCTACTATCAACAACTTTTTATATCATAATTAGATCAAGTATTAATCTATTCATATGCATTCACGAAATATAAACAAAACATTGTGACATGGTTACTTTAACAATCACTACACATGCACTAATCATAAGGATATAAATAATCTAGAATTTATATAAATAAATACCACATTTACTAATATTTCCCTCCACACCGTTCTTTCCAAGAGAAAAACCACAACGTGCATCTTTATTCTTTTAATGGAACCTAGCACACTAGCCATGGTTAGTAGCGTGACTACATAAAATTTTCAGAATTACATATAGATACATAATATTTTCTCAAAATAAAGATAACATAATTTTGTTTGCAACCGCATAATCTTTTAATGGGAAAGCTAGCATAAAATATATTATCCTTGGGCATGCAAATACATGTTCTTTCTAAGAGCACCTTTGCTGAGGGTTATTTGCAATATCTATTATACATGAAAATACATGCTATATTCCAAGTAAAGCTAACATGATAATTATTATTTCTTGCATGTAGATACATGTACTTATCCAAAGAAAAAATAACTTATTCATTGCAAGAAATTGCATATTTCTCTTCAAAAACTTGAATAAAATAGTAATATTCTCATCTACATGGAAATATATGTATCTTTATTTTCAAAAAAATATCATATTGACTTATTATTTTCATGCAATATCAATAGAAATAACTTAGTAAAAACAACACATTCTTTTCCACGAACACCAACACATTAGCTATCTCTATATGTATATAAACAACTACTCTTTTCAAGAGAACTAAGATCATGAATTTTATTTTGTACACCTTTACAAATATTATTTTCCAAAATAAATCATAATAGTTTTTAATTCCATGTATGCAAGAACACATATTTATTTCTCAGGAAATATACCCCAAACAGTGGTTATGTCCATGCATAAAAGTTCTATCCATGCATAAAAAAATACAAATTTTGAGCAGTGTTTTTTAGGACAACAACATGGGTAACTGGGATTCATGATTTATTATCAAGAAATTATTCTACTTAAATTTTCTTTGTTCAGAGCCCACGAAAATCTCTTCAAGGACCTATGTAATCGGCTCAAGTATTATGCTCGTTAGCTTATATTCATTTTCAGGAGATCTTGCCAATATTTTCAAGATAATTATAGTTAATTTTCCCTCATTTTTGAATAAGTCATGAAAATATTTTCCAATATTAGTTTTATTAAGTTATCATTTTTTCTCAATAATTCAGGCAATAGTTTCAAAAAATCGAACTTCTACAACTATTTTTGCATGGAAACATATACTTCGTTGTATGATAGCTATTTTTTTTACCTGCAAAAATAAACTTCTTTGCACAATAGTTAGTTTTTTTCATGCAAACATTTACTTTTTTCTATAATAAATATATCATATATATATTAATCTCATGCAAATAAAATTTTTTTTCTAAGAGAAATCCAATATAATAGATATTGATCTCACGCATATACAAATTTTGTTTTAAGAAATTGATTCACATGTAACTTATCTTTTAATTTTTAAAATTCCTTAGTTCGACTGGACTCCTCACGCAGCATTCTATGTGAAATAGATAATTTATGCCACACTGCTATACTGTTATAGCCAACAGTGATGAGGTAAGAGATGAAGCAATCTTGCACTGAGTTTCCCACATGACTGGATTTCATTCAAGAAATTTTGCACATATTTGTAGATTTTATAAATCTTAAAAGCACTCCATAAATCACTCCCTAAATAATATTTTACTAACTCTTAAAATGACTTTAGAAATTATATTTTTCTAAATTTGAAAATCACTCAATCTATGTGATAACTGCATTAATGATAGCTAGTGTTAACTAGTTAAAAGACGATTTTAATTATTGTTTTAAGGAAAGATTATTAATTAGGATAATAAAATTAGTTATGAAAAATAACTTGATAAAATGTAAAAGATGATGGTAAATTTTTTCCAAGAACTAGAAAGAGGTTGGGGACACTTGGAAACAGTTACCTACAGTTACCTACTCCTCTAGAGATAAGAGACTGATCTCAAGGAGAAGTAGGGGATTCTGTTCGGGGAGGAAAGAAGAGTGTGGATTTCCAGAGCTGGTGGAGACTAGTGGAAAGCACTCAGTAATCCTGAAAAGTGTTTCTGGCACTGACTAGACTGGACATCCTGAGGTCACAGCAGAAACATCCACTGTTAACCCGTACCATTCAGGATTGGAGCACGGGGGCAAGAGGAGGACATAATCGCCTCTCTTGATGGTTGGAATGACCACAACTATAAACTACGTATTCAGATAAGTAAAATGTGTAAGCTTCTGTGATTTATATACTGAATTATAACAGAGAACAAAGGTACATGCACATATATTTATATTTATAAAAGAGTCAGTGAACACCCTATGGACTCGTGTTGAAAATAAATGAATTAAACTGTCTATTTTCTTTTGTTTCATACTTTATAAGTTTGCGAGAAATCTGAATGGTTGCTGTGAAAACAGCAGCAAGCTGAGAAAGAAAACGTGAACTAAACTTTGTATTGCGGTTCAAGTATTCTTTTCAATTGTATTGAATAAGAATAAATATAAGTTACCTGAATCTCATAAAACCGAATTTAGCTTGTGATCGAACTATAATACTATGAAAAGAAGAAAGATGCATTTACATAGAACAGTAAGAATTGTGATTTTCTTTCATGACTAAGGAAGAATAGAGAGGACTATCAATCAAGGGCTCGGGGTAAACCCAGCCTGAGACACATCATCCCTCAAATCCTAAATTAAACATGGACATAGAACAGGTGGTCCGATTACCAAATAGGAAATTTATATAGTCATAAAGTAAGGAATGCAGATAAAGACCATCAAAAAACTGCAACTGCTGTCTATGTACGTGTAGTATTATTGCATAGATACAGAAGTATTATGAGAATAAACTCAGAATTGCATAACATTGTACCACACAATACAGTAATGAAAGGGAGAATGCTGAGAACTTTAAACTGAAAAACAAGAATCATGCAAATAATACTTATAACCTGGGAAACCTGAGATTTCTCGTTATAATTACAATTGTCTTAGCTATTAAAGAGATAACATTTTATATTCTGGAAGGAAAAGAACAAATCTGGTGAAGATTTTCTGAAATATAAAACTCTACAGTTGATCTTAATGCGAAGGAGTAAGAATACAAATTAACTATTTTATGTAGAGAATGAAGAAAATAAAATTACGTAACTTTGTAACAAATCCTATCATCCAAACCAAAACCCAAGAACCAGGAAGAAAAGTGTATGTAGATCTGGTTCCGACAGTTCTAAATATTAAGCATGAATATAATCCAAGACAGAATCATCTCTACATGGCAAACAAGAAGCTAGTATATTTTAAGTATAGATACATCATTATCTATAAATGTAAAAAGGGAAATTCCAAGAAATTATTCATTTTTATATACATCCTTATAAAGGAATGATTACTTGAGTACACAAAAAACTAAGTCTCAATAATAAAAACACCAAACCGAAAGGGACTCGGTTCGAAATAAAACTCTCAACATTGTTCTTACAACTCTATGAGAAAAGAAAGGATCAGCGAGACATGTAACCGGATTGAAAAATAAACTTTTCCGAGTCACAAAGTGAATGGGGTTGATTCCAGCCGCTCAACAGGCCAAGATTAAGGCCGATATTCATCATAAAAGGGAACAAGGTACCTGTTAGTGTAGCTATTCATCAGTAGAAGGAAAATAACACAACTGAGGAAGCTCATTAAAATGGACTTGAACAAAGAGCGTGGTACCTCCGAAGTAAATGACCAAGGGATTAGACCCTGGACAATCATTAATTAACTGTAGAAAAAGAAAGATCTCAAAAGAAATGGAGCAACACCATAAGGTGAAAGGGTTGTTAGAATTTTAATAACTCAATAAAATTCTTTAATGCATAATTCTTTAATTGCAGAGTTAGAATGTTAACTCTTTTATACACAGTAAAAACAAAATTCATGCATAAACAATTTTATGCTCAGTAAAAACATATAAAATGTAAAAAAAATTAACAAATTTTACTGACATGTATTAATAAATATTCTTTGATATTTTTAATATAAGCAACTAAAAAACAATCCTTAAATGCCCAGTAAAAACTATATGTGTGGAAAATAAAACTATAACATTCAATAAAAAATCCCATACCTCCAGCCATTGGTTTTATCTCCAAAATCTGACCGCTATTTGGAATTCCAAGAAAGTCACTTTGCAAAAATCAAATGGTCCTCAACGTTTTCGTTTCCACAGATTTTCAAAGTCAAACTCAAATTTTAAAGTTCAGGTTTGAACTCTAAAATAGTTGGATTTGTTTGCAGCGCAGCTGTTATTGAAACTCCAGCATCACGCGGTCCCCAATTTCCATTATACACGATATCTTCAAAATTAAGCTCTTTCAACTCTCACGAATACATTAACTCTTCATTGCTGGGTATATGCATATGTTTCAAACATATGCGTATGTAATTCAACTTGTATTATAATACAATCCTTATAGACAGAAAATTTGAAAAACAAATTTACGATGTGCAGTCAGGGCTCTTCAATCTAAAATCTGAAAGGGCTTCCAAGCTCTGCTAATTTTAGTTGATTGTGTAAAACTGAAGGGAATGAATTAGTGAGCTTGGGGACCAAACAGAAAACTATATAGCCCAGCTTCCATCAAGCTTCTATTGGCTATGTGTCAAATGCTCCACTGATCATGGCAGAGAACTGCAGTGGGAGTAATGGACCACTTCAGAAGCTCCCAACAAGAAATTAATGAACTGCAGTTGATTTCCATAATTTAAGGAAATTACTACAGTTAGTTTCCAAAAATTAAGGAAATCACTTCAGTTATCTTCCAGATATTTACTCCAGCTGTTTCCAGAAATAAAGGGAGTAGGCCTGAAATTTAGCAGTGGATGAGGGAGCGTAACATTCTCCCACTTGGTCCATACTTCCACTCTTAATGTCTCATCTAAAAACCCATTGATAATCTATATTAAGTAATAGATACATGAATCATGGCGATAAATCCTCTAATGATGAGTATTATCTTCCATGTATTACTATGTATTTATTCTTATTAAAATTTATGTGGCAACAATTACTTAATGAATAAACCCAATGTTTATTCTTGGTCCTACACAGATGTATTTTCTCAAATCAAATTAAAGTGCACATAAATATGAGAAAAACATCACAATAATTAAGAATTTTATTAAAAATAACATTGTTCATACAATGAGAATTTACATAATGGAACCAAGTCCCATATTCATTACATGATCCTTGAATTTAAACGGTGGCATGCCCTTAGTCAAAGGATCAACGATCATCAACTCAGTGCTAATGTGCTCAATGACCACTTTCTTTTCTTTAACACGTTCCCTTATAGCTAAATACTTAATGTCGATGTGTTTATTTCGACTCCCACTCTTGTTGTTCTTAGCCATAAATACAACAGCTGAATTGTCACAATATATTCTCAATGGCTTAGAAATAGAATCCATAATTCTAAGCCCAGAAATGAAATTCTTAAGCCATACACCATCTAAAGTAGCCTCAAAACAAGAGACGAACTCGGCTTCCATAGTAGAAGTGGCAATCAAGGTCTGCTTGGCACTCCTCCATGATACAGCTCCACTGGCCATCATAAAAATGTATCCTGATGTTGATTTGAGTGAATCAACACATCCAGCAAAGTCAGAATCTGAGTAGCCAATCACATCCAAGTTGTCCGTCCGTCTATACATAAGCATGTAGTTTTTGGTTCCTTGAAGGTACCTCATTACTTTCTTTGCAGCTCTCCAGTGGTCTAAACCTGGATTACTCTGATATCGTCCCAACATTCCTACAGCAAATGCAATGTCAGGTCTTGTGCAGACCTGAGCATACATTAGGCTTCCGACAGCAGAAGCATATGGAATGTTCTTCATTTGTTCCCTTTCAAAGTCATTCTTTGGGCATTGATTCAAACTGAACCTATCACCCTTCACAATGGGCGCAACACTTGGTGAACAATCCTTCATCCGAAATCTCTCTAAAATTTTATTAATATAGGTTTCCTGAGATAGACCCAAGATGCCTTGAAATCTGTCTCTATGAATCTTAATGCCAATGACATAAGATGCCTCACCCATATCCTTCATATCAAATTTTTTAGAGAGGAATTGTTTCACCTCATGCAGCAAACCCTTATCATTGGTTGCTAGCAAAATGTCATCCACATATAAAACAAGAAAACAGATTTTACTCCCACTATATTTAAGGTATATACATTCATCCATAATGTTTTCTACAAAACCGAAAGAAGAAATTACATCATGAAATTTCAAATACCATTGGCGGGATGCTTGTTTTAATCCGTATAATGACTTCTTGAGCTTGCAAACCAAATGCTCACCATCACTAGAGGAGAATCCTTCAGGTTGTTTCATGTAAACCTCTTCCTCCAGATATCCATTGAGAAATGTCATTTTCACATCCATTTGATGCAACTCCAAGTCAAAATGGGCTACTAATGCCATAATAATGCGCAAGGAATCTTTCTTAGATACAGGAGAGAAAGTCTCCTTGTAATCAATTCCTTCTTTCTGAGTGAATCGCTTTGCAACGAGCCTTGCCTTGTATCTCTCAATGTTGCCCAATGAGTCTTTCTTTGTCTTAAAGACCCATTTACATCCAATGGCTTTTGCACCATTAGGCAACTCAACAAGATCCTAGACTTCGTTACTCTTCATATAATTCATCTCTTCCTTCATGGCATCGTACCATAATTCTGATTCTTTGCAACTAATGGCTTGTGAAAAAGACTCAGGATCATTTTTGGCTCCAATGTTGTAGTCAGGTTCTTGCAGATACACAACATAATCATCAGGAATTGCTGATCTCTTTGGTCTAGTAGATCTTCTTAATGTTGTCCCACCATCTTCCTGAGAAGTATGTGGTTCAACTTGTTGTTCAAAAATTCTTGGAAATTCTTGAACTATCTAATCTACTGGAATGTCGTCAGCAGCTTGTGGAACTTCAACAATTGGTTGTTCAACACCAGTTTGTACTTGAGGGGTGCTGTGAACAATAACCAATCTTTCACTTGAGGTGGAAGGTTGAGATTCTGAATGATCCTTCTCAGAAACTATGTTCCTGGTTTGATCACTCCCACTGATCAAGTCATTTTCAAGAAACTTTGCATTTCTTGACTCCACAATCCTAGTACTGTTAGATGGACAATAAAATCTGTAACCTTTAGACCTTTCAACATATCCAATGAAATACCCACTAATGGTCCTTGGGTCCAGCTTCTTCTCTTGTGGATTATATATTCTTACTTTAGACGGGCATCCCCAAACGCGCATATGTCGCAAACTCGGTTTCCAACCTTTCCATAATTCAAATGGCGTTTTAGGAACAGCCTTGGTTGGAACTCGGTTTAATATATACACTGCCGTCTTAAGTGCTTCAGTCCACAAGGATTTAGGAAGATTAGAGCTGCTAAGCATACTCCGCACCATGTCCAATAAAGTTTGATTTCTTCTTTCTGCTACACCATTCTGGTCAGGTGAACCAGGCATGGTGTATTGGGCAACAATCCCATGCTCTTGAAGAAATTTAGCGAATGGCCCAGGTGCTTGTCCATCTTCTATGTATCTACCATAATATTCTCCACCTCTATCTGATCTCACGATCTTAATCTGCTTGCCGCATTGATTCTCTACTTCAGCCTTAAATATCTTAAAGGCATCTAATGCTTTGCTCTTTTTATGAAGCATGTAGAGATACATATATCGTGAGTAATCATCTATAAAGGAGATGAAGTATCTCTGACTATGTGAGTCCATGTCTGGACTACATATATCAGTATGTATGATCTATAATATGTTTGAACTCCTATTGGCACCTTTCTTTGACTTGTTCGTCTGTTTTCCCTTTATGCAGTCCACACAAGTCTCAAAATCAGTAAAATCTAGAGTATTAAGTACCCCTTCATTTACCAATCTTTTAATTCTATCTATGGAGATATGACCTAGTCTCCAGTGCCATAATTTAGAGGAATTTTCATCAATAACACATCTTTTAATACCAGTGTGAACATGCATTGAATCATAAGTGACATTGTTTTGTAAATTAATGCAATAAAGACCATTAGACAAAATACCATTCCCAACATAATCAGATTTATAAAATAAACTGAATGATGTTTCTGAAAAGTTAAAGGAATATCCAAAAGGTACAAGCCTTGAAACTGAAATCAATTTTCTAGAGAAACTTGGTACATAAAAAGTCTTTTCTAATTCTAAAACAAAGCCACTACTTAAAGTTAAATAGCATGTTCCTATAGCCTCCACATGCGAGCCCATCTTGTTTCCTGATAAGATGCTTTGCTCACTTCCCACCGGCTTCCTTCGGTTTTGCAAACCCTGCAAGGAATTCTAAATGTGAATTGTTGATCCAGAATCAATCCACCATGTGTTAATATTGACATTAACCATATTAGATTCATAACAAACAAACGAGATTGGATTACCTTTGTCTGCAAGCCATTTCTAAAATTTGGCACATTCCTTCTTCATGTGTCCCTTCTTTTTACAGAAGAAACACTTGGAATCCTTCTTGATATCGGCTTGGGGAGGTATTTTACCTTTCCCTTTCCGATTGGCTTGAGATTTGCCCTTTCCTCGCGTTGCCAGCATTGCACTTTCTCCCATTTCCATCACCAGTCTCTCTTCCTCTTGAACACACATGGTCATGAGTTCATTAATTGACCATTTATCCTTATGTGTGTTGTATGAGATTTTGAAAGGTCCATATTGGTCTGGAAGGGTGTTCAAGATGTAGTGCACCAGGAAAGATTCTGATATTTCAACCTCGAGTTTCTTCAATTGAGCCGCAGTGTCCCTCATTTGCATGATGTGCTCGCGCACACCTTTTACACTGGTGAGTCTCAGGGATGAGAACTTCATGATTAGGGTGCTTGCAAGTGCCTTGTCCGAAGTGACGAATTGATCGTCAATGGCTTTCAGCAAGTCTCGAACTTTGTCATGCTGTTCAACAGAACCACGGATACCAGCTGAAATTTTAGTCTTAATGAACATCACGCTTAAACGATTAGATCGTTCCCATCGTTCATAAAGCGCGATGTCTGCTGTAGTGCTGGTATTAGTGAGTGTTGGTGGTTCATCTTTCCTAATAGCATAATCTATGTCCATCCACCCTAAATGAAGGAGAACTCTCTCCTTCCAGACTTTATAGTTATCTCCCTTAAGTTCAGGGATATCAGTACGAATTTCAGAGAAATTTGCAGGTTGTACAACTGCATAATATTAAAAACACATGCTTATGTTAAAATTGAGGCATAAATAACATTTCATGCTTTACCAATGTAAATCATGCTTTAAAATTGAATCTAATCACATAAAAATTGTCTGTGGACTAAATTTTTAATTCAAGCAGATTCAATTAACCTTTTGAACTTTATGATAAAACTTATTAATTCATAACTCCTGTGGGTAAGTTATGAATATTTTATCCTAATTAATTACTTAAATATAATAAAAATTCCTGTGGGATAAAATTTATTATATTTAATATAATTAATTACAATTAATGTCTATTCTTTATGTGATCCTAATAAATCATAATATATAATTTTATTTGATTTGAGATGCTGTGGCTATTCTCTAATCAATTAAAATTATATGAATCACTAGACATTTTTTTTTTTTAAATAAAAATTAACTGATAAATTTGCATGAATGAAACTACAATATTCATGCATAATATTTAACCATAGATCTCATATTCTCATTGATAATAACATGTTTTAATTCAATCTCAAATAATTAATTCATGCATAACTAAATATGAGCATATTTTCCAAAATTGCATATAATTAAACTAAATATTATAAGCATAAAAATTAAATAAAAATAGACATATTTCTAAATATATACTTTAATTTAGAAAATCTAAAAATAGGACATTTATCTAATTATATTCCTAAATTACCAAGGCAGAGATGTAAAATTAGCTCTGATACCAAATGTTAGAATTTTAATAACTCAATAAAATTCTTTAATGCAGAATTCTTTAATTGCAGAGTTAGAATGTTAACTCTTTTATACACAGTAAAAACAAAATTCATGCATAAACAATTTTATGCTCAGTAAAAACATATAAAATGTAAAAAACTTTAAGCAATTTTACTGACATGTATTAATAAAGATTCTTTGATATTTTTAATATAAGCAACTAAAAAACAATCCTTAAATGCCCAGTAAAAACTATATGTGCGGAAAATAAAACTATAACATTCAATAAAAAATCCCATACCTCCAGCCATTGGTTTTATCTCCAAAATTTGACTGCTATTTGGAATTCCAAGAAAGTCACTTTGCAAAAATCAAATGGTCCTGAACGTTTTCGTTTCCATAGATTTTCAAAGTCAAACTCAAATTTTAAAGTTCCGGTTTGAACTCTAAAATAGTTGGATTTGTTTGCAGCACAGCTGTTATTGAAACTCCAGCATCACGCGGTCCCCAATTTCCATTATACACGATATCTTCAAAATTAAGCTCTTTCAACTCTCACGAATACATTAACTCTTCATTGCTGGGTATATGCATGTGTTTCAAACATATGCGTATGTAATTCAACTTGTATTATAATACAATCCTTACAGACAGAAAATTTGAAAAACAAATTTACGATGTGCAGTCAGGGCTCTTCAATCTAAAATCTGAAAGGACTTCCAAGCTCTGCTAATTTTAGTTGATGGTGTAAAACTGAAGGGAATGAATTAGTGAGCTTGGGGACCAAACATAAAACTATATAGCCCAGCTTCCATCAAGCTTCTATTGGCTATGTGTCAAATGCTCCACTGATCATGGCAGAGAACTGCAGTGGGAGTAATGGACCACTTCAGAAGCTCCCAACAAGAAATTAATGAACTGCAGTTGATTTCCATAATTTAAGGAAATTACTGCAGTTAGTTTCCAAAAATTAAGGAAATCACTTCAGTTATCTTCCAGATATTTACTCCAGCTGTTTCCAGAAATAAAGGGAGTAGGCTTGAAATTTAGCAGTGGATGAGGGAGCGTAACAAGGGTTACCCACAAGCATTTAGAGGTATGATGAACATGGCAGACCTAGCCGCTGCCTCTGCAGCAGGTCTCCTCTGCGCCTGAGGCCGCCTCCTGCCTTGGCCCCTTGGGCTGTTTCGAAGGACTCCGCCTACCTGGAGCTGGGACTGATCACGATCCTCTTACCTGGACTGCCTCCTCCCTTGCGCGGCGTTTGGAGACTGTTCGAGTTCTGTGGAGCAGCGCTTTGTTGTGTGGTGTGGCTCTTTTGGGCTATTAATCGTTGCCTTAACTTTTTATTGCTCTCTTGGCCTTCAATCTTTCTTCTGAAGCTTTGGGATAATGCATGCTCTGCCAGCGTATCTTCTTTAGCCTCTGTCTGCTGGTTACCTTGCTCAAGGCCTGTCATGGCCTCTTCAGATGCTGTTGCGGAAGGTACTAACGAGTTATCTGCAGCAGATGCCTTCTCTGCCTTGGTGAAATCCTTACAGCCTCAACGACCTCGCCCAGCGCTGTTGAAGTTTGTAAAAAAGTTAGATGGACTGCAAGAGGTTGTGCTTCCCCCTACTCTTCCCCGAATGGCTGCGATATCTCTTGCTGAATGGGGACTCATCGGAAAATTCACTGGCCTATGGCCTTCACCGAAAACAGTCCAACGCTGGATTGAAAGGAACTGGGAAGACAAAGTTAGTGGAAAAATCTCCATTCGCTTTTGCGGGAAAGGTTATTATACATTCCATTTTGAATCTAGAGCAGACAAGGACTTAATATTCAGAAATGGTCCCTATTTCATGGACTCCCGTGGCTTATACCTGAACAAATGGACTCCAGACTTCGATCCCAAGCTGGATGTCCCCAATGCTGTCCCGGTTTGGGTCCGGCTTCCGCATCTCCCGCTTCACTGTTGGGGAGATGACTCGGTTCGAGCCATTGGCAATGTTGTCGGGAAATACATTGATCGGAGCGAGCCCAAGGATAATATGCAGGCATGTGCATGAATATGTGTTGAAGTCGACCTCGACAAGGGTCTTCCAGAAGCAATCAGGCTAAAGGTGGATGACTGGACACACATTCAGCAGCTGGACTACGAAAAAATTCCATTCAAGTGTAAGGTATGTCATGAATATGGTCATTTTTGCCAATCGCTGCTCTAAACTTGTTAATGACGAACCTGCTCAGTCTGAAGAGCAATGGGAGACCGTTAAAAAAAAGAAGACCGCTTCTGGCGAAAAAGCAACTTCTGAAGTAGCTCCTCACAAAGCTGCCCTCACTAAACCTTCCTCCTCTTCAGCTCTTCCCAAGACTCCTCCCTCAGCTACTTTTCCTTCCTCTCCTACCCTAGGCTTTTCTCCCAACCTGGGCCCAACCTCCAACCCTCCTTTAGCCACTTCTAACCCCTTTGATGCCCTCTCTCTCCCTGAAAATGATCCCTTGACCTCCCTTGAAAATGACCCCCCTGTCATTTTTTCCCTCTCTCAATCCTCTCCCTCCCACTCCCTTGTTCCCCCCCCATCCAGATCAACCAGGAGCTCCTCAAAAGAGCATGGAATTAATCTAGAAACTCATAAAAAAGGACCTGGCAGGAAAACCAGCAAACAGCAAAGAGACGAGAATGCACAAAAAGATATTGCCATGGGAACTCAAACTCCCATAGAGACTTATATATTGGGCCAACATAACAAAGAAATCACGCATAAGGAGCAAGGGGGACGAGCATCCCTCCGAAATACACATACTCAATGATGAAAGTTGTATCATGGAATTGTAGGGGACTGGGGCACCCCTCAAAAACTTCTGCCTTGAAAGATCTTATAAATCATGAGAAACCAGGAATAGTAATGATTCAGGAAACAAAACAAGGGCTGCAAGAGATGAGAGGAATTATAGATCAATTAAGACATTATGAAGGACATATTTGTGAAGCAAGAGGAGCTTCTGGCGGAATCTCCACTATCTGGAACAAAAACATTTGGGCATGCACATCCAACACTATCAGACAATATTGGGTCAAAGTAATATTAGAAAGGCAAGCAGAGCACAAAAAAATAGTCATCTATAATATTTATTCACCGAATCATTTCAGAGACAAAGAGCAATGTTGGGCCACTCTACAAGAAGATATCCAAGCTGAAGACAACAACAACATCATCCTTGGGGGAGATCTCAACCTTATTTTACATTCCAATGAGAAAAGAGGAGGAATCTTTGCACTTGACCCGTTTAGAGCAAAGCTGGAAGAAATCATGCAGGATTATGATTTAGTTGATATCATTCCAAAAAACCAGAGGTATACTTGGAATAATCGAAGATTGGGCAAAGACAACATAATGGAGCGGATTGATAGAATTTTGATCAACACCACTTTCCTCACTGAATTCTCCACATCTTATGCTGAAATTCTTCCCTATTCAGCTTCTGACCACTACCCCACCAGCATTGTTCTTGAGTCTCACTGCCCTTTGGGGCCGCTGCCTTTTAAATACAGTTCCCTTTGGTGCAATAACCCAATTGTGGATCAGATTGTAAAAGATGCATGGCTGCATCACATAGAAGGGTCACCAGGTTTCATATGGGAATGTAAACTGAAAAACACAAAATATGCTCTGAAGGAATGGGTAAAGCAGCACTATAAAGAACCAGAGAATGCAAAAGCAGATATAAAAAATAGACTGAAAGAAAATCACAGGAAAATAGAGGAGAATGGGCTTTCCAAAGAGGACAAAGCACTAGAAAGTGACTTATATTATCAGCTGTACCGTGTTAATCGAGAAGAAGAACATAAATGGAGATTAAAATCAAGGCAGCTCTGGCTTCAAGGAGGAGATAAAAACTCTGCCTTTTTTCATAAGCAAGCAACTGTCCGGAAAGTTAAAAATAATGTCACCACTATCAATGATGAGGAAGGCCTCCCTCAAAAAACCCAAGCAGCCATCAAACAAACTGCTTCAGCTTATTACCACTCTCTTTTAATGAAAATAAAGGAAACAGAGGATTACTCAAATCTCCTACAGCACATGCCCAAAGGAATCAGCGAAGAAACTAACACAGATTTGGCCAAAGAAATCACTGAAGAAGAAATACAAAGTGCCATTTGGACGCTTCAGCCAGATAAAGCTCCAAGCCCAGATGGCTTCCCAATCTGCTTCTATCAAACTTACTGGGGAATTATTAAAAAAGACCTCGTCAAGATGTTAAGATGGATCCAACGCAAATGAAAAATAGGAGGATTTACCAATGCCACCCATCTTGCTCTCATTCCTAAAGAAAATCGACCCATGTATTTTTCTCGTTTTCGACCCATATCATTATGTAATTCCTCTTACAAAATCTTGACAAAAATTTTGGCCACACGCCTTAAGCCACTCCTCCCCTCCCTCATTTCTGAAAACCAAGGGGGTTTTTTGGTCAATAAACAAATCTCGGACTCCATCCTTCTTGTCCAAGAGGCTATACATTCCAGTCAAACAAGAAATGAGAAAGGCTTCATCTTAAAGTTAGACTTAGCCAATGCTTTTGACCGTGTCCGGCACTCCTTCCTTTTTTCCGTTCTTGAAAAAATGGGTTTTGCTACACCCTTCATTAGCCTTATCAAAGCCTGCATCACAGGCCCGTGGATCTCCCCTCTTATTAATGGTAGACCTGGACCATCCTTCCAATCTACTCGAGGACTCAGACAAGGCTGTCCTCTTTCACCTTATCTATTTATTCTGATGGCGGACTCCTTCAGCAAAGCTCTGGATTTCAACCGTCGCATGGGCCTCATCACCGAAATTAAATTTGATAATGGAATCAAGAACATCAACCATTCTCAGTTTTTTGACGATACTCTTTTAATGGGGGGAGCTTCAAATATCATAGCCAGACGCTTCAAAGCTCTCCTAGATCAATACATGAGCTATTCCGGAGGCTTAATAAATTATCACAAGAGTTGTATTTATGGCTGGAACGCTTCGGCTCAAATCATTCACATAATTGCTAATACCTTTGGAGTTCCTTGCAAGTTGGATTGGGAACACTTTACCTATCTGGGCATGCCAGTGACTGCTGGTAACCTGAAAGTTGCTGCTTGGGAAGTCATCATCGACAAAATGAAAAGGAAGATACAGCAATGGGGCACCTCTTGGCTCAATCCAGCAGGGCGCCTCATCCTCCTTAAAGCAGGTCTCTCTTCTCTGCCTTTGTTTTGCTTCACACTCATGCAAGCCCCTGCCAGTTTTCATAATAGAATGGATGCTCTTCTTCGATTTTTTCTTTGGCAAGGAGGGAGAACAGACACAAAAAAATATAATTTGGTAAGCTGGAAACAGGTTATTCAACCATATGAGAAGGGAGGTCTAGGAATCAGATCCCCTAAAATTCTAAACCTTGCCTTTGCTGGCAAGCTTTTCTGGAGATTCATTTCTGGCAAGAACGCATGGTGGAAGACAGTTCTAGAAAAAAAATACCTTGGCTTCCCAAGACATCAACTTCTGGAGCATGAACTGCCAAACAGAACGTGCTCAAAAATCTGGAGGATGTGCATGAAAGCTATCCCCTTTCTTGAACAGAACACCTCCAAAGTTCCCAAAGGCGGCAGCCACATTAGCATTGGAGATGATAAAATAATGGGGAAACAACCCATTCGTCAAAGGCCTGGAACACAGCAGATTTTAGATTTTCTTAATAGCAAAGGAATTCAAACTCTGGATCAGATCTCCCAATGGGAGGCCCACTCTCATATCTGGAATGGCTGGACTTTTCCTCAAATACCTACAGACATAGAAATCAGCCTTTTCACCCTGCAAGCCCATCTCCATGGTATAGCGCCTTCTAATCACCTTGCTGTTGATGACTTTCGCTGGGATCCATTAGGCACCAGCTACACTATTAAAGCTGCCTACCATCAGATATGTAGCAACTACTTTCCAATGTCTACATGGGCGCAGTGGAGACTAGTTTGGAAGGCAGAATCTCTTCCAAAAATCAAATTCTTTCTATGGACTCTCCTAAAAGGAAAAGTCCTCACCTCTGAGAACCTCAGGAAGCGAGGAATAATAGGGCCTTCTCGCTATCCAAATTGCAAATCTGACGAAGAGACAAGCCAACATCTTTTTATAGGTTGCCCTTATGCTATAGCTTGTTGGAAGGAAGCTTTCCAAAGTCACGATCCCCCTTGGGAGTCTAGCACTAGCATATCTAAAGCTCTGTACAAATGGAAAAAAAGCTACCCATGGAGGAAAACAACAAACAATATTGCAAGCAGGGTGTGGAATGCCTTGCCTTGTACTCTTCTATGGAACATATGGTTGGCAAGAAACCGAATGATTTTCAAAGGTAAGGAAACCAGCATCAGAAAGATTTTCAACAAAGCCTGGAGTCTCAATCTGGAAGCTCTATCTATGAACTGTCAAAGGCATTTAAACACGCTGGATCTTCAAGTCGAAGAAAGAAACTACATAGGGTATCTCCTAGATAGAAACAACTCTTCTCAAAACAAAAACAATCTCAGCAGTAGAAGCAACTCCAGATATAACTGGAAAATCAGAATGAAAGAAGAGGAATTTGCACGGTGGCTCAGAAATTGTAACACTCATTATCTCTTTTTCGATGGTGCCTCCAAATCCAACCCAGGAATGGTTGGGGCTGGAGGACTCATCTGCAATGGCAATGGTGATGTACTTATGGATTACGAATGGGAACTGGGCACTTTATCTAATAACAGAGCCGAAGCACTAGCACTCTACCAAGGCTTGCTCCAAATCCAGAAACTTGGCATCAACACAGCTATAATACTTGGAGACTCAGCAATAGTAATTAGTTTGATGACAAGCAACAGGAAAGCTCCCAATGTGATCCTTCAGCAAGTCATTGGACGATGCCATGATATTGATCAACAGATGAATGGAAACCTCTTTTATCATGCTCTCCGAATCCTCAACAAAGAAGCTGACAAAAGGGCAAACAGAGCATGCACCCTTTCTGCTGGGAAACTCCGCTGTAATGGCTCAGATCATTTTCTTTTCCTGCCATGAAATTTTTTATACATCCCAGTGTGTTCTACCCTCAGCAGATCCCAGCTCTTAGATTTCGTAAAACCTTGCTCAGACCCTGTGCAAATTATCAAACCGCAATCCTTCGTTTCATGGACATGATTCCTTTTGACCTAAACTCTGTTTTTTCAACCTTCACCACATCGATTCTTGCCCAAAACAGCCAGTGCACCATTTTAATCTCGTTTTCCAGGCCTCCTATCTTTGTTTTATCAGCACCCCTGACTATTCAGACAATTCTATTCCTGGCAATTCAGACAGCCTTCTGTCCCTGTCACGCTGTTCAACAAAAGAACGGTACATCGCAGCAATTTAATTTGGGTAAAAACATAAATGGGCGGCAATCTCACCATACACACATTATTCAGCTATGAAATGCAAATTCGTTTTGTTATTATTCCAATTTGTGAGAATCTATACTACCATTCCACCGCATAATGTGAAACATTCGAGGTGTAAAAGAGAAATCGGCACAACAGTGCAGGGTTATTACAGAGCGTGGTACCTGCGAAGTAAATGACCAAGGGATTAGAACCTGGACAATCATTAATTAACTGTAGAAAAAGAAAGAGCTCAAAAGAAATGGAGCAACACCATAAGGTGAAAGGGTTACCCACAAGCATTGTCCTGAGAGAGTAAGTTATGGCGAAATAAAACAAAGATAAGGCTATAAGTTTAGAGAAAGATTGTTCTTAAAAAAATATGTATATTATAACCAGTCATGACAAAGACTGCAATAAACAAGTGTACAAAATGAATGAAAATAATTATCTTATCGAACTTATTGCCAAGGAGCATTGGAGGAGAAACAATGAAATTAAAATTATTTTTACACTGAATTCTTCAAGAAACATTTTCTTGCTTGCAACAAGGTATTTCATTATATATGTGAAATTAAATTAATAATATTATGTAATATGTAATACATAAGAGAGTTTTTTTTAGGTAACTTAGGTCAAGGATATTATATTGATGTCCTTGCTATGATTGTTGTTGATTACGCTAATTGTTGTTGGTTTTGTTAAGGATGATTTATGTTGATTGCTACATTGTCGTTGTTGCAAGATTATTTGAAGTGCAAAGGATAATATGTAATGTGAAGTGATGTAAGTGCAAAGACTGGTCATTGTTAACTATGTTGATGGTTGCCAAGGTTGATTCGTGTTAAATATGTTGATTGGTTATCTTGATGTATGCTTTACAATTAAAATGAAAAATGACACATGATATCTTGAGATATAAGTTGGAAAATGTATACTTTTATCATACAGGAAACCTCAAAGGTATTAACATCTCGATGGTACAAATAAAAAAATTATAGCTCTTATAAATTTGAAAAGTTTTCAAGATTTGTCTTTTGCAATCATTGTTATTGGCCTCTATTATTTTAACTCTATTTTATATTACAAAATTATGAATTTCAAATTTTGAAAATGAAGAGGTAGGTTGTTAACATCCTTAGAAGGCCAGGAGACAAGTCCCCATTTCTATTCCTACAAAGAATACAAATGATCAATAAGATATGCTTATGAAAATCTAAATTGTTGAATGAGAATTTTTTTTTGGTGTTGAGTAGTTTGTATGAGAGGGTTCATGAGCAACATTCTCGTGAGGTGAAGAGGAGAAAACTAGTAGAAGAGGAACATAATTGAAGAAGGGAAGTAGAGAAGACTAACAATAGATTTAAGGGCATAGATTAATATGAGGTAACCAACAAACTTGATCTTGTATTTTGATTGGGAGATTGCAATCTTCTTTCAAGTTGTAGCTTGAGGGCATAAATTAATATTAGGTAACCAACAAAAGTGATTTTGTATTGTGATTGCCAGATTGCAATCTCCTTTCAAGTTGTAGCTTGATAAAGAACAAGTTGTAACCTATTGACATAAAAACCTCATGTAGATTATAGCCTGCATATACATTTGTGAGAATTAAATCTTCTTTGAGGTAGCAAAAATAAATACCCTAAAAAAAATTCATTTTATTTATTAATTATATTATACACTTTATTTTATTTATTTATTTTAAAATGCATTAACTTACATTTTCAAAATTTTAGTAAATATTAAAAATAAAACAAATATATAATGTTTTTATGGAAAAAATTAGATTATCACATTTCCCATAAATATAAAACAAAATTCATATAGGATCTCAAAGTATATTCACACATTTAAAAAAAAACTCCAATTTATTAAGATATTAATTTATTTAATTAAAATTTTTATATTTATTAAAAATTTCTTTTAAAAATTGTGAAATCTAAATTATTTTATTTTATTTTTGTTATTCAAAATATTTTATTTATAAATGCTTCCCAACTCCGTAACTAAATTTTAAGCAAAACTAATTTAAAAATTTATGGAAAAATATATATATATATATATATATATATATATATATATATATATTAAAAAAATAAAATGACATTATTTATTTTGTATAGATTTTTTTTAACTTTTAATAGTTGGATGGTCGCTTTTTAATTTTCCAATTAAAAAATTCAGTTAGTTTAAATATTTTCTTTTGTTTTGAATTTGATTTCACTAATTAGTTATTGAATTTTCCACTTCCATCTAACCATCTCGTCTATCGTTATGAAATTAGTTACCTTAAAACAACTCACCCCGCTCGCTAAAGGGTGAAGCTCACTTTTCGAAGTAACTGTAATTAATTAATAAGAAAGATCGCGAATTACGACAAGCTCTAGGTTGTCAAGCACGTGGGAGAAAACGGATCACTATTTTAGACCAACACCAAACCATCTATATATATTTCATCAGGCCTCTGCCCGGAATGTATATTGAAGTGCCTGGAGCATCCTTGTCTGTATCGAGTGTGGGAAGTCGAATCTTTGGGGATCAATAGGAGGAGATCGATTATTCATGGAGACCTAAAAGGTTGATACTGCGTTTCTGTGCATCATCATGCTATTGTTCCTCCTTTTAAATCATGCTGCTGACTTGCGTTCCGCCAAACTGCGTGTTGAGGATGAGGAGCAGGAGGTGATCAATAGCAGAGATTCAATTTGGAATGAAATGAAACCGAGAGGACCAGTGCCGCCGTCGGGCCCATCAGACTGTCGAAATTATGGGCGTGACCGATCAGGCTGTCCACCACCACGGCCAGATTATTCCATGTGGAATGAAATGAAACCAAAAGGACCAGTGCCGCCTTCCGCCCCTTCACAGTGCACCAGCGATGGCCATAACTGTCCACCACCACGGCCGGAGGCGTCTTCTGTAAAATCATAAATAATCGAGAAGTGTCGTCCCGCTGGTCGTTGAACTATCTGTTTGTCTACCACGTCAATAATGGGTAATTTTCTGGTTTTCTTTCCATTTGATGTTGTGAAATATGGTTTTCTTTCCATTTGATGTTGTGAAATAAGATTTCCTGATGGAACTACCTGGTTTGGTATTTTAAATTTTTATTTTGGATCATACATTTTTATATTAATTTATATTTTTTTAAGTCATTTTTTTAAGATATTATAAAAGTAGTTTTTTAATTAATGATTTATGTGTAATACTTAGTTATGCTGTAAAGCGTTTTTATTTGAAAACAATTTTGCTAAACTGACAGATGTACTATTTTACACCATAGATTTGGATGTTAGACGATTGAGAAACTCTCTACCTTAGGATTAAAAACCGTTATTATTAATTAGTTAAAAGAAACAGTTTTATAAATAATGGACTTCTTTCTTTTCGATCAGTAAAAATGTGAGAACGTTGGGTGCAACCTGGTAGGGAGCTTGGCCACCTTCGTCTGCATAAGGAAACAACGAATCTGTGTTCTAAGCGACAGCGGAATCGTGAGCAATGTTAGCCTTCGCCGACCTGTGGCGCTGGGCACAGTCCTGTCTCTATGAAGTCGAGGTCCATTGCCCTGAGGTTTTCTGCAGTTTTATTTTGCTTTTGCATTTTCCTTTTTCCGCTGATTATGTGATGAATATGGGTTAACTTTATTTTGTGAAAAATGAATTAATTATGGAAAAGAGGTTCCATAAAAGTTAAAACAAAAGTATTGATCGTAAAAATTATCTTTTCCTCTAAGGATAAAGGTACATCGCAGAGAGGAAAAGGGGTTATTTTCTAAGAAGGAGAAAAAGAGCAGAGTGAGGAAATTTCCAGAGCTGGTAGTGACCAATGGAATACTCTATACTCCTAACGTTTTCTGAAAATGAAGACTGGACTTAGAGTCCTGAGGTCTCTTTCAAAACATTCGTCAACCTACCCAACTCAGGAGTGAGGCACGGGGAAGAGAAGGACGTAATTGCCTCTCTTATGGTTTGGCCGACACCATCAGTAGTGACCCAAATAAGATAAGTAAGAAGAATTATTTATTTTAGTTAATATTGATAGAGATAGTTGAAAAAGAGGAATTCAACTTTACTATGTAAAATATGTATTGCAGACAAAAAAGAATATCAATTCCATTTTAAATTCTATTACTAGAAAATATGTATTGGGGAGAAGAAAGTAGTGACCCAAATAAGATAAGTAAGAAGAATTATTTATTTTAGTTAATATTGATAGAGATAGTTGAAAAAGAGGAATTCA
Organism: Pinus albicaulis; assembly: GCA_034641835.2. NCBI lineage: Eukaryota > Viridiplantae > Streptophyta > Pinopsida > Pinales > Pinaceae > Pinus > Pinus albicaulis. The sequence goes on from CM076569.1 coordinate 628,115,309, forward strand.
ACTTTACTATGTAAAATATGTATTGCAGACAAAAAAGAATATCAATTCCATTTTAAATTCTATTACTAGAAAATATGTATTGGGGAGAAGAAAGAACGTGAGTATATTGTTTAATTGTGGTACTTGGAAAATATACTTACTTATATGATCAAAGGAAAGAGTTTATTCTACATTATATATGTATATAAATATTAGTAATTCTGTCAAAGAAAATATTATGGTAAGCAAGAAATATATTTTATGTTGTGTAAAATTAGATTGATATATTCCTGAATTCATGCTTCAGTAAAGCTTCAAGCCTACATGCAACAAGTAAAACCAAACTAAATAAGTAAAAAGATTTGGAATACACTCGTGAAATAATATGAGGCCAAAGAATGTAATCTGGAAGAGAATTGTTAGACCAAGATCCGGGAAAGGTCTTGGACCCCAGGTCTGGTCGTTCTTCCTGGAACCTAAATTATACATGGACAATATCGCTCACCACTGAAACTAAAGAAAGAATAAATAACTGCTAATCTAGCACATGATAGAAAATTCCGCAGTCGCAGAGTAAATATATATCACAAATTAACCGAAATAGGAAACTTGAAAGATTAACATGAAACCATGTATAGTGGAAAAGAGAGAAATGCTGCAAGTACCATGGATAGTAATCAATTTAAACGACAACCTGCTAAGGACTTTCAAGAAAGCTAGTAAAGTACTTTTGTAAGGAAAGACTGTATATTATATACCCATTTAAACATTGGTGTTGTATAGAAAATGCTATACGCCAAAATCAAGCTATAGAAATAGATAGCATACTATAAACATAATTGTGAATACACAGTGGCAAGCACAACTTTGTCGGGAAAGGAAATCTATATTCAAATAAAAGCATGAACAACAAAATTGCTTAATTGAAATATTCAAATAACAGCATGAACAATAGAATTGCTTGATTGAAATACAAACAACATATATATTATACAATAAGATTACATAGTACCCAAAACCTGAAAAGATTACATGAATATCTTTTATAGCAAATGTTCACGGTCTCATGGGGTTACAACGTTGTAATTGGAATCCAGATAAACTACATTTGGAAAATGAAAGGAATTTCGGGGGTGCCATCTAGGCAACTCGAACACCAAAAACACTAATGAAGAAAACCAGATTAACTTCCACATGAATGCCAAGCTCTAGAGACAACACTCAGCTTGTCCAAAATGTAAAGGACGTGCTCTCAGCACCCAACATGGGGAGAAGCAGGGTATGGAATACCTGTTGAACGAGAACAAGATTAGGGTGACGTATGTAGCCAGAATTCAAGAATGAAAGAATAAGAGACCTTGCACCAAGGAAAAGAGAACTACCTGAAAGAAAAACCAATTGACATACCATTAAAAGCTGAACAAATATTTATATGAAGAAAAAATGTAAGAATTAAAAATAGAAGTATAATGGTGGAAGGAGTGAAACCAACCTGTAAGAATTAGTCTGGTTGTCTAAGAGCTAACTGAAGGTGGATTCCAAGACAAGAAACTCTGGTTAGCAATCCTTTAGAACGAAAGTGCAAAACGAAGCAAGAAGAGACATAACCACTAAGAGATTGGTAATTACTTACAGTCATGGAGAGTAACTCCTCCAAGCTTCAGAAACGCACGGTCATGACTCCAAACTTGGTAGCAGACCCTGCGAACACAAAAGGAAAATCCAATTCAAAAAAATTGAAGAAAAAGATAGCTCATAAAAGAATGCATACCAAATAACAACTGTGAAATGAACAATTCCATCAGAAAAATTGGTTAACCTTACTCATTACTTGTTGGACCAAGAGACAGAAGGAGTATGCCATCGTTGTGGATCTTGCAGAGCCTTTGGGCAAGAAAAATAGAAAAAAGAGTCGGATCACTGAGGGTTGCAAGTGGTAGTACCCTAAGCAGTTACCTAGCCAATCTCCATTGTCGATCTTGGGGTTTTAGATCGAATTGTAGGCATTGAGACAGGTGGCCAAAATCAAAACCCAAAGTTATGCCTCCATAAGATTCATTTAATACAAGATTGGCAGTGGTTGTAAGATGTATGGAAACCAAATTGAAAACCCAAGCTGTCAAATTTGCAATCAAGGATATAATGAATTAAAGTTACAAGCCTGATCAATTGTTGTGTGAGTATCGAGGGTCATAAGCCATCCAAATGAAACCATGGTAATTAAAAGGGAAATGTAATAATAGTCTCGTTAAAAACACATTTAAATTTCATATAACACTGATTAAGCCATGGTCAAAACATTGGAAGGTAAGTATGGTAAAGAAATTTAAAGAATATTTTTTTTTTTTTTAATGACGAATGTTACAAGTGGTATCAGAGCAGCGTTCACATGCTGGGACCCTAAGGGTCACCTAACCTGATAAAATTGTGTATATATGATGCATAGAAAAATAAATAATAGTGCAGAAGACAACATGACGAGGGAACCGACATAGCAAGAACCTCAGAATATAGAGGAACCTACACCCCAACCCCAACCGGAAATGAATCCTGAAATGTGGATTCAGCTAAGTGTGGATTAGCACCAGCAGACCGATAAACTGCTGGAGGAGCAGCAACATCAGACCATTATATTGCTGAGTATTGTGCAAAAGTTGCAGGAAGAAATGGCTCGAGTGAGGAGCGACAATGAACACCTGATGCAAGAATAGGAAAGGATACGAAAGAGCCTTTATGAAAAACATAATCAGGGGGTGTTGTAACCTACCCTTGATAGGGACATGCAGGAAGAAAATTAACTACAGACCAAGGACCAAATTGCTGATAGGATGGATAGAATTCACTCACAGCGAAGCAACAAGAACATAAACTACAATGAGGCTGATTCTGATAATTTATTAGATCAACAAGAAATTAAGAAACAAAGGATGGAACTGCAAGGTGAGTTTTGGAAGATAAAACCAGCTACGTTTGACGACAGAGCTGAGAAGGTAGTAGAAGCTTGGCTCATTAACATGAATAAGTACTTCCAAGTCTTAGAGTATAGTAGCAATCTTAAAGCCATATTGGCCATTTACCAGTTGAGATAAAAGGCTACTCCGTGGTGGGAGGATGTCAGGAATGTTAGCAGCATTGAGGATCAAGATGTAACATGGGATTCATTCCAACAATATTTTAAAGACAAGTACTTAACAGAACACTTATATGAAGAAAAATCCAGAGAGTTCCACTATTTGAAGCTGGGACAAATGAAAATGGATGAATACATAACCAAGTTCACTTCCCTATTAAGATATGTTCCTTATTTAAGGGATGAAAAGGCTAAGGTCCAACGATTTTTAATTAGTCTTCCAACCCACATGAAGGAAAAAATTGAATTCATCAACCCAAGAACCATGGAAGAAGAAATTTGAAAGGCACGAATGTGCTATCAACAGTCCAAGGAAAAGGGAGAGATGGGTAAAAATTTGGAGCCAAGAAAGGGACAAAAAAATAGTTCCAACTTCAAAAGTGCTAGGAATAACAACTTTAAGAATTTTGCATGAAACACTGTAAGAAAACAGTTTGGAAGAAATCATCAAAGAACTTGATGGCCTGTAGAAGAGATACCTACAGAGGCCTTTAGCAAACCTGAACAAGGACAAGTCCCAAAACTGCCATTGCAGTGTTGGGGGTGTGGCGAGGCTCACTATTACAAAAATTGTCCATAGCGTTGGAGAAGAGAAACCATTGCCAATCTGCAGGAAGCTTCAATGGTGGGGAATGTATCTCGAAACATACCCAGAATCAATGAAACACTGGAAGATCACCAGGCGGATTATCAACCAACGATGATAAAGCTGGAAGGTAAGCTACTATCGTAGCCTATTTCCATTTTGGTAGACCCAGGGGCAAGTTTAAGTTACGTAAACACCAAAATAGTAGAATTATGTAAATTACAAAGTTAGAAATTCAAAAACCCTTGGTTGGTACAGTTAGCCACTGGCACGAAAAGAAAAGTAAGTGCCAAAATTCCAAATTGCACATTGGAAATAGGAAGACAACAGTTAAATGTGGACTTGAATATATTTCCATTAGGATCCTATGATGTGTTGTTGGGCATGGATTGGCTGGAAAAACATTGGACGTTAGTGGATTGTAAAGAAAATATTATATACTATAGGATGCAAGATGGAACACGCAATGAAATTCAAGGAATCAAGAAGTCGTTATAGCTGCGTCCTATTACAACATCCCAAATGAACAAATGTATGAAGAAGGGATGTCAATTTTATGCCATCCAAGTGGGGTATACTCATTCCAAGGAGAAGCCTCCTATGATGGAAAATATATCGGTGGTATAGAACTTCATGGATGTATTTCCAGAAGATGTACCAGGATTAGCCCTAAGAAGAGATATTTACTTCACCATTGAGTTAATGCCAGGAGTGTCACCAGTTTCAAGGGCTCCATATAGAATGAGTATTCCGGACCTAACAAAATTAAAAATGAAATTGCAGGAGTTGTTGGACAAAGGGTATATACGACCAAGTGTGTCCCCTTGGGGAGCACCGGTGCTGTTTGTGAAGAAGAAAGATGGAACTATGCGAATGTGCATGGATTATAGACAGCTCAATAAGCTAACTGTCAAAAATAAATATCCTTTACCATGGATTGATGACCTGTTTGATTAGGTGAAGGGGGCCATAGTGTTTTCGAAAATAGACTTAAGATCTAGTTACCACTACATCCGAATAAAAGACGAAGATATCTACAAGACTGCCTTTCATACCAGATACGGGCATTATGAATTTGTGGTATTACCCTTCGGTCTAACCAATGCACCAACAACATTTATGAGGCTGATGCATGAATATTTCACCCCTTCTTTGATAGTTTCGTGATCATATTTATCGACGATATTTTAATTTATTCAAAGAATCACGAAGAGCACAAGGAGAATTTAAGAATAGTGTTAGAAATGTTAAGGAAACATCAACTGTACATGAAGTTCAGAAAATGTGATTTCTTCAAGAAATAAATCCAGTATCTAGGCCATGTTATCTCAGTTGAGGGGATAGCCATAGATCCAGAGAATATTAACATGATTATGGAATGGCGAGTTCCCCAAAATGTAGCAGATATCCGATCCTTTATGGGATTGGTTGGGTACTACTAACGGTTCATTGAGGGGTTCTCCAAAATCAGTTTTCCAATTACTTCCTTACATAGAAAGGGAAAAGTGTTCAAGTGGACTCTTGAATGCCAGAATAGTTTTGAGAGGTTAAAACAATTTTTGACCACCGCCCCGCTATTGAGAGTAGCTGACTCCAATAAAGAATTTTAGGTATGTACTCATGCTTGCAAAGAAGGTGTTGGGGCAGTATTGTCGCAAGAAGGAAAATTAGTTTTCTACGAAGCAAGAAAGCTAAAAGAGCATGAATAGAGATATTGAGCCTACAACTTAGAGCTGACAGTGGTAGTCCATGCACTCCGGATATGGAGGCATTAATTAGGGAAAAAATTTGCGCTGAAAACAGACCATAGCAGCCTAACCAGCTATTTCAAACAAGCTGATCTAAACTCTTGTCAGGCAAGATGGAATGACTTCTTAAGCGAGTTTGACATGGAAATTCAACATGTAAAAGGTAAAGAAAACTGGGTGGTGGATGCCTTGAGGAGAAAATTTCACCTTGTCTATGAGATTTGCTATAACTAACTTGAATGTAAATTTTTTGATCAAATAAAAGAGGAAGCCAGGAAGGATCCTGAATATCAATTTTTATGGCAACAAATGGAGGAGGACAGAAGACAAGGAAAAACTGGTGATTATAGAATTAGCAAAGAACAAATGCAAGCATTTAAGGGAAAAATATATATTCCAAATAGAATGGAATTGAAGGAGCTAATTATGAATGAATATCACCGAAGAAATTATTCAGGACACCCAGGATACCGGAAAATGCTGACATCAATTAGAAAAATTTATTTTTGGCCTAGCATGTGTAAAAACATTGCAGAATATTTAACCAAATGTTTGGAGTGTCAACTGGTTAAGGTGGAGCATCAACATCTAGTTGGATTGTGGCAGCCCATACTCGTGCCTAAATAGAAATGGGAAGTTATATCCCTAGATTTCATTATTGGTTTACCAAGATCTAAAAAGCACAATGATTCCATTATGGTGGTAGTTGATAGGCTAGTCAAGGCAGCACACATTATACCAGTACAGTCTACGTACAAAATAATGCAAATTGCCGATATCTTTATGAGAGAAATCTTTAGATTACACGACATACCGAAAACAGTCATATCAGACAGCGATGTGAAGTTTACTTCCGCATTCTGGAAGAATTTATTCACAGGATTGGGAACCAAAATTAATTTCAACATAGCTTATCATCCTCAGAAGGATGGACAAACTAAGCGGGTGAACCAAATCTTGGAGGAAATTTTGCACACGTATGTGATGCAACAACCAACAAGATGGGAGGACTAGTTGCACCTGATAGAATTTGCCTACAATAATGGATACCAGGAATCATTTAAGATGAGTCCCTTCAAAGCTTTATATGGGTGGCAGTGTCATACCCCTATCAATTGGAGCAACCCCGAAACTAAATTGATGCTTGGACCATAAATGCTGGCTGAGATGGAATCGGAGGTAAGAAATATCAGAAAAAATCTAGGAGCTTCTCAAGACCGACAAAGGTTGTATGCAGACAAGAAGAGGACTTATTTATAATTCGAAGCGGGCGATCATGTGTATGTGAGAATCAAACAAAAGAAGAGCACACTAAGCTGGGCCTCCTTTGCCAATTTGGTTCCCCAATTCTGTGGACTTGTTTAGGTATTGGAAAGGGTGGGGCCTATGGCATATTGGTTGGCTTTACCCATCCATATCAAGGCGCACAATGTGTTCCATGTATCTTTGCTGAAGAGATACATGCATGACCCGAAGCATGTTATTAATTGGCAAAGCATACAGGTAGGTAAGATTAAAATATCTTAATTGGAAGTGCAACATTTTTTATCCTTCACCATCCCTTGAGATATTTTCTTGTGTGTAGCCACCTATTGAGGCTTCCTAGAGAAAACCATCTCCACCCCCAACCCTTGGTATTTCCTGATACCACCTCACCTGGATCCAAAAATACTTACGACAATCTAAAGCTCAATGGATAATTAATCCCATCACACCATGGAAATTCGAAAATGGAAAGGCATGGTTGAAACCACTGTCAAACTAGGAAAATCAAATTCCAATGACAACAAATGAATCAAATACAGACACGCATATACCATGCATGAAAAAAACATCAAGGAATTCATACATGCAACTTGTTACCTACAATTATTCCTGCCAAATCCACTTCATCCAACCTTTTCTTGCTTGATCCTGGTTGTCCTTGTCCTTACTTTGCTTGCTCGCTTTCTTTATCCTTTTGGTTCTCTTCTCCTCTCTGAAACCAATTCCAAAATTGAACTAACAATATGCCCCAAACTTATGCTTTTAATCCTTTTTATTATTCATGCCTCTAATATCTTCATTTTTTCTCTATTTTGAATATGGGACTTGATTATGGATTTTGCTTTTGTTTATCACCTTGCCACCCTCCCCTAAGTCTTGCATTTTTTTCTTCCTTATATTTGAATTGAGCTATGGAAGTTAGGAATATTCAATGGATTGGAAAGTTTATGATGATAACAAGTTTTTTTTATGTTAGCAAGGCACTCCTTTGCAACCTTTTCCTTGTAAGAGACATTATTTAAAGGGATATTTTTAGTGAGAATTAAGAAGGGGAATCACCCTTTTAGAGCATTGTTTCAAGGAAGAATGCAGGTGAAGTCCATAAATTGCATTCTAATGGCATTCTATGGGAATTTTTCAAATGGTAGAATGTTTTTAATCCCACCTTTGAGATTGTAAAAGAATTTATCCGCCACTTTAACCTTTTTTTTCAAGATTTCCATCTACACTATAGTTTGTTTGGTTTGAATGGGCACTTGTTTATATGGTGGAATTGTTTTGACCATTCCAGTAAGATTCTGAAATAATATCTCTACTATTGTGACCTTTGTTTTTTCTATTTTCATCTAAAGTGTAGTTTTTGTTGTTGGAAGGGGCATTTTTTGGAATCAATTGTCTTTTGTGGGGGACTGTGGAGCATGGGTAAGGATTTATATTTGTTTGTGAGTGATCTTAACACCATTGAGAAGGTGTGAGGCTGCATCTCCCCTCTGAAACTTAGCCTACAAAATTTTAATTTCTTTGGCCTTAGAATTGGCCATATTGTGTCTGTTGGATAGCTACATAAAGAAAAAAAGGGTTGCAAATGAAAAATCCTTTTAATTCAACTTTTTAGTGAGAAAATGTTATTCAATTGGACATATTAACTATTATATTGGGAAAAAATGATCACTTGACCATAATTTCTAGTGAGTTGGATGATATTCAAGGATTGAACTAAATAGTAAACCGACATGAAGATGAAATGGATGCTCTAAGAAGGATGATTGAGGAGCCTGAATATTACATCAAAACTTGACTTTCATGGTAAGTGACTCAACCATCTCAAGCACTCCAAAAACTACTAATTTCCCAAACATAAATGAACCTATCTATGAAATGAGTACGTTCATATTCATAAAATATTTGTGTGTTCTAACAAATAGATGAGATGAATTTTTTCAAAGCATTTTTTTTGTTAATTTTAACCGAAATTTAGAAGAGATTTTTAAAAGTGTGAGTTTAAGCTGATTAATCTATACAATACAAGTGCGTGAAGGGTTTTTTAGGACCTTGAACCCATTCATGCATTAAAAAATGTATTTTAAACAACCAAAATCAAAATATATTTTGTCTATAAATTAGGCTAGGTTTTTATATGTTGTGGTTTTTGTGTTTTGTTGGGGTCGTTTTGGAACGCATTCACCTACCAAAACCCCTCTTTTCATTGCTTATATTTTTTCTCGTGAGGAAAATCATGCATTCCTATTGGATCAGAGAAAACATCTGAAATTTTTTGATGAAATTAAGATCTTTATGCTTGATGTATTTGTTGATAACCAAGCTCAAAATTATACAATAGAAATACTATTTCTGATAAAAATATATATATATATATATATACCAAATTTTAAGAAAAAATGACTAAAAAAATTGTCTATCAGAAAGACCATTGTGTCCATTAATCAAATTATACATTTTATTTTATTTATTTATTTTAAAATGAAAAATTATTGACTTTTTTTTTGTAAGTAAGGCTAAACTATATTAAAATCATAAAATAAAGTTTATAGAGGCTTTGTGTAGAGATGAAAAGCAGTACTTAGCCAATCCCTGCCTGGGTAGTTTTCAAAATAAAACAGGTTTGGGGCTACCTCCTGGGAGGAAACCAACCCCTTAATAGCATCATACAGTCTTTTTTTACAAAATATTTAGTGACACATATGAAAAAAAATAGTTGAAGTATGTCCTGAGTTGACAAAAAAAATAGATGAACCTTGCTACAGAGTGTCATGGGGTTCCTTCATCTTGCTCTGTTGCGTGTTCCTCCTCCTTAATTAGGCATCCATATTCACTTGTAGTGGCTTCCTCCTTAGGTGTGGGCTCATGCGGAGGCTTTGGAGGGGCCGTGCGGATGATGGGAACAATAGGGTACTCTTCATCTGAAACTCTGGTCTAGATTCCATCCAAATCGATGATCCTAATGTCTATCTCCTCCTCCACATGCTCGTGAATAGGGAGTGGCTTGGTTTTTCCAAGGTGTGGGAAGATAAGAGTGCGCTATGGTAGATTTTTTGGGGCCTCTCCTGCCCTTAGGCCTCTCCAGAGTCAATACATTCTCTCCCTGGGCGATGTCAGGTTTTTGAGTAGCCTACCTTTCATGACTTCTTGATGAGGAGCCTTCAATGGATTCCATATGCTAGTATTGGCCTCGATAATAGCGTCTTGAGAACACGCCTTTGTAGCTTCCCCTGATGGGATTTTTACGCTGGTGTGGGGCTATGGAGAGGCTTTTGAGCAGAGAAAGTTGTTCGACTGTGAGTCCAGGCCGAGAGTCAGGGGGTGCACAGTAGGGGGTGCGCAACAGAGGCATGTAGCGGGGGGTCGTGAAACAAGAGTGCACATAAAAGGGGGCATGTAACTCGAGTGCTCACCTTAGAGGGCACACAGTTGGGAGATGCAATGGGGGAGGGGCACGCAGTAGGGAGGCACACAGGAGGGGTGATCGCAGTAGGGGGTGTGCAGTAAGTAGGATCACATGGGGCGGGGCACGTAGCAGGAGGGTGTGCGATAGGGGACTCACAACTGGGGGTGTGTGGCAGGGGGAGTGTGCACTAGGGAGGGAAATAACAATGTTGGTGTGTAAGGCAAGCTGAAGCAGCAACGTGATGGCGAGGGGAATAAAAATGATGACTCTTCAGACCATCTGGAGCATCAATGAGATGAATGAATGAGGAAATTTTGTTCCTTTTGAGGGCATGTGGCATGAGCGCAGAGGCTGTGAGGGATTGTCCAAGTGTTTTTGCATATGATATGAGGTGTGGCAAGAGGCTAGGTGTGGTAGAGCGTCGGTAAAAATGATTGGTGACTTGAGGTTTCACATCATGTTAGAACTGGAGTTGCAAGGTGGTGTCAGCCTAAGCATGGAAGGAGCTCTCCTCACATGATCTGGATGTGTCACTTGCATCCAGGGAAATTCAATCCTTTTGGTGGAGAGTGAGGCAACTCATGTAGGATTTTGTCCTAAATCTGATGAAAATTAGAGTGGTAGAGTGTTAAGTTTCTATCCACTCCTTTTTTGGCTAGGAGATTTGCTACGGTGTTTGCTTTTCTGCACACATGGTGGAAATTAATGGCCTTGTGATTTTGAAATAGATGTTCCAGAAGATTGAGGCAGTTGGAAAGCCTCTAGCTGGTGGAGACCTTTATAGATAAAGGGACAAGGAGGATGCTTGTAGAATCTTGGATGATGAGTTGAGATTCTCCTTCCATTTCTAGTGGGAAAAAATTAAGCTCAATGGCTATGGAGATACCCTGGATAAGCCGCTCCAGTTCCATGGAGTTGTTGCTATCCCACCTTAGGTTTTCGTAGTAGGCATGTAAGGGGTTGCTTCTAGAGTCTCTAAATATGCCCCCAAATCTGGCTTCCCCTGGGTTGCATTTGGAGGCTTCGTCAAAGATACATTTGAAAAATCCAGTAGGGGGTGGATTCCAATGTTCAAGAGAGGTGATCCTTTGTATGCACGAGGGGGAATTTACCACGGGGGGTTCAATACTCATATGCCAATTTTTCCAGATGGTTCATTCAACTGTGCTTGTCGGGAAGTCATACTTCCCCCAGTGTTCCAAGGCAAGAGTTTTTTCTAATTTGTTTGGTAGCTTGGCCTATATCTGATCTTGATTTAAAGCTGCATCTTTAAATATCCTGATGTTTCTTTCTTTCTATAGGTTCCATGTGAGTAGGCCCAAAATGAGCTGCCAGAGATGATTTAGGATATTTCTGGAGTAGGGTTTATCCTACCACCTGCTGATGGTGTTGTTTATGTTGCTCCGATCTCGGTTAGATCTTCTGTAGAGGGTCTCAATCCTGTCCCAGAAAGTGTTAGATATGGGGTATAGGTCTAGCAGCTGATCTATAGTTGCAGTGTCATTATGGCATAGAGGAAACCTCAAAGGACCCACAAATCCTCTCCTCATGAGGTTCTCCCATGTGATGTTGCCTCTTTTACTTAGAAACCATAAAAAATTAGCGACTTGGGCCAGAGATTAGATATCCATATCTTCTTCCATAGCTGATTTGTGGGGCTAGGGTTTGGAGGTTCAATAAGATGGTAGGCTTACTTGGTTGAGTATTTTCCACTTGGAGTATGGCCCCAACAGAGTAGGTCTTGCCCTTGCTAATTTCATATTCTCTTTTTTGTTAATTCCTCCCAAATATATTTTTATTGTTCATTGTTCCAGTCTGCTTTCCATCTATCTGTGGGGAGCCAATTCCAGAAACCTTGAGTTACATCATTAGTCCAAAAGTCCTGGAAACAATTTTTTTATCTTTCTTGTAAAACCATGCTCTAGATGGGGCAATGGAAGGCTGAGGAGAGGCTTGGAATTTTATGCCATGAGTCCTTGCAGAACCAAGCTTGAGCCCCACCACGTACTTCCAAAAAGATGTGATTTTGGATCATATATTTTTGTTGACTAGCTGCATTCCAGATTTTGGATTCTCCAAGAGTAATATTGAATCTGATTAGTTCCCCCTTGCGCCAATTTCCTGCATATTTGGCTGCCCATAAGGTCGTCCATGATTGTTGTGGGGAGGAGACCAATTTCCACCATTTCCACCCATGATGATGTTGTTGTGATATGGATCTCTTAGACCAAGTCCTCCCTGAGTTTGCAGCATACATACCTCTTTCCATTTAACTAGTGCCCATTTGTCTTGTCTTTGGATCCATCTAAAAGAAAATTTATTTGAAGGTTACGGATGGCTTTGAGGACCCATTTTGGTTCAGAAAGAATGGAAAAGAGGTATATGGGCAGAGATTGAAGAAACATTTTTATTAGAACTAGACATCCAACAATGCTGAGGGAGTGATGGGTCACGGTGGACAGTTTAGTCTACATTTTTTCCAATAGTTCTCCCCAGGATGAGTGTTTAATAACCGAGTCCGTGAGGGGAGCCCCCAAATACTTGGACGAAAAAAAGGATATGGTGAAGTGGAGGATGCAAGAAATATTGGATTGGGTTACGATGGGCATATTGAAGAAGAATATTTGATATTTCTTGGGGTTGACATTGGTTTCAGAGGCTTCAGAAAAAATGTCAAGAAGGGTTCTAAGGGTGTGAGATTCCTACACAGAGGGGTTACCCACGATCATGTTGTCATCCACAAATTTTTGATGAGAAATGGGAGGTTGATTGTGTAAGGGGATACCTTTAAGGTGATGATATGGGATCAAGTTCTTGATTAGGCGGCACAGACCCTCGGCCATAAGTACAAACAAAAAAGGTGAGAGAGGATTTCCTTGCCTTATACCCCTGGAGGGTTTGAATGTTGCTGAGGGGGTGCCATTGACTAGGATAGAGAAGAAAGGGGAGGATATTAAGCTCATGATCTAGCAAACCCAACTATGGTAGAAACCAGAGGCTAGAAGTACATTTTTAATGTATTTCTAGTTGAGCTTCTCAAAGGCCTTGGAAAGGTGAATTTTGAGAAGCATGCCAGGATTTTTTGAGGTTTTTAAGGAGTGGATGACTTCATGGGTTAGAATAATTCCTTCAATGATCTACCTGCCTTCAACATAGATTTTTTTCTCCAGAGAGATGAGCATACGAAGAAGATGCTTCAATCTATTAGCTATAAATTTGGAAATTATTTTGTAAATAACATTGGAGAGTGTTATTGGCCTGTACTTACTTGGGGAAGCTACGTTGTCTTCCTTTGGGATGAGAGTGAATAAATTTTCATTAAGAGAAAGAATAATCTAGTGAGTGTTGCACGATTCCTCCACTATGCCCCAGATCTCCTCTTTGATGGTATCCCAAAAAAAGTGGAAGAAGTTGGTGGTGAATCCGTCCCGACCTGCGACTTTTCCTTCTTTTAGTTGGAAAACCACTTGTTCGACCTCCATCAAGGTTGTGGCTTTGAGAAACATCCTATTGTGATCCTAATTGACCATTTTTGGAAATGCTGTGTGATTTTATCAATAGCCTATTGTCGCTAGGTTTTTGGGTTCTTTGAGGATGTCTTTGAAGTAATTGAGCAATTCCTCTATGATGTCCTCATGGTTTTCCATGCGCTCCCCATTTTGATTCTTGAGGACTGTGATTCTATTGTGTATCATATGCTAGATTATAGAGAAGTGAAAAGAAATTGTGTTTTGTTCTCCTTACTTGAGCCAAAAAATCTGTGATTTCTATTTCCATGTGATTTTTTCTTGACTTCTTCTTTCTTCAAGTTGGGATGTTAGCATCTTTTCTGTGGCTTTTGAGTCTACTGATTTGCATTCTGAGATGATTTTTTGTTGGACCTTATGCATTTGAATTTCCATCTCTCTTTGGTCATGGAAGATATTTCCAAAGGTGTTCTGATTCCATAGTTTCAATTTCCATTTGAGCACCTTCAGCTTCTACTAGAACTGATACATTTTTGTGCCCATGGGTGGATTGAGGGTAGCCCACCAAACCGAGATGAGTTCTTTAAACCCCAGTTGTTTGAGCCAAAAATTTTCAAAGCGAAAAGGTTTGGGTGTGGCATTACTAGGTCTTTTCCATTGAAGTTGGATCGGCCAGTGATTTGAACCAAAGGCTAGAGTGATGGTGTCTGCTAGCTCCCCTCCCAGGTGGATGAAATTTTCTGTGATGAGGAAGAGATTCAATATTGATGCAATTTGATGGGATCCACACCTCTGGTTATTCCAAGTGAAGATGCCATTGGATTTTTGTAGATTTATTAGATGATTATCTTGGATGAATTCCTTGAATTTGTTGCTATCCATGTCAAGATGTGTCCTTCCTCCTTTTTTTCCCGAAGTGTAGTGATCGTGTTGAAGTCTCCTCCAATCAGCTACAACGGGTGAGTTCGTTGGTTGTTGAGATCCGCTATGCTATTTAAAAGCTCTATTTTTGTAGCACTAACTGTGGGAAGTATAAATTTTTTAGGTGTCCATGAATTGGTTCGAATCAAGTGGAGGGTGGCTTGAATGAAATGGCGATTTGCCTAACTTTTCTCTAGGGTGATCAATTGGGGGTTCCTAGTAATTTGTAGGCCACCCGAAGCTCCACATGCATCGATGGATAGGGTGTTGCAGTCTTTCCAGAGTTTGTTGAAGATGGTATCCAGAGTTGAGCTGGAGCATTTTGTTTCTTGCATAAAAAAAATTGTGGGGTTTTCCTCAGTGATTCTTTTCTTTATTAAATTGTGCCTGAAGGGAGGGGTTGTTTAGCCCTCTGTTATTCCATGAGATGAGATTCATTGAGAGGTGTTGGGAATGACTGAGTATAACCTGGTTAACTTGGGACAACACCCTGATTCTACTAGTTCTCTACCCATGATGAACAGTTGTTGCAGATCCGTTATTCTTCCTCATTTTCGAGATTCTTTCAAAATGAAATTAGTGTTCAGGAGAGTGCCACCTTGAATGGCAAGGGAGGGTAACTATTGAGCTCTGAAGAGGAGTTCCTCCAATTTCTGGATCTACTGATGGGGGATTGAGAGAATTTTTTTCCTCTTGCATGCATATTCAAGCCCCATAATGTCTAGGTCTCAGCAGCCAATGCTCTCTAGTTCTTCCATTGTTTCTGGGATTAATTCTAGGGCTCCGCCTTTTCCTTTTTTCTGAGTTTCCCATAATATGTGTTGAGGAATCAGGTTGCAGAAAGAAATCTAGTTGGATTTTTGTCTGTTGGGCCTCTGGAGTTTGGGATTTCTTCTGTGGGGGCATATCTGAGTCTCTTGGGATTTCAGTCTCATCCTCATTATGTATAGCTAGGGCTTCAAAACTGTTTCTTGTGGCTAGACCTCTTTTTCTCTGGTTCATGTTTCACTTCCTAGTATGCATTTTTCTTCTAGAGACTTTCATGAACCCTTCAGTGTTTTTGTCTGTGGAGGCATTATTCAGAGTCGATCTTTGATTTAGGGGGCAGTCTCTAAAAATTTTCCCATGCTGGTGGCATTTCCAACATCTAAATGACGCATGTTCATAATCTATTGTTTGGATCTATTCATAGTCATCATGATGCAGGCTTACCTCATCAGGGAGAGACTTTTCAATGTGCACGTATAGGCATATCCTTGCATAGGCTACATGCTTGTTGTTCTTTGTCTCTTCCATTATTTTTATGAATTCACCAAGAGAGTTGCCAATGTATTGAAGGGTTAGCTTGTCCCAATAGTCCCGTGGTAGGATGTAGAGCCTAACGCATACTGGAGCAAAATTGAAATCTTCTTTTTCTAGATTGAAGCGTTCGACCCAGTCGCACAGATATAGACCTGCCGAGTGTAAGAAATATGGACTGCCATCGAGGAGTCAGTTCTTGTCTTCGATGCATGTGCAGATCATATTGAAGAAAATCTTGGCACATAGATGTAGATCGATATGGCCCTTGGGTTTCATTTTGGTGGTGATCCAACCCAGAAGGGCTTTTTCTGTAGGCTGGAATCTCATGAACTTGCCTATCAGGGCATTGTCCTTCATATACTGGGTTCTTCTGTTGATTCGATGAGTCAGGAGATCAATCTTGGTTCTTGTTATTGCCTTGGGTATGCATGTGGAGAATGTGACTGTTGCTGCTTCTTCAGCTGCTGCTATTGGTGGTTTCACTACGGGTGACATCCTAGATGGGTCAGGGAGCCAGATAGAGGTTTGCTGACAGTCATTGCCAGCCCCTATCACTGCTCCATTAGAGGGTGAACCAGAGGAGGGGGGATCCACCGTCCCCCCCACTATTGTCTTCCATGCATGAGACTATCTGCGCACGAGGATATGAAAGGGGCCTCGAGGCTGGGGTAGAGGGTCTGCCATGGCAAGCCTGCCCAAAGTCCTCCAAACCCTAGTTCATGGATGTAGAGTTCAGAGCGATCATTTTTTTCCGAACTTCAAATTAATTTCGAGCTGGTATTCAATTATTGACTTATTAAGCACCATAAATTTCTAAATTTTCAATTTTCCACTATATATCTAAGAAGAAAGAAAGTATATAATATCTTTATGGGAAATTATAGAAAAATTCACATAGAATTTTAAGAAAAAATCAAACATAGAATTAGGAATTTCTTAAGATATTAATTTACTCCATAATTTTTTGTTTGTGTAACCTTATTGGTGTTATTTTTAGTATTTTATTATTATTTAGTTATTAATTATTTTAATTTTATTACTAGTTTATTCATTTTTTATTCAAATTTAATTATTTTAATATTTGTTTCCAACTATATTGACTAGGTTTAATGTTGATTTTTTTTGTTTGTTATATCTGGGTTATTAATAAATTATTAAAAATGGTAAATTAATTGTGATTTTTTGGTTTCTTTTTGTTTGTTTAACCTTATTATTTTATTTATTAATTTTATTATTATTTTACTATTTTTTCATTCAATTTAACTATTTTAATATTTGTTTCTAACTATATTGACTAGGTTTAATAATATTTTATTTTCTTAACGTCCATTTTCATTAATTTTTTGTTATGGTTTTGACATTGACCATTGCATACTTGCATTATTGATATTGAATGATGTAGATGAGCACAATCATCATTCTTAGTTCGAAATGGGTCTACTTCTCGAATGATAATGTGATTCTGGAAGATTTATGATAAAATAGATATGAATGATAGAAGTTTACACTCTCCAAATTGTATTTTATTAATGGTTAATAATATTTAAGGCTAAAATGAATAAAAAAAAAGATGTAGTCTAATTTATAGATAAAATAGTTTTTTTCAAGAAAATACAATTTCAATTTCAAGAAAGAATTTGAAAATTGTTATTTCAATAAATGTCGACTGGATTCTAAACAATTTAGATCAGAAAATAAACAGAAATACTTTATACATTACTAATAAATTTCTTTTACCAAAAAAAAAAACTAAGAGAAAAAAGAAAAGAAAGAAAGGGGTTCAGGTTTCTAATAACTTCCTAAAATATCGCTAAACCCTAGGTTGTGAATCAGGGGGGACAAAACGGACCGCCATTTCAGAGTCATGCCAAACCTTCTATATATATTTCAGTTTCGTTGCCCATAGATGTAAGGATTGCTTATGTCTACCCTCAAGTGCTTGAATCATCCTCTTGTGTATTGAGTGTGGGAATTCAATCTTTGGCGATCCGTGGGAGGAGATCTATTATTGATGGAGGGAAAAAAGGCTGGTCGCGTGATAGTATGCATGTTCATCGTGTTCATACTCATTCTCAATCTTGCTGCTGCTGATCAGCGATCTGCCAACCAGCAGCCATACTAGTATCGTAGATACCATGAATTTACATGGTCTTCAACTACAATAGATGAATGCACTTGTTATTAATAAAATTACAAATAATTTTGTATATAAAAAAAATATAATATATATATCATATTAAAATACATAATATATAAATAGTATCTATAAATTAAGATTTATTTTATTATATAAATTCAAATAACTATTCTGTAATCATATTTAAATTTAATTAATAATGATATAAGAACTTAATAATTTAAATATAACAATATTTTTAACGAGAGATATCCATTCCTACATAGATATTATTAACTTGTAAATAAGCTTTGTTACAATACCATGGGTCAATACGGTGGCTTCTCAATTACACATGTCAAGAACCATAATTCATTTTACAATCAAAATATTTAATAAATATCTTACGTTAATTTAATTGTATAACATTTTTTTTGGGTTAGTCTATCTATTTTATAGCTTGAAAGGTTTTTAGTATTTTCCCATTTAAATTGTGGGGAAATATTTTTTGGAATCACAAGTTTGAGTTGTAAAATCTCTTGAATTCTAAACTCTCCTGAATTCTAGTGCCATGTGTTGAATCCATATATGCTGTTAGAAACCCATCTTAAACAACAAAAGTTAAGATTTGGTGAAATGAAACTAGTTTGATTTTGGTCAAAACTCCAAAATGTTACATGTTTATACAACATATTTTTTTTAATTAAGTCTAAAAGAAAAATAGTTATAATTAATTTTGAGATATATTTAAACCCTTTATCCTCGCTACTACAAAAATTTTCCATGGATATTTTATAGAGATTAAATCAAAGTTTTAATAAAACTTAAAATGAGCATATTTTTCTATATAAAGATGTGAAATTTAAATAATATTATTAAGAGCTATCATAGATTCATTTTAAGTAAATATATACTAAGAGAGGAGAGGAATTAAATCTTTAGAAGTGAAAACGTTTCTTGGAGCTTTGAATCTGGATAGATTTGATCCCTCTCAATGCTTTGATAGATCCAGAGATAAAATAGATCTATGCTGATTAGTATTCAAAGCACATTCTAAAATGTTTTATCCTCTCATCTCTTATTTATGGTCACACAAACTATATTGCAAGAAGATATTTATTTATTTCTATTGTTTTTTTAATTTAGATTAATTTTTATAAATATATATTTGAATATCAATAGTTATTTGTAATATCGCTATTGTACTCCCACAAAACGTGTAAGAAACGATTAAGTCTTGGAACAGTTACAAACCACCATGGGATTTCCTTATCATTTTTACGCCGAAGGCGTTATCTTTGTGGGCATGGGGTGAGTAAACACTGTTCACCTCAGCCAATCACAAACCTTTCGTATCGCCCTTCTCACGAATAGTATGTTGACATGTGGGTGAGTCTAAGTGGTTTGTTGAAATCCTTCTGGCCATCCTCCTTGGAATCATCGAGAACATTGATAATGGCATTGTGGGTATCCTCCATGATTTCTCTCTGGCCCTTTTTGCATGAAACCGAATAATGAAAACCCTCTTCATTTATCTCCAGTGGCTGATCCCCAACTACAGCATATTGTGCCTCCACGTTGGGAAACTGGAGTAGAATATCTAGCCTCAGTGGGCATTTCCTCTTGAGTGGTGACGAGGGGCCCTTGCAGAAACCAAAGAATTCTTTGGGCTCTTCTCCTCTGGTACACCAACACACAGAGAAACGACCCTCTGCTACACTTTTTTCACTAGGATTTTTCCCCCTTCACTCTACAGCCAATTCTCATATCTGATTGCCAACACAGCCCGAAGCCGAGACCCCACAAAACTGGTCTAAATACCCCCATTCTTGGGCATCTGAAAACCATGATTCCAAGGGGAAACTTCATAGATTTCAATCTTAGGATCATGTAAATATGGGGACCTACAAGAGCCCAAAACAGAGGGAGAATTCCCTGCTACGATGCAATCCATATTCACAATTTGGTGATGCTGGTGGTGGTGATGGTGACCCTGTGTGCTACTTGTGTTCTTGTTGAGCCATACTACGGGCTTTCCAACAGTGATGCAAGACATTGGGTTCTATGAGGTACTACCTATTATAAATACCTTCTTTTACTCCTCTATTCTTTCAATTCAATTGAGCACTTGCGAGACATTATGGATTCTGAGGCAAGAGCATTTATAGATTCTTTAAAACAAATCATATTTACATAGATTTAATCTTTGCTTCTTTGGTTAAGAAAATCACATAAAAATGCAACATGTACACCATGAATTATTATTTGGAATCCCACTGTTTATGCTCTGGAAATTTGTAACAAGCTGCAATTTTCTATAATCTGTGTGGTCAAATTCACATGATCTGTGCCACCACAACAATCGATGTTTGATTATTATATATAGAATGGTCAATATACATAATGTACAAGTGTCACATACGCAATGTATATGTTCTGTGCGTGAACGGTTAGAATCCCTACACAATTCCAACAGTTCAGTTTTGAGGTCTAGTTGTGGGAGCCACAATTTTGATGCCTAGATCATGTTCAAAGGTCACCGAATTTTAACATTTTGACTAAGTTTCATTTTCATAATTTCTTTAGGTTCAAATTTCACCGCTTTTGTGTAATGTTTGGACTAGGTTTAATTTATATAAGCGGATTAGGTTTCATTTTCATAAATGGTTTGGTTTTTCCTTTTTCCTAAGGTTATGTGTGGAGATACGATTATAGTTAGTTGTTTTTCTTCTTATTTTCATGTTTTTTGGCATTTTTAATAGAATTATTGGTTATAGGAATTCTCCTCAATTGACCCAAGCATATTTAATAGAATTATTGGTTGTAGGAATTAGGAGTGGTTTAATAATATAGTTATAGGTTATAGGAATTAGGAGTGGTTCAATAATATAGTTATAGGAATTCTCCTCAATTGACCCAAGCATAGATAGGTGAGCGTTTTCCTCCACTAAACTAATAACCTTATGAAGTCATTAACACAAATATATATTAACACCATAATTCCATCATTGAGTTCTTACCTTATGTTCTCCCTATGATATACTATTTAGGTCAACTGAACTATGATTTGGAAATGACTTAGAGTGAATTTAAGATCTATAATTTAGATTGATGATAAATTAGAATGTTAATTTTTATTCATTTAAATTTAAATTTGTAAATAATAATAATAAAAAACTAATCTCAATAGTTTTTCCCTATATTTATAAACTTGACTTTTTTAGATATTTATGCTCTCCTAACTCATTGAGAATCACCAAGAAATACTTTGGCTCATTCTATGGTGAAGGCTACCCATAGTAGAGATGTTGTAATTTAATGTAGTGCCTTGTAAACGTTTTGACTAGATCAAATAAAATAATAAAATAAAATAAAATAATTAATAATTATAATTATCAATAAAACTATTTAACTAATTCAAATTATATAAAATAAAAACAAAATAATATAAATATAAAATCAGTAATTAATAATGATATTTATAATTACCAGAGGACCTTATTTTGTAGCAAATTAGTACATAGAATTGTTGGGCTTCCCCCTAAGATGGAGGAGATTCCCAACAATGGGTCATTCAGGATGTCTTGGATATCAATATTTATATATTTAAAAGAAGAAACTGGATATCAATATTTTTATATTTAAAAGAAGAGAACTCAACATTGCTGGTATTTTAAAAATATATATAATATTGCATATGCATCTTATGTAAAAACATATAGGATGCATGCTCTGAAATTTTGTGCATACAAAGAAAAGTTAATTAGATTAATTTTATTGGAAGGGTTTTTGTGAATATGTATGCATATATTACACATGTTGTTTGTTTAAAGACTACAAGGATTTGAGTGAAAAAAAATTGCATAGAATTTTGTGCATGAATTGATGAAAATAAAGATTGTCTTCCTGAAAGATGGATATGAATCTTCTTCATACAAGAAGAAGAACACATGTTTCTTTCTTGAAACAATTATGAGATTGTGTAAAAAAAATATCTGTTGCATGCACAAATTGTAGTTATTATGAAATATAAAATATGCTTTTGTATTTAGATAACCTTGAAAATATTTCCTCGCCAGATAAATTTGTCAATTTCTTGATTTAGGTGCATAAATAGTTAAGTTAACGTTGTTATTAATACCTATTTTTTATGCATAAAATATGGTTAGCTATGGTAATTTCTTGAAAGGGAAGCATGCTAAACTTGTGTGTAGAAATATAGAGAATTAGGGTTATATTAAATTTCTTTTGCAAAAGAAGTATGTATTTGTTACATGAAAATAATAGCTAATGATCGTAGAATTGTTGAGAAGGCAATATGTATTGCACATATTAAACAAGGGCTATTATGATAAGCTCTTGCATGCATAGAGAATACTCGTTGTGTTATAGACATATGTTCTTGGCATGGATAGAAGAACTATTGAGCTATATTTATTTAGAAAAAATAAATGTAATTACTTTTATGCTATCATAACCATTATCTGAGTTTATTTTGGAATAAGATGTATATGCATGTGAGATTTATGTTAGGATTCATCTTCCTAACATCTAGAAAGAAGATACAATTGCATGCAGGAAATTTCAACATGTTTTGTTAGGATACACTAGAAAATATATTTTTGGAAAGTATATGCATTATCATGCATATGAACAACATTCATTGTGTTAGCTTTCTTTACCTATTTTCATGCACCAAAAGTAATAGTTGAAGGGCTAGTTCTTTTGATAATGTTCATGTAGTTCACAAGAACGAATATAATAACTTGTGTTTGTTTTCTTTAAAGAAATTTTGGAAGAGTTGTAGTGATTTATCTTGGAAGAATGTGTACTTATGCGAGGAGAAATATTATTTAATGTGGTAATGTTTATACACATGCATTGATGGTTACATGCTTATAACTACTGCACGTTTTTAAAGGAAGCATTTCATGATATTTTGTTTTCGTTTCATGAATGTACATGTAAATATGGTGAAACATAACTAGTATAGATTTAGAATTTATTTTCTAAAACTTAATTTAATCATGATGTCAAATGTTGCTAATAGTAGCAGTTCTAGGAAAAGGTTGTGACAAATGAAAATATGGATTATTTTTACTGTTATGTGAGGCAATAGGTTATTGGTTTATGCAGATTAATGCTATGTTAGTTGGATAATAATTCATTGATGGAAAGAACTAGGCCCTAAAGACATAATTCTCAAGGGTTTGTTGTTAAATGATGTCATGATGACTGTAATAACTTATAATGAATTAATTTTTTTATGAGATGATATTATTTGTAATATTTTATCATAATGGTTAAGGGATGGAATCCATTATAACCATTGATTTAGTGAAAACACTCATGAACTTTTAATAAAAAAATAAACGATTGTTTTTTTTCACCCTATCAGGCTTCCAAGGTATATCAGTGTCTAATGATGTGCTTTCCTGTTGTGCCACTTTTATGATGAAAATTCCTTGCATGAGATGATGTTTATAACATGAAGTATGTGGTTAATTAATCTGGTTAAAGGAATCATGAAAATGATGCAAGGTTACATCAAATTTTTTATGTTAATATGATACAACAATGGTTGTTAATGGTTATGTAACTTACTATTCATTTACTAAAGTTATTGTATGTAATGATGAAGATTATATCTAGTGGTTAGTGAGAAATATGGAATAGTAATTTTGGATAGTTACATGTGGTAAGTTGTGTCAAAATTTGTTGATCCTATGCATTCTAGCATACAAGGTTACCCAGGGATGTTACAATTGGTGTCAAGGCTGAAGAGGGAAATAGAGTGATTTAAAAGAATATTGGAAGAACCCCTTTAGATGTTAAAAATGAGCAATTAGTTGAGTAGTGAGACTTGGCTATAAAAGCTAGTTAGTGAAGCTCTAGCTTAAAAAATGGAGTTGGATTTCAGCCTCATTGGATGCATGGTGATTTCAGTGTTGGGTAGTGTATGGTATCTAGATAATGGAGCCTCATTCCATATGAAGGGAAATAGATAAGTTTTCAGTGACTTGGAGGATAAGCAAATCCATATGTACATTAAGGTGGGAGATGATGGAAGGTATAGCACGATCAATATCATTACAGTTACTTTTTAGAGGGATTCTAGTTCTCCTCTCACATTAAAATGTGTCATATATATTCCGGGTCTGAGGAATAATTTAGTTTTAGTTTATTTTTTGGAAGATTGTGGCTACGATGTGATATTTAGTAAAGGAAAGGATTTCCTTCTTCACATTGCCACCAGACAAGTGAAGTAGATCAGGGGTTGGGTGGAGTACCTCTACAAATCAGATGTAGAATACTGTGATGATTTGTGCACAAAATAAGATAAGGTACATACTCGAGACATCATTGAATTATGGTGTCAGAGACTTGGACGTTTGCACCATGGAGCTTTGAATATCATGCAACACATTTCTACAAGACTTCCCAAGGGTGTACTAGAGCAACGAGATACATGCAAATGGTGTACACTAGGGAAATATGCCAAAGGCAGCTTTCATGATAAGGATAGTAGAGTGCAAGTAGTCCTCGAAAGAGTTCACTCAGATTTGTGTGGAACTTTATCGACAACCTCCATGACCAAGAACATGTATTATGTTATATTTGTAGATGATTTCTCACGTAAGTACTAGATTTTCTTCATGCATAAGAAAGACCAGACATTCTCCAAATTTTGTGAATTTAAAACACTTGTTGAGAAATAAACTGGCAGGAAAGTGAATGATCTCATGAGCGATAACAATGTTGAATATGTTTCAAATGAGTTTAAGTAATTTTGGTCAAAATAAGGTATTATACAAGAATTAATAACACCTTGTAACCCACAACAGAATGGGGTTTCTAAAAGGAAGAACATAAGTATTGTGGGAGTTGCATGAGAAATGTTACATGATTAGGGACTAGCACTGCACTTGTGGGATGAAGAATACAACACAACTGTATATATTTAGAAAAAGAGTCCTCATCAGATTCTCAGGATGAGTACACTAGAAGAAGCTTTTTCATGGAAGAAACCATATGTTTCCCACTTAAGAATCTTTGGTTCATCAATTTACTATCATGTTTCCAATGATGTAAGAAAAAATATATAGTTTAAAGCAGAGTTAGGGATATTTTTGGGGTACACTGATACACATCAAAACTATAATGTGTACCTACCATCTCAGAGGATGACAGTTGTTCATAGAAATGTGAAGTTCGATGAAGAGCAGGCCATGATATGTTCCCTTGATTGGGAACTTCAGTTTCATGTAGATGAGGAGCTTTAATATCCAATGGAAGAACCTTGAATGTTGTGTATCAGCCATAAGAATAGGAGTAGAGAGTGGAAGCACCTATTCATGTAGAGACATATAGAGATGGAAGGAATCACACTAGGAAAGCTAAGAAATTATTTCATGATTCTAGAGAGAATGTGGGAGAACCAAAATCACAACAAAGGAAGATGATGTCATCAGATCGGTGCACTGGGTGCAGGACTCTAATGAGTGAGATAGTTGAGACAGAACCATCCACATTCGAGGAATAAGTGTAGAAGCCAGTGTGGATTGATGCCATGGTAGAGGAATATGTTTCCATAGTGAGAAACAGTGTTTGGGAAGTGGTCCAAAGATGAGAGAACAAGTCAATGGTAGGTTCAAGGAGGATATACAAGGTAGAGAAATCAATAGACAAAAGCATCGAGAAAAAAAAGCTAGATTTTTGGCCAAGGAGTTCTCTGAGTTGCAGGGAATTGATTACAGGGAGACCTTTTCTACAGTAGCAAGGTGCTCTTCTACTAGATCAATTCTAGCACTTGCAATGAAAATGGGATTGAAAACCCATCAGATGGATGTGAGGAAAACATTCTTCAATGGAGTGATTGAGGAGCAGGTGTACAATGAACAACCAAAAAAATTTGATACCTTTGACAAAGATTCACAGTATGTGCAGACTCAAGAGAGCATTGTATGGATTGAAACATGCACCTCGTACTTGGTACACCATAATTGACAGATATTTCACCAGGTTGGGCTTTACCTAAGGTGAAGTAGATGCAAACCTTTACCATACTGTTGTTGAAGCTAAATTGTTGATTATAGTATTATATGTCAATGATTTCATTTTAACTGGTGATGAGATGTTGATAAAATATTGCTAAGAGGATTGTTGGCTTCCTCGGCTTCCTTTACCATACATGTTTTCATCATTTTACCACTTTTTCTCATCATCCTATCATATCATATTCACCCATTTTTCACATCAATATATCTAAATCATGTATTTTAGTTATTTTAGCGTTTTAGTGAAAATTGAACACTAAATATAAATTATGATAGAACTGGAAAAGCCTGGAATAGCTCATTTTAAGTCATGGTTGCAGGACACCTAGGTGTGAACCAAATACACAACTGGAAACTATGGGAACCAAGGATTGATGAATACCTATTGGTTCATACTAGAAAACTAGATTAGGGTCAGTCAATGCTGGTCAAACTATAATAGCTATTCAGAAATATCCCCTAATTGTAGCATAAAATATGGGCAGTTTTGTGATTTTTTGGGATTCACCCATATTTTTGGTAACCAACTAATAAATTTGACCTAGTAAGGTGGATTGAAGAAAATTATGAGTTATCCAGTGTTTTTAGCTTTTCTTGGTATGTTTTGGCCTATTTAAAGAAGGCTTTCATAGTTAGAAGTTTCCATTGAACTTGTGGAGAATTGTTATTTTCTTAAGACAATTGAAGATTAAAAGCTATTCTCTCTTGTTTTCTTATGCATCATATGGTTTGAATCAGTTTCTATAGATGATTGGGTTTAAGGTGTACCATGCAAGAGTGAAGGGACCCCATTTGAGCTAAGTACACTTTATTGTTACATAGTGTTTATAACTGTGAATATGCTAGCTTTAATTATGAATGTTTATTCTTCTTTGCTATAGATACCTATAGATGTTTTCATGCTGAAATTTTTTTAATGGCCATGTTTTAATTTTGTGAATATTGATCTATAGTTCAATAACTAGTTTGAATGTGGAAGGATACCAAGGAATCTTAGATTAGAGCCTATTCTCCATGAACGAGGACTAGATTAGATTAAGATTCACTTTCTTACTTGCTTTGTAGATCAGCTTTACATGCTTTCATTTCATTATTCTTTCATAGATGCTTGGGAATGGTGTTATAGAAGGAATGTGTAAGGATACCTCAGACTCTTAGAGTAGAGCCTCTTCTCCATCGTCTAAAATAGATTAATGACATTGACCAATCATTTACATGCTTCTATAGAATAAATATGAATGATTTCGTAGATTACATCTGCATGTGTTCATAGAGTAAATCTAAATTTTATCATCCACATGCTTTCATAGAGTAATTTTGAATACTTTCTTTTAATATCCCATCATGCATTTCTCTTTTCTAAAACTTAAAGAAATGATATCCTGAACCAAATAGGTCTAAGACCCATATCTTTTGGTATGTTTCTAAGTCTACTAGCCCAGATTGAGAATGAAATACATGCTCTAATTTAGTTCCATAAATTTGGCTTACATTTTTGGCACTGCTTCCAGGGAAGCATACTTAGATATAGCTAGTCAGAAGAAAAAAAAAAATAAAAAAAACAAAAACAACAACAAATTTGAGTTTATTTTAGTTATGTTTATTTATGCCTAGAGAAAGAGATGAAAAAGGTATATTTTCTAAACAAAACCCCCCAAAAACTCAGCCATCCATGGGAGCAGGACCATTAGGACTAATTACATGAGTTGCTGGAAAAAAAAGTTTAGAAGAATTGGAATAAAAACAACGTTCGGGACAAATATTGACTTGTGTAGAAAGAGAAACTCTGTTATCCTATGAAATAAAAAGGAAACAAACACAAACATAAATATCTTCCATAGGAAAATGAAGAGATATAATAAAACAAGTTGCTGAACAAGTAGATCAACCAATCCTCGAACAAATAGAAAAAGTTGAAGAAACACAAACTCAACCTCTTATCAAGACATAACAAATAACTGAGAAGGAAATGGTGGAGGAAGGACAAGGATATGATGTCCAAATATTAACTTCAGAGAAAAGGATTCGGTATGAAAGGCAACAAAGAGAATGGCAAAGAAAAATAGAGGAAGAAATGAGAATAGAAGAAAAAATAAAAAGAGAAGAAGATGCCAAAAGAGACTATGAGAATAAGAGATGTAATGATGTAGAAATAGAAAATGACTAGGAAGCTACCTTTGGATTCCCAATTCTAGATACAAGAGCAATTCCTGGAGAGGAGGTAAAAATGAAGAATATTCGACCTTGTGTTTTGCAAAATTTCTATGGAATGCCTTCTGAAGGTCCTGATTCATTCATGTTTGAATTTGATATTTTATGTCGTACTTATGGTTATACACATGATACACATAAACCTCATTTTTTTCCTCGCTAGATGAATTTGTCAATTTCTTGATTTAGGTGCATAAATAGTTAAGTTAACCTTGTTATTTCTACCTGTTTTTTATGCATAAAATATGGTTAGTTATGGTAATTTCTTGAAAGGGAAGCATGATAAACTTGCATGTAAAAATATAGATAATTGAGTTTATATTAAATTTCTTTTGCAAAAGAAGTATGTATTGTTACATGAAAACAATAGCTAATGATCGTAGAATTCTTGAGAAGGGAATATGTGTTGCATACATTAAAGAAGACCTATTATGGTAAGCTCTTGCATCCACAAAGAATACTCATTGTGTTATAGAGATATGTTCTTTGCATGGATAGAAGAACTATTGAGGTATATTTATTTAGAAAAATTATATGTGATTAATTTTATGCTATCATTATCGTTATATTAGTTTCTTTTGGAATAAGATGTATATGCATGTGAGATTTATGTTAGGATTCATCTTCCTAACATCTGGAAAGAATATACATTCCCATGCAGGAAATTACAACATGTTTTGTTATCCTACATTGGAAAATATATTTTCGAAAAGTATATGCATATGAACAACGTTCATTGTGTTAAATTTCTTTACGTTTTTTCATGCGCCAAAAGTAATAATTGAAGGGCTAGTCCTTTTGATAAATTTCATGTAGTTCGCATGCACGAATATCATTAATTATGTGTTAGTTTCCTTTAAAGGAATAGAAAATTTTAGTGATTTGTCTTACAAGAATGTGTACTTATGTGAGGAGAAATTTTATTTAATGTGGTATTGTTTATAGAAATGCATTGATGGTTATGCGCTTATAACTAATGCATATGCAACGTTGTTAAAGGAAGAATGTCACGATATTTTGTTTTCATTTCATGAATGTAAATTTATATATGGTGAAACATCACTAGTATAGATTTAGAATGTATTTATTGAAACTTAATTTAATCATGATGTCAAACGTTGTTGATAGTAGCAATTCCAGGAAAAGGTTATGAAAAATGAAAATATGGATTATGTTTACCGTTATGTTAGGAAATAAGTTAGTGGTTTATGTAGATTAAAGTTATGTTAGCTGGAGAATAATTCATTGACGGAAATAAATAGGCCCTAAAGTCATAATTCTCAAGGGTATGTGGGTAAATGATATCATGATGACTGTAATAGCTTATAACGTTTTTATTTTTTTATTTTTTTATTTTTTTATGAGATAATATTTTTTGTAATATTTTATCACAATGGTTAAGGGATGTAATCCCTTATAACCATTGAGTTAGTAATGAAAACAATCACGAACATTTAATATTAAAATTAAACATTTGTTAGTTTTCACCCTATCAGGATTCCAAGGCATATCGATGTCTAATGATGTGGTTTGTTGTTGTGCCACTTTTATGATGTGAATTCCTTGAATGAGATTTTTTTTATAATATGAAGTATGTGATTAATTAATATAGTTAAAGTAATCATGAAAAATATTCAAGGTTACATCAAATTTTTTATGTTAATATGCTACAATAGTGGTTGTTAATGGTTATGTAACTTACTATTCATTTATTAAAGTTATTGTATGTAATGATGAAGATTCTATCTAGTGGTTAATGAGAAATATGGAATAGTAATTTTGGATACCTACATGTGGGTAAGTTGTGTAAAAAATATCCGATCCTATGCATTCTAGTATACGAGGTTATGTGGGGATGTTACAAGTGGCATCACAGCTAAAGGTTGCAGCACTAAAAACTTCTGGGAATTGGTTAGAGGAAAATAAATCGAGGGATTATACTAGTGGAAATAAACTTAGTGTATGATTTTAACAATGTACATATTGATATATGTGGTAGAACACTTTTGACATTAGATGCAAGATTCATGTTTCATCGAAGACTAGTAAGTAATAAAGTATGCTGCAAAACTTAGTTCATGAAATTTGAATCCTGATGATGATAAAATAAAATAAAACATATGTTACACCTATGAGAAATCTTGAATGCTCACTACTGAAAGTGAGAGTTGACTACCAACCTTTCCAAATATAAAAATATTAATGATACATTTAATGAACATGACTAAAGTTACAATTCACTACTTATACTGAGTGAATTCCTGCATGTAAAATACGGGGGATATAATTCAAGAGGGAAATAGAGTGTTTTAAAATCACATTGGAAGAACCCCTTTAGATGTTAAAAGTGATCAATTAGTTGAGTAGCGAGACTTGACTATAATATCTAGTTAGTGAAGCTCTAGCTTTAAAATTCAAGTTGGATTTCACCCTCATTGCATGGATGGTGATATCAATGATAGTTAGTGTGTGGTATCTGGATAATGGAGCCTCATTCCATATGAAGGGAAACAAATAATTTTTCAATGACTTAGAGGAGAAGGACCTCCAGATGCACATTAATATGGGAGATGATGGAAGTTATAATGCGATCAATATCAATACAATTATTTTTCAAAGGGATTATGGTTCTCCTTCAATATTAAAATATGTCATGTATATTTCAGTTTTGAAGAATAATTTAGTTTTACTTTATATTTTGGAAGATTGTGGCTATGATGTGATATTTATCAAAGGAAAGGATTTCCTTTGTCACATCGCCACGGGACAAGTGAAGCTGATCAGGGTTTGGGTGGAGAAACTCTACAAATTGGATGTAGAATACTATGATGATTTGAGCATGAAAGAAGAGGAGGTATAGAGCCGAGAAATTGGTAAATTATGGAATAGGAGACTTGGACATATTCACCATGGATCTTTGAATGTCATGCAAAATATTTCTACATGACTTCCCAAGGGTGTACTAGAGAAACGAGATACATGCAAATGGTGTACACTAGGAAAGTACACCAAAGACACCTTTCATGATAAGGACAATAGAGTACAAGTAGTCCTCGAAAAATTTCACTAAGATGTGTTTGGACCTTTCTTGACAACATCCATGACCAAGAACATGTATTATGTTATATTTGTAGATTATTTCTCACATTAGTACTAGATTTTCTTCATGTAGAAGAAATACAAGATATTCTCCAAATTTTATGAATTTAAAACACTTGTTGAGAAATAAACTGGTGGGAAAGTGAATTATCTCGTGGGTGATAAGTGTGTTGAATGTGTCGAACAAGTTCAATAAATTTTGTTCAAAATAAGGTATTCAACGAGAGTTAATAACACCCCATAACCCACAGCATAATGGGGTTGCTAAAAGGAAGAACACAAGTATTGTGTAGACTCAAGAGAGACCTTTGACAAAGAGTCATAGTGTGTGCAGATTCAAGAGAGACCTTTGACAAAGAGTCACAGTGTGTGCAGACTCAAGAGAGCATTGTATGGATTGAAACAAGCACCTCGTACTTGGTACACCATGATTGACAGATATTTCACCAGGTGGGGCTTCACCAAAAGTGAAGCAGATGCAAACATTTACCATATTGTTGTTGAAGCTAAATTGTAGATTATATTATTATATGTCGATGATTTTATTTTAAATAGTGATGAGAATTTGATAAAATATTGAAAATATGATCTTGCAAGATAATTTTAGATGAAGGACATGTGACACATGCATTATTTCCTCAATTTGGAAGTATGGAAAAGAGATGGGAAACTATTTTTCTCTTAGGGCAAGTATTCCAACAAGATATTAAAGAATTTATGCATGGAGGGTAGCAAACCCATGGACAGTCCTCTAGTAGGAATTTGGAGGAAAGAGAATGCCACTTTAGGTGAGGAGGTAGAGGCCACTATTTATAAGAAGCTTGTGGGTTGACTTATGTACTTGGTGAACACAGGAAGGACCATGTGTTATGTGGTTAACTAACTTAGTCAAGCAATGGTTAAGCCAACCAAAATATATTAGAAGGATACCAAACATGTGTTGAGATACCTCAGTGGCACTACTTAGTATAGAATTTAATACAAACAAATAGAAGGAGTGAAGCTTCAAGGATTCACAGATGCAGATTGGGCAGGTAGTCCATCAGATCGAACAAAGTAGAGAGTTGCTAGTCAAGATGCTTGTGAAGATATCTTGATAAGGAAGATACTTGTTGGGTTATTTGGTGAGATGATGGATCCTACTGTGATTTACTATGATAATAAGAGTTTTATCAAAATCTCTAAAAATCTAGTTTTTCATGGTCGATCTAAGCATATCGACATATGGTATCATCATCTACGAGATTATGTGTAGAGGAAGATTATGTTGTTGGAGTAAATTCCTATAGAGGAATGGGATGCATATATTTTTACAAAGGCATTGTTAAGAGGAAAATTTGAGTTCAATAGAGATAGGATTGGGGTATCTGATAATCACTTTCTTGTTGAGAGGGAGTGTTGAAAATTTCAACAAGAAAATCTTGATTTAATTTTCCCTAGAATTAAATTAGCAGAAAAATGATATTCCAAATCACGATACAATAAGAATGTGTTAAAGAAGTTAGTTTGACTTAGTTGGCTGAGTTAATTTGAGTTGAGGGCCTAACTTCAGTCATGTAGAGTGTTTCCTAAATTCTAGGAGCCTAGGTTGAGTTCAATTTAGTTGTAATAATCTAATTCAGTTAAACTGAGTAAAAGTTGGTTAAAGTAGCTCCAACTATTGGAGTAACTAGTGGGAAGTCTAGTAGTGGGGTGTGTACTTAGTGATCAACCAGTTAACTGATAAATCAACCATATTTAACTCATGCATGTAGGAAATACGAGTTAGCCGGTTGAGATTGGAGTTCAAGGGAAGCATACTATCAGATGTATAATTATCCAAGTTGTATAGGTGGTGCATGCATTCAGAGAAGGACCTATAGGGATTGCGTAGTTTAGGACGGGGATTTCCCTAATTAATAGAGGGTTAATTCTCAAGGAAATAACACAATGAAATAAGAACTTGGCAGGAAACATAATTAGATAAGTATTGGCCAAAGTCTGTCTGTGAGGCAGTGAGATAGATTATACTTGTGTAGATATTATTTAGGCCTTAACAAGAATTGTATTTATTCGTTATTGTTTAATTAATGCAATACAGATAGGAAGGGGTATTGAGAAACATATTTCCCCTAGATATTTCCTTGTGTTATGTGTGTTAACTGATTCATGTAGCATGTTATTGATATTTCTTCTCAATTGTGAATTTATTTCCATAGATGAGTAGGGCATATTTAATTATTATGTTTTAGAACATTACATGAGAAATATTGAATATACGATTAATTTCTACATTGGTTATATTTCCTTTCAATCTAGATATTGTGGACCCATGTTGTATGGATGCATTATGTACATAAATGTTTCTTTTCTTTTAACCATAATGTGAATATGGATTACTATGTAAGTTAATGTGGGAAAGTGTGCTAAAATACAATTTCACATTCCAGACAGTTGTGGACAGTTGTGAAAGGCCTTGCTGGAGGGGTTGATGGCACTTTCCTTCCTGAATTTCCTCTCCCTAGAGATAGATTATCTCAGTAAGGGAAAATATTTGTCTGAGATGGTGAAGAGGGGAAATAACATGAGATAACTCTGTTGATTTTGGAGCCTATTAGAGGAGGTGCAAAAATTCCTTAGATGGGACGTTTTCAGAGGAATAGGAAGGATGCCGCCAAGAGGAATCCTATATTAGTCCATTTGTGGTCATTATAATTCTCGAGCTGGTTTTCTAGTGGAATTCCAGACTGGACCTGATATGGTCTCTATCAAATAAATTTCTGGTTGTGAAAATGACTGAATATGGTTGCGGAAAATAGTTCCCATTGGATTGGAGGAGTAGTAGAACAAATTAACTAATCAATTATATATTGTGTTAAGATTTATTTTTCTATATGACTGTTAAAATATTATATGGAAATTTTGAGAGGAAGTGAGTCTAGTGCTGATATGAAATGGGTGGCTGACTTTTTATGCTATGCAAGCACCTCCCACTTAATTAAAACAAATTAAGATCTTGCTTATACATGCATGTGCGAAATTGCATACTTGAATCAGGTTTATGTATTTTAACTGTTTTAATGCTTTATGTGCGAGGAATTAAAAATTTGTTTTTGCTAATTAAAATCATGCAAAAAAAGCATAAATTGTAGAAAATTATCCATCAACACATAACAAAAAATTTAATAAAGGAGTTCACCCGTATGTCTTGTGCTATGTATCCTTAACGCTTTGTCAATTGACTTATCTCTTTGGTATTAAGATGGAAAATTTATTTTACAAGTTACTACTCAAATATAATGGTTTTTCAAGCTATGCCAATGGGTTTAGAATACCATCATACCCTTGGATTGACTGCTAACTCTCTAGAAATGGACCTAGGCTCCCTTGAGCTTGACCTCTTCTGTCGGTGTCCTTAAGCTACCCTAAGCTTCTCTGTGGCACAAAATCTCTTAGAAGTCCTTTTATGTCCCTAAAAAGTTTTCTCCTATCTCCTAAATATACCATTCATCCAAAATAGGCTTTTCATTTTCTCAAATTGAGCTATGGCTCCCCAATCTAGGCCTCTAATACTTGGTGGCCCTAGGCTCGCTAAAAATTACCTATGGTTTATTTGGCTCTAGAAGTCTCCAAATGATTCTAAAAATCCTTCCATTGGATTCAAAATGTACAAGATAGTAAAAAATGACTATTCACTTGCTGAAATTGGCCTCTGATTGCTCTGGTTATGCCTCCAACACCTGGTGGCACGCTGTGGCTCTAAGCTCACTGAAAACTTCCGTGTAGCATCTCGGCCTTTATAAGTCTCCAAATGCTTCTGAAAATCTTTCCTTTGGATTAATAAGGTTCAATATAGTCATAATAGACTATTTTTTTGTTGAGAATGGCCTCTGGTTGCCCTAGCTAGGCCTCATTCTCCTGTTAGCACTTGGCGGCCCTCGTGGCCCTTGAAACTTCTTTGAAGCAAAATCACACTCAAAAGTCATCATGTGGATCTGAAAACCTCACAAATGGATTTTTAATGCTCCAATTAGCTAAGAATGACTCTTAATTCACTCTGAATGGGAGAAAATTGAGTCTCCTACTCATTTTCCCAATTACACCTAGAAAAACTCCACTAAATGTGGAGGACTCCACTTAACTCGAGTCAAAATAGCTAAATCCACTCAAATGGAGTGTTTTTCCAAATACCCCACCGAAATAAACCATGGAATTTATCGTTAGTGGTTGGGGTGGCCACATACCAACCCCAAACCCCGCGGTGACCGCAACAGAAGGCAGAACCCCAGGCATGTAACTATGGGTTAATGTTGAATTCTAGTTAAAGCGTTGTGGTCAGTGGAACCGTCGGAGAAAACCACGTGATTTTAGCAGTTGACAGGTTCATGTGATAAGAATTGTGGAGAATACATCAATAATTGTTAGGTTTAAAGTTTGCAGAGGTTACACTTTAATGTTTGCATGTGATCATCAACAACGGAACTACTGGTGGGTTGGACTGCCAGTGGTTCCAACCCCCAATATGAATTCCATTCACCTTTAACAATAAGCCGTAAACATTATATGTTAAGATTCAAAGCATTACATGGGTGGTGTGGCGAGCGCTTTCTCTGCCGGAGGTCATGGGGTAAAACTCTGCGAACCTTCCAAAAAAATTTAATACACCATTTTGGGGACACATGATAGCCTCAGAGCTGGCCACATGTCACCCCCTGATTGGCCCTTCAACCAAAACGTACACCATTAAACCAATAATATCATGCCACTTCTCAGCCTAGGATTGGTTCTGAGGAATGAATATTCCTCAGAATATTCCTTTTGTTGACTCTACAATCAACCTTGCTAACTGGGCATCCCATTCAACCCTATCGAAAATTTTACCTATTTGGGAATTCGATCATAACATGATATCTCCCTCATACGACATCATTTTTTTGAACGGTTCATGGTGCTGGAATCAAGAAGATGAGATCTATCTGGTTGCTCAAGTTTGGCACACTTTTGAACACTTTGAGATTTGAGCTATCACTTAGGTCCTAATCCAAATCTAATCACTCCTCCCCATTGGGAATATTTTGGACCCCAAAAGACTTGATTACCCATTTAGTAGATGAGGGTATAGCTCCCTCACCTTTCAAACCTCCATCCGCTTTTCCTTGATTGGTTTAGTGCCTTTGAGCCCCAACTCGAAGGTAGTCAATGCTTCCCCTCTTTGATGCTCTTGTCCTCTTGTCAAGAAATGTATCTTTGTTGAGCTCATCGAGAAATTCTGCTGAGAAATCTTCAATAAAAGGCAGTTAAAAATCACTTCCTTGATCATCAATCAAAGGTGGCTCATACAAACATAATTTTTCAACATTAACAACTAAATACATTTGCATATGTACAAAGGAATGTCACATCTTACTAGGTCAAGAAATCAAACCACTTCTTACCAAGCCACTTCCATGGCAATTTTTCCTGCTGCATATCATCTTCTTGTGAATCAACTGGAATCACATTGATGATGGAATATTTGGTTCCATTCTCGCCAGTATTTTTATCCTCTTGCTTCAAATTCTTGGGATGATTGGTTGGATGTAGTGTCCAACATTGGGCAATGAGATGTCCTTTCTTCTGGCAATGTGTGCAAGCCTTTTGCATCTTTTTTTCAAGTCACCTCTGCTTCGAATTTTTCCTGTACACCTTCATTCTCTTCCAGTATTTTTAAACTTCATGGTTACACAAACCACAATAGTAACAAAAACCATTTCTCCCATTCATGCATGAAGATTTTTCATGCTTAACATAATCATAAAAAACTTGACTATGGGAAGAATTATACCTCGAATGTTTCTTTGCATGTCCATCTTTTTTACCTTCTTGAGGAGATGAACTTGAACAGGTTCTAGCTCTTTTTTGAAGACCAACATCAGTGTTCATGTCTTGATGGCTTTCATAACTCTCTTGCTCACCATAAGCCACATGTCTAAAAACATCTTGTTGTAGCATGGGTTTCAAACAATAGCATTCATCTTGAATACAAACTTGACATGTTTGAGGATTTGAACCTGCAACAAAATTTCTTATTGGAACTATCCCAAGTGCCTTCATGGCTTTCGAATTTTCGCCATAAGGTTGAACATATCCTAGACAAAACTTCTTAGGCCTTTCCTCAACTATAATAGGCTCTACCATGCCTTGTACATGTTTTCCTAGACCGTTGCCTTCATAGCCCATTTTTAACATCAATTTGGACCCTATACCTCTAGTGTGTTTTTCAAATGAACCTACACATCTACCTAAAGAGGAATTTGAATACAAATTTGAGTGATTTACCTCTGCTTCAAGCATGTGTTTGGTTAAGGCCTCTTGGGCATAATGGAGCTGCATCTCCATCTCATGCATTATTTTAAAAAGTCCTTTCTCTTGCTTCATAGCAACCAATTTCACATGAAGTCTAGTGCTTTTCCTTACATCTTCATATAGAATTTGCACCATATCCTTCAGGATATAGAAGTATTTCTTCATATCTTTATCAAAGAGTCTTGTAAAGGAGGAGTATTTAGAAACCTCACTTGATGAAGTTGTCATCATTATCTAAATGAATTAAATAACTTCAACAATAATTCACGAAACTTCAAAAATAATTGGTAAAGCTTCTTAAAAATTTGGCTGTAGATTCAAGATCTTTTCTGCAAATTGTATCTCTTCTTCAAGCAGCCTCTTTTGCAAACAATCCCTCTTGTGCTTCAAGGGTTTCCTTGAGGTCCTTTGGGTAAGGAGAATTTTTTCAAACTTCTTCCTTCTCGTCCTCTTCTGAACTTAGCTAGAAATAGCCCCCCTTCACCTCTAGCAAAATAAAAATTGTAAGCATCAGTCAATTTTCAAACAGTTAAATTCTTTGCACTGTTAAACACCTTTCAAGTCAAACAAGCAAGCAAGCAACCTTCTGCTCTGTCAAGCAAGAAAAATAGTGCTCTAATACCAACCTAATCTGAAATTGGTGGCTAAATTGTTATGATATGAAAGCACCTCCCACTCAATTAAAGAAAATTAATATATTTATTATACATGCATGTGCATAATTTCATACTTGAATCAGGTGTATATATTTTAACTGTTTTAATGCTTTATGTGTGAGGAATTAAACATTTGTTTTTTTATGATTAAAAGCATGTACAAAAAACATAAATTGCACCAAATTAACCATCAACACATAACAAAAAATTTAAAAATTCATGGTTACACAAACCACAATAGGAACAACAACTCTTTCTCCCATTCATGCATGCATATTTTTCATGCTTAACATAATCATAAAAATCTTGACTATGGGAAGAATTATACCTCAAATGTTGCTTTGCATGTCCAAATTTTTTACCTTCTTTAGGAGATGAACTTGAAGAGGTTCTAGCTCTCTGTTGAATACCAACATCGGTGTTCATGTTTTAATAGCTTTCAGAACTCTCTTTCTCGCCATAAGATGAATGTCTAAAAACATCTTGCTGCACCATGAGGTTCAAAAAATGTCATTCATCTTGAATAAAAACTTGACATGTTTGAGGATTTGAACCTGCAACAAAAGTTCTTCTTGGAACTGTCTCAAGTGCCTTCATGGCTTTGGATTCTTCGCCATAAGGTTGAACATAGCCTAGACCAAACTTCTTAGGCCTTTCCTCAACCCTAATAGGCTCAACAATTCCTTGTGCATGTTTTCTTAGACCCTTGCCTGCATAGCCCATTTTTAACATCAATTTGGACCCTATACCTCTAGTGTGTTTTTAAAATGAACCTACATATCTATCTAAAGAGGAATATGAAGACGAATTTGAATGATTTACCTCTGCTTAAAGCATGTGTTTAGTTAAGGCCTCTTGGGCATAATGGAGATGCATCTCCATCTCATGCATTCTTTGAAGAAGTCCTTCTTTCTCTTGCTTCATAGCAACTAATTTCTCATGAATTCTAGTTCTTTCCCTTACATCTTCATACAGACTTTGCACCATATCCTTTAGGATGTAGAAGTCTTTCTTCATCTCTTTATCAAAGATTTTTGTAAAGGAGGAGGATTTAGAAACCTCACTTGATGAAGTTGTCATCATTATGAAAATGAATTAAAGAACTTCAACAACAATTCAAAAATCTTAAAAAAAAAATGATAAATCTTCTTAACAATTTCGCTGTAGATTTAAGCTCATTTCTACAAATTGTATCTCTTCTTCAAGCAACCTTTTTTGCAAAAAATCCCTCTTGTGCTTCAAGGTTTACCTTGAGGTCCTTTGGGTATGGAGAAAACTTTCAACCTTCTTCCTTCTTGTCCTCTTATGTACTTAGGTAGCAATATCTCCCCTTCACCTCTAGCAAACTCAAACTTGTAAGCATCAGTCAATTTGCAAATAGTTAAATTATTTGCACTGTTAAACACCTTTCAAGTCAAACAAGAAAGAAAGAAACCTTGTGTTATGTCAAGAAAGAAACCTAGTGCTCTGATGCCAACCTGATTTGAAATGGGTGGCTAACCTGTTATGATATGCAAGCACCTCCCACTCTATTAAAACAAATTAAGATCTTGCTTATACATGCATGTGCAGAATTGAATACTTGAATTAGGTGTATGTATTTTAAATATTTTAATGCTTTATGTGTGAGGAATTAAACATTTGTTTTTTCTGATTAAAATCATGTACAAGAAGTATAAATTTCATCAAATTAACAATCAACACAT
Source organism: Pinus albicaulis (assembly GCA_034641835.2). Taxonomy (NCBI): domain Eukaryota; kingdom Viridiplantae; phylum Streptophyta; class Pinopsida; order Pinales; family Pinaceae; genus Pinus; species Pinus albicaulis. Next base: position 628,155,283 of record CM076569.1, read on the forward strand.
AACAACAAATTTAATAAATGAGTTCACCTGTATGTCTTGGGCTACGTCTCCTTGAGCCTTCGTCAATTGACTTGGATCTTTGGGATTAAGATGGAAAAATTATTTTACAAGTTACTACTGAACTCCAATGGTTATTTGAACTGTAAAAATGGGTTTAGAATACCATCATACCCCTGGATTGACTGTTAAATCTCTGGAAAAGGACCTAGGCTCCCTTGGGCTTGATCTCTTCTATCGGTGTCCTTAAGCTACCCTGAGCTTCTTTGTGGCACAAACTCTCTTAGAAGTCATTTATATCCCAGAAAAATTTTATACTATCTCTAGAATATATCAGTCATCCAAAATAGGTTGTTCATTTGCTCAAATTGAGCTATGGCTCCCCAATCTCGGCCTCCAATACCTGGTGGCCATGGGCTCCCCAAAACTTCCTTGTGGCTTCTTCGGTTCTAGAAGTCTCCAAATGATTCTGAAATTCCTTCCATTGGATTTATAATGTCCAAGATATTTAGAAATGATTATTCACTTGTTGAAATTAGCCTATGGCTGCTCTGGTTATGCCTCCAACAATTGGTGGCACCCTGTGGCTTTGGGCTCACTGAAAAGTTCCCTGTATCATATCAGCCTTAAGAATTATCCAAATGATTTTTCAAATCCTTCCATTGGATTTGGAAGTTTCAATATAGTCAGAATAGACAATTGGTTTGCTGAGAATGGCCTCTGGTTTCCCTGGATAGGCCTCATTCTCCTACTGGATCCTAGTGTCGCTTGGAACTTCTCTGAAGCAAAATGATGCTCATAAGTCCTAAAATAGCTCTAAAAACCTCACCAATGGCTCTATAATGCTCCAATTAGATAATAATGACTCTTCATTTGCTTTTAATGGGAGAAAATCGAGTCTCCTACTCATTTTCCCAGTTACACCTAGTAAAACTCCACTAAATGTGGAGGACTCCACTTAACTGGAGTTAAAATAGCTAACTTCGCACAAAAGGTGTGTTTTTCCAAATAACCCACTAAAATAAAATGTGGCATTTATCGTTAGTGGTTGGGGTGGCCACATACCAACTGCAAAACATGCGGTGACCACAACAGAAGGCGGAACCTCAGGCATGTAACTGTGGGTTAATGTTGAATTATGGTTAAAGCATTGTGGTCAGCGGAACCGTAGGAGAAAATCGTGTGATGATAATTGTTTACAGGTGCATGTAATAAGCATTGCAGAGACTGTGGTGATAACTGTCGTGTTTAAATTTTGTGGAGGTTACACTTTAATGTTTTCATGTGATCACCACCAACGGAAGCCTTGGCAGGTTGGACCGCCGGCAGTTCCAACCCCCAATGAAAATTCCATTCAAATTTATCAATAAGTCGTGAAAGTTATATGTTAATATTCAAAGCGTAGCGCTGGTGGTGTGACGGGTGCTTCCTCTGCCAGATGTCGCGAAGTCAAACCTTGTGGACCTTCAAAAAAATTTAATACATTATTTGGGGGACACGTGTTGGGCTCAGGGCTCACCATGTGTCACCCCTTGATTGGCCCTTCAACCAAAACATACACCATTCAACCAATAATATCACACCACTTGTTAGCCTGGTATTGGTTCTGAGGAAGGAATATTCCTCAAAATATTCCTTTTGTTGACTGTGCAATCCACCTTGCTGATTGGGCTTCCTAGTCAACCCTGTCGCAAATTTACCTATTTGGGAATTTGATCAGAATGCGATATATCCCTCATATGACATCAATTTTCTGAACCATTCATGGTAGAATTTGATCAGAATGCGATATATACTTGGTCGCTCAGGTTCGACACACTTTTGAACACTTTGAAATTTGAGCTATCACTTAGGTCCTGATCCAAATCTGATCAAGTGCTTAGAAATGAATTACTGTATGTGTAAGTTCCTTTATTGTATTACCAATCTTATGAATTTTTTTAGCAAGTGCTAAGAGATTTTTCACTTGGTGCATTTATTTATCATTTTTCTTATTGAAGAGCTAGGCACTCTCTGAGTAATTTTGGAAGTATTTGCATAAGTAATTATTAGTTAAAATTATTTTATTTGATTGAAAAAATAATGATTAACATTATTATGTTGGATTATTTAGTCATACATTACATGGCGATTTCCATGTAATGTCGAAGGATTGTCAAACCATTCATAGAATGCTTGTGTAAAAGTGAACATGATTGTTCAATAATTGCTAAGTAATGGTAATTTGGTATAGATATTTTTTTTTTGTTTCTATGAATTTGAATAATGAATAAGTGATGGAAATTTAACTTGCATATTTTTGCAGTCATAAATGCTTATGACTATTGAAATTTTTTATTTTTTTTGTCTATGGTTATTTCTTTGAAATGAAAAACTTCATTTTGAAGGGGAAGGATCCTCTTTATGGTCGGTTAGATTGTATTGCCATGTGTAAAATTTAAAGTTCCAGTGGAATAAGAATGTTGAGGAAAATGTTCCCTTTAAGGGGGGGGGGAGTCTGTAATTTATCCCTATTGTATTCCCATAAAACTATTAATAGTTACAAAATTAAATTATTTCTAGTTTATTTAACAAAATCAAGAAACAGTTAGGTCTCTGAACAATTACAAACCACCATGGGATTTCCTATCATTTGATTATTTTATTGGTCAATGGGATATGAGAAATACACCATATAATTACAATTCTTCCAACAGCAATTAGATGGCCAATAATATCTGCAATAGTATGAATCACATCATGTGACCATGCCACTATATTTTTCGTATTTTGGCATGACAGTTGAAGCCAAATCCAATTCATGCCTTCCAATATAATAGATTAGGTCTGACACAATTGAACTGAATTGTGTAAACATATTCATTTCTTGGTTTGAGAAAGTTCCACGATTGGTGCATCCATTGGGTACGATTTCTCTAGAAAGAGGATGATGGTGATTGCATTTCATTAAACTCTAGCCTTTAACATGTTGGCATGCAAGTAATCAACTTCATATATACTACACTCAAGAGATAAGTACTCTTATCATTATTCCTCAAAGTAGAATTTTTATATGATTCCTTTTATGTTTAAAATAAGACAAAGTAACTTTGATTTTATTTTAAAAATATATATAATATTGCATATGCATCTTATGTGAGAAAAGATAGGCTGCATGCTCTAAAATTTTGTGCATACAAAGAACTCACATTAGTTTTCTTAGTAAAGAAAATATGCTACTGCATGTAGATAAAGATTGCTATTATGTTAAAATTTTGGAAAGAATATATATATATATATATATATATATATATATATATATATATATATATATATATATATATATATATATAGGGATCTTATGTAAGAAGATATAGGATGCATGCTTATTTTTAAAAGGGATTTAATATGGATTTGGTGTATGAAATGATAAATGTAAGAAGATATAGGATGCATGCTTATTTTTTAAAAGGGATTTCATATGGATTTGGTGTATGAAATGATAAGAAGTTAAAGTTATTTTCTGGAAAATGAATATGAATTAAAGATTATAATTCGTGAAATATTTTCATGGGTGGTTAAAAATAAAAGAGAAATGTTAATTAGATTAATTTTCTTGGAAGGGTTTTCAGGAATATGTACCCATGTTATTTATTCAAAGGAATTTTGTGCATGAATTGATGAAAATAAATATTTTTTTCCTAAAATATTCATATGAATATTGTTCATACAATAAAAAGAACACATGCTTCTTTCTTGAAACCACTATGTGATTGTGTAAAAAAAACACATGTTGCATGCACAAAGGGTAGTTATTGTGATAAAGAATATATGTTTTTGTGTGTAGACAAAGAAAGTTATTATGTTAATTTTCTTGAAAATAATAATCTCTTTAAAATATTGCCTTTATAAATAGATTGTGTCAATTTATTGATTTAAGTGCATAAAATGTTAAGTTAACCTTGTTATTCTTGCCTAGTTTTTTATGCATAAAATATTGTTAGCTATGGTTATTTCTTGAAAGGGAAACAAGATGAACTTGCACATAGAAAGATAGAGAATTGAGGTCATATTAAATTTCTTTTGGAAAAGAAGTATGTATTTATTACGTGAAAATAATAGCTTATGATGGCAGAAGTCTAGAGAAGGGAATATGTGTTGCATACATTAAAGAAATGGTATTATGATAAGCTCATGAATGAACAAATAATAATCATTATGTTATAGAGATCTGTTATTTTCATGGATAAAAGAACTATTGAGGTATATTTATTTAGAAACATTATATATAACCATTATCTTAGTTTCTTTTGGAATAAGATGTATATGCATGTGAGATTTATTTTAGGGTCCATATAGAAACAATATACATTTGTCTGTGGCAAATGAGAACATGTTATGTTAGGCTACATTGGAAAATATATTTTTGGAAAGTATATCCATTTTCATGCATAGAAACAACATTCATTGTGTTAGTTTTCTTCACTTATTTTCATGGACCAAAAGTAATAGTGGAATGGATAGTTATTTTCATAAATTTCATGTAATTAACACACATGAAAAATAATAGCTTATGTGTTAGTTTCCTTTAAAGGAATGTCGAAACAATTCTAGTGATTTGTCTTGCAGGAATGTGTGCTTATGCGAGGATAAATATTATTTAAAGTGGTATTGTTTATAGACATGCATTGATGGTTATACACGTATAACTAATCCATATGCAATGTTGTTAAAGAAAACATGTTGCTATATTTTATTTTTATTTTCTTTAATGTACATGTATATATGGTGAAACATCACTAGTGTAGATTTATGAATTGGTTGATTAATACTTGATTTAATCATGATTTCAAATATGATTGATAGTAGTAGTTGTAATAAAATATGACAACAAATGAAAATCAGTTGTAGGACTGATGGCAATATCTAGGCCTTAAAGAAAAAATGTTCAAGGGATTGTGGGTAAATTATGTCATGTTGATTGTAATAACTTATAACGAGTTACGTTTTTTATGATATGATATTCATTGTAATATTTTATGACAATGGGCAAGAGGTGGACTCCCTTATATCCATTAAATGAGGGGTGAACACCCTCACGAGAATTTAATAATAAAATTAAATATTTGTTGGTTTTCACCCTACGATGTTTCAGAGGTATATAAATGTCTAATGATGTGGTTGGATGTTGTGCTACTTTTATGAAGTGGATTCCTTGCATGATATTATGTTTATAATATCAAGTATGTGATTAGCTAATCTAGTTAAAAGAACCATGAAAATGATGCAAGGTTACATCAGAATGTTTATTAATATGATACAGTAGTGGTTATTAATGGTTATGTAACTTACTATTATTTTACTAAAGTTATTGTATGTAATGATGAAGATTCTATATAGTGGTTAATGAGAAATATGGAATGGTAATTTTGAACAGTTGCCTTTGGGTAAGATGTGTAAATATTTTTTTAATCCTATGCATTCCCATGCAAGGTTAGTGGTTAATGAGAAATATGGAATAGTAATTTTGGATAGTTATTCGTGGCTAAGTTGTGTAAATATGTTTTAATGCTATGCATTCCCATTCGAGGTTACTGGGGGATGTTACATTATTACATTGAATAACACATGCATGAGTGGATTAAAAATTTTAAAATGAAATTTTAATTGATTAATTATTTTTTAAAATTTATTTTTGAAAAAAAATTAAATCTAAATTTATGATATCAAGAAATATCTATTTTAAATTTAACATGTAACATTTTTCCTAATTATTTAAATTAAATTAATTTTCCTATGTATTTTCCCAAATTTAAAATATCTTTTTATATCTTGTTCTTGAATTTGATATTTATTTATTCTCTCTCTATTTTGTTTAAAGTTAAGATCATATTGAAATTTCAATCCATTATGATTGATTTAGTATTTGATGATGAGCAGTGAGACCACTAAAAATATTGAACTTCCATAAACATACACACATCTTCAAGAAACTCACATCAACAATATGCCCCCTTTTTTTTAAATAATTGAACTTTCTCCAATTTTCAAAGAAAATTTAAATATTTTCATATATATATATATATATATATATATATATATATATATATAATGATTATTTTCATTTAAAAATATAAATCTAATTAAAATTCCTCTTATTTAAATGTAAATACCAAAACATAGTTTTCTCATGTTTGTATTATTTAAATTATAGAGTTATATTAGAGCTCAACTCAAATTCGATAATTTATTTAATATTATCTCATTTTCAATGTAAAAATTGATAATTACAATTCATGAATGAAATACTTTATTATTACTATTATAAACATCAATTTGAAATGGAAGTTTATTTTTACATCCAAATTTTTTTTCTTGGTATTACACATATATGCAAAGTATTCACTCTAGTACATGTATTCATTATATCTATTTTGAAGAAAATGCTATACTTTTCAGGCATCCTTAATGGTGGATGAATCCAATTTCGAAACATATCCTAAAAAATGAACTTCATAAATTTCAAAGGTAGAATTTATCTACCATATACCTCACAACTAATAGGTTTCTCCCTTAGTTGTAAACTTTGATGATGAAGTTAGGGCTTTGTTATTTATATTCTCATTTATAGAAAGTTGGAATGGTTTATTTATGGTCATTAGTAACTCTGTCTCTGGAACTAGTACTTTAAAGATTGATGATGTTGTCGGTGGCATCCTTATCGAGGAAATGCTACGGAAAAGATCTGGTGGGACATCAGGTAATGCTTTGAGTGCAGATACTAGGGGAATATATATGGAAAGAGGAAAGAGCCCATGATATCGCAGTAAGTAAAGGAAAAGCAGATCCAGGTCTAGATTGGGGATAGTGTGTTGGAAATGCAGGAAGAAAGGACATCTGAATAAATACTATAAATCTCAGAAGGGAAAAAAAGGAGATAGACAACAAGAAAACAATCATGAAGAGAGTGTGACAGGTGATGTGTTGCAATATTCTTTGATTATTTCTTTAGAAAATGTTATTTATGTCTAGATGGTAGATTTAGGGGCCTCATTCCATGCCACACCTGATAATAAACATTTTCATGACTATGTTCAAGGAGAAGGTTCATTTGGGTGATGATAAACCTTGTAAAATCATTGTAATGGGTAAATTTATTGTAAGAAAATAGAATAGAAACCAATGGTTATTAAATGAGGTTAGGCAAGAAAATATGATTTCAAAAGGGCAGTTAGGCAATTACGATTGTGTGACAATTTTTACAGATAAAACCTGGAAGGTCACTAAAGGATACATGGTAATAGAAAAAGGAGAAAAGGTTGGTACATTATATCTATGCAATGGAATTTATAATTGTGTTAATTCTTTAAACTCCACAAGAACATATGAAACATTATGCCATGATAGGCTCATACACATGAGTGAGAAGGGATGAAGATTCTTCACTCAATAAATCTGTTGCCAGGTTTGAAGAATATTGATTTGGATTTCTGTGAGAATTTTGTTTATGGAAAATAAAAGAGAGACATATTTCTTAGAGTTGGGAAAGAAAAGAAGAGTGAAAAATTAGAGCTTGTGCATAAATATGTATGGGACCTGTTCAGGTATTTTCTCTTAGTGACTCTCATTATTATGTTACTTTTATTGATGATGTAACTAGAAAAACTTGGATTTATTGTATTTGGAAAAAATCTGATGTATTTGATACTTTCAAGAAATTGAAATATTTGGTTGAGATTGATATAAGAAAGAAGTTGAAGTGTATCATATCATATAATGGATGTGAATATTGTTGTAAATATTCTCATAGGTACTATTCAGAGCATGGAATTCATAGAGAGAAGATAGTTCCAAGAAAACCAAAGGAAAATGGTGTATCAGAAAGCATGAACATGACAATCAAGTAGTGTGTAAGGTGCATGGGATTGCATGCATAATTGCCTTTACAATTTTGGGTAGATTTTGTATATCTAATAAACAAAGGGCCTTCAACTTCCTTGGATGGTGGTATTATAGAGGAGGAATGGACAGGTAAAGGGTAAACTACGTTTTTTTAAAGCCTTTTGGTTGTGAAGCCTTTTTCCATATTAATAACGGAAATAGAATAAATATTAAGGCGAAATCAAAGAAATGTACCTTTATTGGTTATGGTGTTAAGGATTTTGGTTATTTCTTATATGATTATGAAAATCACAAAATCATTAGGAGAAAAGATGTGATATTCAATGAAAAGGTAGTGTATAAGGATCAAATGTAGGAAAAGAAATAGGAAAAATAAAACAAATAATACACAGTTCTTGATGAGATCATAGAAAAAATAAAGGTGTCTGATGTTAGTCTCCTATACCAATAGGTGTCATTTTTCATGATTGTCTTGATTGAACTATGGAATATGTTCAAACCTTTTTCTTGAGCAAAGGTGTTCCATATTCTTGAAAAACCAAAAAATCAAAAAATTTAAAAAAATGTAAAGAGGGTATACCCTAAAAGAAAAATCAAAGGGTAAGAAAAATAAAATGGTCAAAAAGTGAAAGAAATGAACCCCAAGCAAAAAATAGACCAAGGAAAGTGTGCAAATCCAAATGCCACTACTATTTCATTTTTGTAATAAAGCAATTGTGTGCAGCTTGTCAAACCTTTGCCACAATTCATGAATAAGTCAAACTGTTTAAACTTGGCTTACTCTTATTTCAATTTCATGTTGTAGATTAGAGAATAAATATCTGACCAAACAGTTTAATCTTGGTAGACAAGTAGATAGGTAGAGTTAATAAGAGGTGCTCAACAGTTTAATCTGAGCCCTTGGATGTAATAAAGGTAGAATTAGATAGATTTGCCTTGTAAAAAGAAAATATTGAAAAGGGTTTGCAAGTCTAAATGCACCCTAATAAAGAAGAGAAAATGGTAGTGTTAAGTAGATAGGGTAGGTAGATGGTGCTGCAAAGTGTTATCTGATGAATGATGCTGCTACATGTTTTTGATCCTTTACTTTCATCACAAATACTAAAGCAGGAAATACACTGGAAAATCACAGCAAGCAAAGTCAAACTCATTAACTTCCCTCATCACTTTCCTCTCAAAAGTTTTACTAATTTCCCCCAAAAGTACTAAGGTATTTGGAGATCAAAAGGGCTCAAGGCATTTCCTTGACTTTTGGAGGGACCGGACCCTCGGCCTAATGATAAAAAAGACCTAAGTACTCTAGATAATTCATCATTATAATCATTCACCTTTAACCTTGTCCTAAGTAAAATCCCATTTTACTTAGGAAAACTATGCAAAATTCCATAAAAATCCCTCAAAATAACTTACTATTCTAAGTTTAAGTGTGGAAGATGAGATATTGCTAAATACTTCAGAAGTTATCACTTTCTTAGATGTGCAAAATATTTTGAGTTCCCTTGTCCCTGTGTCATATTAATGTTTAACTCTATTTACTAAATCCCTGGTGAAATTCCTTATCCTAAGTATAATAACTCCTTTTATATAAATATCCGAAAAAACCCTCTATTATAAAGTTTAGCCAAAGTATTTATTCCCCCGTGCATTCAAATAAAAACCCACTATACAAGCCCTTTGGTTAAATATATCATTATACGTTAATCCCGCCCCTATGGTAAGTTAATTATATTAATTAATTTATCATATAATAAAACATATACGAGAAAAACTTAAAACATATGGTTTATATGTTTAACACAAAAATAAAAATAAAACCCGAAGTTTTATTTTCTAAACCAAAACTTTGGAAAATTCCTATGCCACCGTGGCCCATCCACCTGGCAATCCACCCGACGTTCCAACTCTACCGCGACCCCTATTTCCATTATACAGTGGGATTAACTAATTATCAGAACTAGTTAATAACCACCCTTCTCCGCCAATTAAAAGCTCTCCGGGATGTTTTATAATGTTAAATCGCATTTAAAACCCCGACGGGCCCACACCTTAATCCTCCGCTTATTCCCTGTCATTGCAACCATCCGATCACTCTTCCAAAGATCAACGCTTCCTATCAATCCCGCTACCCATCCCTTGTCAGCATTTTAACGAGTGGGGGATTGGTGGTATTTGAACAGTTCATCATCCACACATCAAAGATCCAATGGAATCGCTGCCCTCCCAACTAATACCACCTTCGTCCAAAAGCGGTGCGGGGACTTACCACTTACCGCCCGGCCCCTCCACACGTCAGCCCGTACATTAATGACGTCACTCCTCGAAAAACTAAAAAACCCTTTTAACATGTAAATAAAGCCAATTTTCATGTTTTTTCCGTTATTTTCGTTATTAAACGCGATTGTGCTCTCTGCTACGGTTTTCAAATTTTCATTGAAATTCGCTGTTCCATTCAATTTCGCTCCATAAATCCGCCAGACCTGCGTTCAAGCGTCCTCCTGTTACCGCCTGTTACCTGTTAAGAACCAGCTTTCTTCCAAGAACAGGTATTTATCCTACTCCGCCCCGAACTGCAAGAAAAACTCTGTTTTCTTTGTTTTTCGCTGAATTAGTGATTAAAACTCATCACTGAGATCTTCCCCAGAGCTTTTAAAACTGTTCAATTGCTCCCTGAAACTGCATTTGTGTTAATTTCCTTCATTTTAGAAATCACGCCTGGCCTGTGAAGAAAACCAGAAACCTCCGTTTTGAATCCACAAGAACCAAAATGGAGGCCCCGGCAGCTTTAAATATAACTCCACTGAATGCCCCTCACCGTGAGTTGGAATATTTACCTTTGGTAGATAAATATTTCCAAATTAAAGACTTGCATTTTGATGAAAGTCCCCTTCTGATTTATTGTCGCTGCAGAGACGAATACTCAAAGGGGCAAGATCTTATAGGGTTGTGAGAATCCAATCTCCCAAGGTATCTCATCCCTTCAGTCATTTTTTTCCCAGAAATCATCCATTATTGCCATTCAAACTATGATCCCACTCAAAGGGCTGTAATAGCTCCTGATCAGAGTGTTCTGTTTCCCATTACTCCCCAGGCTATCAATGCAATGTTACACTTTGAACCAGACCAAGAACTAGCACCGTTGTCTATGGAAGAATTGATTGAGAAGACTAGGCAATTAACCCCAGAAAAGCTAAAATCCATGTGCCAAAATTTCATGTTGCCTGAACATCAACCTAAGGGGTCTCCTCCCTATGGTTTTTATTATTTCAATAAATTGGGAAGGCTCATCATAAATATGATATCTTTTGTCTTGGGATTCAATACCAGTGAATATGTGGATGAAATAACATTGGTTTTACTATCTATCTTTACTCCTGGGCAGCCTCCTGAAGTTAAATATGACTTTGCCTCTTTCATAGCCAATAAGATCCATGATCAGTTCATGAGGCTAGATGATGAGAAAGTTTTCAAATATTCCTCAGTTATTTATCATCTCATTATCTTCTATCAATCAGAAAAGTTCCCTTTCCCTGTTAAAAAGCTTGATGCCAAGGGAAACCCTAGGTCACTTATATTTTGGTCTCCCATAATTCATTCTTCCTATAATTCTCCATATTCCTATACTGAGTTCATCGATCTTTTTGTATATCCTGCAACTACCTTGTTGACAGGAATCCCTCCTCCAAGGCTCAGTAATGAAATCAAGAAGACCTTGCAACTTTCAAGGACTTATAAAGTTGGAGATTAGTATTTATATCAAAACCATTCAGTCATCAGAATCTATGGATGTGAATTACATCCATTCAAGTTGCCAAGATATGTGCCCATGAGAATTTTTGCCTTGGAATATTTCAGGAAAATGAATAATTCAGATGTGATCCATTTTTGTAGTGTGAAGAAGAAAGCCCAACTAAGGATCAAAAGTCAATTAGGTCCTTTCATCTGCAACTCTAGGGAGGCCGAGCGAGAGGCAGAAAATATATTACAAAGCAAGTTCCAAAGAACTTTCCGTTGGGTTCCTTATGACCCATTTGGCTTTATTTGTGAAAAGATATTAAAGAACAAATCATCCTCTTATATACACCACAAGATTCCTGAACTAGAACAATATGCCAATCAAGATGAATGGGTTGAAGGAACACTTGTTGAGGAAGAAAGTGAAGCTGATAAAATGAACAAAATTATGAAAGATCTCGAGAAGAAGTATGACCTAGAATCTTGTGGTCAAGTGCAGGTACCCTACATTGGCACTTCTTCAGCAGCAACTCTACAGCAAACATTACAGGAAAGCAGTTCATCAGTTGCAGCAGAACCAAAGGGCAAAGGAAAGGAACCTGAAATCCAGGTCATTGAAACTTTGTTCATGGCAGAGAAACCACAAACTTCCAAAGCACCTGAACAATCACAGGTTTCTCCCACTCAGGTAAATCATCCACAAGTTCCAGAGTTACAAACTCCATCAAATGTGGAAATAGGAAAGAAAAGGCAAGTTCCAGATACCACACCTCCTAAAGAGCCTTCAAGAATACATCAAGCTAAAAAACATAAATCAGATCCACTTCCAGATGTGGAAATCATAGATGAAGTGTTTGATGATGGGAGGGAAGACAGTCAACTAACTGGCACAGTTAGTGAAACAAACACAGGACAGAAAGGAAAAGCTTTACAAAAGCAATATTTGAGTACTGAGGTATCCTCTTTCAGACCACCAAAAACAGATACAGGGGATATAAAAAGAACCTTCATTAATATAAAGGCCAAGAATGATCCATTAAGAATGAAGGTATATGATCAATATTTGAAAATGGCTCCCCATAATCAAGAAATGCTAATGTCAGCATTTGACATATCACAAGGCAAAATGATAATGAGCCACTTCAAGTCAAAGGTGCCAAAACCCATTACTGCAGCTGACTACATCAGAACAAATTTTGAAGTTCTGGCAAAGGACATTCATCCTCTGGACCAGATAGAGCTACACAGACAAACTGGGGAAATGGTCTATTCCACTCTTACCAATAAAGCCATGGCAGCTCTAACACTGCAAGATTCTTTGAATAACACAAGCGCCCAATTGCAAATTGAAAAGGCCTCTTCTCAGGCCAAAGATAATAGAATAAAGTCTCTAGAAGACATAATCATTGGCTTGGGTCACAACCCCAAAGACATTAAAAGTATTGAGGCATTAATAAAGAAGAAAGATGATGACATAGCTGCACTGAGAAAGCAGCTAAAATTGCCAGCCTCAAGGCACCCTCATACCCAAGAAGTTTTAAAGGGGAATTCACAAGAAGAGGTAATGGAGTTGCTCCTAAATATGACTGAGCGACTAAGTGAAATAGAGAAAGAATTAGAGCAAGCTTTACAGGAAAAAGAAGCTATCAAACAGGCTACAACCACAGGTACTACAACAGCAAAGCAACAAACAGAGCCAGAACAGGTAAACACTTCTGGTTTGAGTTCTGATGAGTTAATAAAACAAATGGAAAGTCTACAATTAAGAGTCACGGAACTTCAAACCACTAAGTTACAATTAAAAGATTTGGAGCAGAAGTATGATACATCTAAAAAGACAGTTGCTGAAAATACCAGGGAAATCAAAAGATTGGACAAATTAGTTAAGGCTTTAGAGAAAGATCTTTCATTGGAAAAGCCTTTAAAGGAAATAAATGAAATTCTTTGGGGTAATGTCATTGAGTTAATAAAGGGTATTTGGCCCTCTATCCAAGCTATTTTTGAACAAAATGATTTGGTTAAAATAGCCCAAGAAGAAATATACAGGACAAGAAATGAATTAAGAGGCAGGCCTGAGCAGGCCAATCAGCTTATTCAATTTTTGAACACCCGGACAAAGCAATAGCTTGCAGTATTAGGGATTGAGGACAGGACCGGCACAGTTTTGGAAATAAAGAGAGTTTTCATCAAAAGAACTTTCATGCAGAATTTAGAAAGGAAGTGCACAGATATTTTGGTTGATATCAATATTTTCAGAGAAAAATTTCAAGCTTTGTTGGACAGTGGGTTACCAAGTCCTATGCTCTCAGAGGATCAAATAATGGACTTGGAAACCTATGTAAAGAAAATAAATGCTCATGCTCAAAATACAGCTGATTGTTCTACTAGTTTGCCAGAATCAACATTACCAACAGGGAGAAATATCTATGATAGAGTGAGGAATTTATTTCATCTGGAACATGAAATAAAGTATCTGTTTCCTAATGAGCCCACATTTTACAAACTCACAGAAGCAGATGAGACATTGAGAAAACTCAAAAGGACTATGATACCAGACGATCAATGGTGGAGAGACTTATTGGAAATTCTATGAAAATTATCTTCAGCATGAGAATTTTATCTTTTACTATTATGTGAAAGGTAAAAATGAGCACAGATGAAAGAGTATCAGTTGAACAGGTTAAAGAGTATCCGTAAAGACAAAGAGTGTCAAACAAGCTAAAAAATTACTCCAAGGGACAGCACCGAGCCCTATTTCAGCACTTACCTCCAGCACATCCACAAAGAAAGGAAACAGCACATCAGCAGTTACCTATTATTCTATCCACGAGACCATTTGTCTCCTGTTTATTTGTAAATTATGCCTTAGTCACCCTAGATTATTGGCTAGGATAGTGTAAGATTGTTTCAAATTATTTTATGTATAAATAAACCCTCAAAGAGAGTATTGAGGGTGGATTCTATTACTCTGTTGTAGCATTGAGATTTTCGGAATAAAAGCATTTTGGAGAAATTTATTCGTGGCTTACTGGATGACGATTTGAAGTTCAGGACTTTTTGCAGGATTCATGTGTTGGACTGCAGTTCAATAAGTCTTTCTACCCTTTGTCTTAAGTTTTTTATCAGTTTATAATATCATTATGTCCATTTCTGAATAATTTACATATAGGATTAAATCAGAATTTACTTAATTGTACTCTGATTTCAGATGTGATTGTTCTTAATGTTTTCCTCTGAATTAGTTATAAGCATGAATTCTTAAATGCTCTTGCTTTGCTAATTTAAACATTGTTGATTACTATAATAAAGAATTCATCATTTCTCTTTGTTTGTAGTCATCTCATTTCTCTTTTTGAACATGGTGAAAGATTCTTAGCTGCCTTTCATCCCTTCAAAATCATCCCATCCACTTTAAATTTTAAGGATTGTTCTCTGTCTAGCTATCTTGCCCTGTAAAGCCATCTTGTGCGTAGAATAGAAATCCAGTAAAGCCATCCTTTGACTCCATAGCCCAATGGACTGAAAGCCCTCAACCTTGCCCTTAGTTTGTGGATTCCACCATTTTCCCAGAACAAACTCTTGGATCTATAACTAGCCTAAAACCTTCTAAGAACAAAGATAAATTATAAAGAGAGAGCCCTCTCTGGATGCAGATTGGCTAGATTCTGCATTTGAAGGTTGGTTTGTGGTTACCTCGGGTATACTTTCCTCTTACACAACTTCTAGGAAAACCTGAGTGATAACACCTGAAAATAATAATAATCAACAGCCACAATAACTACAACCACCACAACAACTACATGTACCTCAAACACCTGAAAGTTGTGTCAGGATATCTACCAAGATAAGTAGACCTGCCAAATGACACTCTCCTTCATTATATTATGTATTATTGACTGATTTTGGTTAACCAAAATGTTATGAAGAATAAATGAAGTTAGAAACCAAAAATAAGTATGATCTAGCCATGAAAGAAGAGATTGACTCCTTAATACATAACCAGACTTGTGACTTAGTCAAGTTTCCTTCAGGTGAAACAAAATTGGAGAATAAATGGGTTTATAGGTTCAAGGAAGAAGATGGAGGAAAACAGAGGTATAAAGTTAGACTTGTGGTAAATGGGTCTACCCAGAAGAAAGTTATTGAATTTAATGAAATATTTTATCCCATTGTTAAAATGACTTCAATCAGAACTATTTTAAATATTTTAGCAACGCAAGATTTGCATCTTGAACAATTTTGTCTAGAGACAACATTTATCAAATGATATCTGGAGGAAGAGATCTACATGCATCAACCACAAGGAAGTGAGGTCAAAGGGAAGTAAGAATTAGTGCACAGGTTAAAGAAGAGCTTGTATGGCTTAAAATAGGCTCTAGGGCAGTGGTATCTAAAACTTGACAGGTTTATGTCTGAATAAAGTTATATTAGATGTCACTTTGATCATTGTGTTTATCTAAAAAAAAATGATGCTAGCTATATTATCTTGTTATTGTATGTAGATAACATGCTTGTTGAAGGGTTTAACATGCAAGAAATAAATGTGCTCAAAGGAAAATTGAAAAATTCATTTGCAATGAAGGGTTTGGGAGATGTAAAACAAATCCTTGATATGAGAATAAATAGAGACAAAAAAATAAAAAATTAACATTGTCTCAGAATGAGTAAATACAAAATATTTTGGAAAGATTTAATATGCAGAATGCAAAACCAGTTAGTACACCTTTGGCTAGTCATCTCAAAATTAGTAAGCATATGTCCCCCAAGACCAAAGCAGAAATGGATTATATGTCTAAAGCTCCATATGCATCAGACGTTGAAGCTTAATGAATGCAATGGTCTGCAGAAGGCCAGATATTGCATATGCAGTGGGATTTTTAAGCAAGTGCATGAAAAATTCAGGAAAAGAACATTGGATGGTAGTGAAATGGATTCTTAGATATTTGAGAGGTACCACAAATCAAGCATTATGCTTTGGTGTTTCAAACATTTCTCTACGGGGATATTTTGATGAAGATATGGTAGGTGATAAAGATAACATGAGGAGAATTACAGGGTATGTATTTACTGTAGGTGGAACAACTTTCAGTTGGGTTTAAAAAATGCAAAGTGTTGTTGCACTTTCAAAAACATAAGAAAAGTATGTTGCTGCTATAGAGGATAGTGAAAAAATGATTTGTTTACAAAGGTTTAAGTATGAGTTGGATAAGAAGGAGGAGATGGGAAGGTTATACAGTGACAACAAGAGTGTAATTCATCTCGCAAAGAAATTAACATTTAATTCCAAGGCTAAACATATACATCTCAAGTACCATTTCATATGGTCAGTGTTGGAAGATGGACAATTGAAGCTAGAAAATATGCACGCTAGCAAAAATCCTACAAATATGTTAACAAAAGTTATAACTAGGGAGGAAATGAGATTATGCTCAGTTTCAATTTGTCTTCAAGTATGATGATGAAGATGAGAAATAGATAGGTCCAAAGTGGAGTAATTGTCTAACAAACGAAACAACGGTATCACCGTGTATAGAAAGGAAGTATTGGATGTTTCCCCATGGACGTAGCCCATGTTGGGTGAACCACATATTCTGTGTCTCTCTTGTTTTATAATTTTTTTGTGTTTGTATTTCCACATATTTTTATGTGTTCCATTTCTCTATAATATATAATTTTCTCACACTTGAAATGGTTGTAACTCTATAATTTCAGATCTTTAAGTTCTGAACTTTAGTCCTATGGTAGCCCTATAAGTCTTCATTTGAATGCCACAGGTCAGACCTAATTTGGAATCTTCAAGATAAATTTATTCCCAATATCCCATAATGACCTAGTTATGAACTAGTTCAGTATAGTGAACTTGTACAATGTGTTGCCTGCAGTTTTTTTGACCTTCGACCCTGACATGAAAGAAACTATAGTTTGTGCAATTTCGACCAATTTTTACAGAATTCAAATCTATTGTCTGAAACAAATGTTATGACGATTTTTCTTTGGTTGGTTGTTTTAGATGGCATTCGGGAGCCTGCAAAAACCCTAACTTCCTCAAATAATATCTCCGAAGATATAGTGAACCAAGATCTGAAGTTTTTACATGAAGTTCCTCAGGATTTTGGTTTCTCATGGTAAATATTTCAGATTCTAATCCTTCATAGAAAGAAAGTTATAGCGAAAATTCCAAGATGTATTATTTGTAGCAGTGAAACCCTAGAATCCAAAGCTGTGATATCAAATGTTAAGAAAACAACTCAAAAAATAGAAAAAAATATAGATAAATGACTTAGAAATTAGTCTCTTTGAGGGGGAAAATTCCTTTACATTACATAAAATAAAAATTCTTCAATTATACAAATGAAAAAACCTACCTTCTATATATAAGAGTCTAAGGGGCTACAATATAACAAAATGGGGACCACATGGGCACACCAATAACAATAATGGGGCTACACCTGTGGGGCATAATAATAAAAATATCGGGAATACATAGGCATAACAATAAAAAAATGGGGATACACTAACAATAAAAATAAGGGGATACACTAGTATTATATGGACCTAACAACTTGGAACATGTTATTTGCAAGGAAGGCATAGTAGTGGACCCAAAAAATATTAGTGCTATCATGGAGTGAGAAGATCCTAGGAATGTGGATGAGATCAGATCATTCATGGGATTAACAGGTTACTACAGGAGGTTCATTAGGAACTTATCATGGATTTAATATCCTATTACATGATTTCAGATGAAAGGAATGTAATTTGAATGGATAGGGGAATCTAAAAATAGTTTTGAGCAGTTGAAGCAATTTCTTACAAATGCTCCATATATAAATATTACAGATCCAAATAAAGAGTTCATGGTGTGTGCAGATTCTTGAAAGAGATGACTTGGTGGACTCATGATGTAGGAGGGACAGGTGCTATGCTATGAGTCAAGGAAGCTTGATGAGAATGAGAAGAACTATGTGACACGTGGTCTTGATTTGGCAACGATCATTCATGCATTCAAGATGTGGAGGAACTATCTTCTTGGAAAGAGGTTTTTGTTGATGAGTGATCACAGTGGGTTGAGATACTTGTTTTAATAACATAATTTGAGTTTCAGGTAAACTAAATGGTTGGTCACGCTTAGTGAGTTTGACTTCAAGATCAGGTACATTAAGGGTAAGGAGATTAGGGTTGTGGATGCTCTTAGTATAAGAGTAAATATGAATCACATATAAACTATGAGTTCATATGGAAAAATTTATAAGATCAATTCTTACAGGCAGGAAAATAAGATGACAAGTACCAAAAACTTAGGAACATGTTACAACAATAGGGTATAGGTGATTAGGATGTGGATTATCATATAACGATAAATGGTTTGATCAAATTTAGGGACAATATTATATGTGTTGGATAACAATGAACTGAAGAAGCTTGTATTGAAGAAATTTCATGTTAATACATATTTAGGTCACCCAGGATATCGAAAGACATTGACAGTTGTGAAGAAGTTATACTCTTGGTTGAATTTGAAGAAAGAGGTAGTCGAGTTCGTTGCAAGGATTTTGGAATATCAATAGGTAAAAGAATAATGTAAGCATTCAAGTGGTCTATTGCAACTAATTCTTGTTTCGGAATGAAAATGGGAGGTCATTTCCCTGGATTTCATCACATGTTTTCCGAGGACATCTAGATAGCATGATTCCATCATGGTTGTGGCTGAGAGGTTGAAAATGATAGCTCACTTAATTATAGTGAAGTCTACTAATTTAGCTAGTGAGGTAGCTCAAGTCTTCATGAGGGAGATATTCAGGTTGCATGTTATTCCTAAGAATATTGTATTCGAAAAAGATGCCAAGTTCACTTATAGGTTTTGGAAGAAGTTATGTGCAGGTTTGGGTAGAATTTTTTCCTTTAATACAACTTATCATCCAAAGAGAGATTTACAAACAGAGAGGGTTAACAAGATTCAAGAGGAAATGTTGAGAATGTATGTCACACACCTATAGAGGAGGTGGGAGGAGTATCTTCCACTGATTGAGTTTGCTTCAAACAATGTGTATCAAGAGTCACTGAGGATGATTATGTATGAGGGAATTTATGGGTGGAGTTGTAATACTCCTATTAGTTGGAGTGATCTAGAAAATATGGTATTGATATGACCAAACATGTTGGAATATATGGATTAGGAAATGTATTTTATCTTGAAGAATATAAAGGTATCACACGACAATAATAATATTTATGCATACCAACATAGGGCATTTCAGTATTTGGAAGTCGAGGACCATGTGTACTTGTGCATCAAGCCAAGAATAGCTCCTTAAGGATTAGGTCATGTGCCAAGTTGGCACCTCGGTATTGCGGGCCTTTTAATACACTTGAGAGGATTGGAACAATGACCTACAGGCTTGCACTGCCTCAAAAAAATAAATTCCATGATGTTTTCCACGTTTCATTGCCTAAAATATATGTGAAATATGTTGATCATGTGATTTACTAGTTTGTATTTTAGGTGGAGCCAGAAGGATAATTCTAGCTGAAACCTTTGTGCATATTGTAGCGGAAACAAATCATGCTCTGGAACCAAGAAATTGAGCAAGTGAAAGTGGAGTGCAAGCACTTTGGGCCCAATGAAGCTACATTGGAGATGTATGATTAGATGCAGGCTATGTATCCTTCATTATTTTACGGTTGATACATAGGAGTTTTGGTATATGTAAATATTTATGTATGGTTGTTATTGTAAATACTAATGAGATATGTTATAAAGCTCCAATAGGCAGTATGCTTGTCATGTTGGTTTTTGTTATCAGTAGGTTATTCATTGTAAATATTGAATTGAGATTTTTTATAAAGCCCCATAAGAAATATGTTTTTTTTAAGCATTTTTTTGGTCATAGGTGTCATAAAACACCGAGGTCAGTGTTCCCCTAAGTGGGAGGGTTCTGTAACAACCCTGGGTCAAAATTTCATGTAATAAATTTAATAAAGGAAAAATAATAAGACCAAGGTAATGGGACACATATTCCAATATGAATGTTGGCAAAAAATCCCAGTGGGTATCACTTTTTGTTTATTATGGCTAAGGAAATTGTCAAAGGCATTGGAAAAGTATTTGGAAAAGAAAATAGGCAATAATTGGCAATTTATTTATGAAAATAAAGGAAAAGAGGAGAAAAGGGAGATGTGATGTCACAAGTCTGCAAGAGAGGGAAATTAAAATAAAATTAGAGGAAATTGAGGAAAATATAGTCCTCAATAATAAAAAGGCTAATGAGGATTAATTCATATATTTTTAACAGTTTATTTTTGGATCTCTCTCTATTCTCTCATACTATATCACACTTAGATCATTCTTGGATCACTCTAGCATCGAAGAAAGGAAAGTAAAGGAAGGACAAGGAAGGAAAAGGAAGGAAAATGAAATTAAAGGAAGGTCAAGGAAAGAAAGGGAAAAGCACAAAAATGTTGGATCAAGTAGCTTCAGTAGGAAGACTTGCAGCTAACATGTTGGATGCATTACTTCCTAGCTAGTTTTTGAATGCATGATACATGAATTTATGTAGTTGGTTCTCTTGTTGTGATTGGAATGGGTTTTGGTAGGTCTGGAAGTGGTTTCATTCTTGCCTTTCCATTTGTGGATAACTATGGTGCGATGGGATTCTCTTATTTTTTTGAGATTTGGATTTCGAGATGGTTTTGGAACCAAGTGAGGTTGTCTCAGAAAAATTCCCAAGGGTTGGGGGTGTAGGCAGTTTAGTCTCTGGGAATCCCTCAATAGGTGGGTGGTGACAGGAAAATTCCTCAAGGTAATCATGAGGAAATTATGAGTCATCCAAGATTGTTTTGGGCTTAGTGATCTCTTGACTATTTTTGGTGAAATCGATGTAACCTTAGGGTGGATGCGGGTTAATCTCTGGGAAGCCGTGGTTTTTTATGTTTTCGTTTGTTTAGTTGATCTAATGATCATTTTTGGAAATATCGCAGGTGAATGAGGGAGGAGGTGGTTTAATCTTATGGAATCCTTGGTTGTTATGTATTGGGTCCCGCATACATGCATGGAATATGGCATGGAGGTGATTGGTTGAAAGAAAGATTTGGCTCAGCTCAATCTATGGTCGGGTGGTACATGGAAGTCCCTAGCTTAGTTGAATTTTGCATATGTTAATAAGAGCTCTATTTAGATTGTATTCTATGATTAATTATACTTGTTATTATGTGGCTTTGATGGTGTTTCTATCATTGTTATCATTATTGTTATACGATGGTCATAAGTATGGTTTCATAACAGACTCTAACTATGGCTCTTGATATGATTTTATTAGTTGATGAATGGTTAATGAATACATGCACTAACAAATGTTATTGCCACTATTATGGGAAGGAATTATACCTTCCTTGTGATTCTTAGATAAGTTTCAGAAATGTGTGTTCATATATGGATTCATGACCTACAAATTACTTGTTCACCATATTTTATGAATTGAATGTCATGGTTAGGCCTGGTTAGGTCAGTTCCTTTATCACGTTTTGTATGAATGGATTTTTACTAATTTTATTTATCATTATGGAAAATATCATTGAGTTATAGGCACTGTTCTAGAGGCTAGCCTAAAATGATGACTCAAAATTCTAGACCAAAACCTTTGAACTAGAATATTTGGGCGATAACCACACCCTTAAAGGCTCGTGCATCTGGTTGGAGGCCTACAACTACATGGAATCCACTAAAAAAGAAATTCAAATTAGCGATCGACACATGGAGTGGTTGTTTAGCTCCTGGGCGTCCTATATATGCCGAGGAAGGTTAGTAAAGTTCTTGTTTGTTGACTCCACTTAATTAACTATACTTAGGAGGTTGGGTCATGTCATAGTATCCCTCGACTCATGTTTACCTCAACAAACTAGTTAAAGTAGGTAAATGTGGGAGGCGACATTACAAAATTTGGGACAAGCTAAACAAATTGGAAGACTGATTCATATTTTCCCAAACAAATATGAAATGTGCATGAAATGTGGCTTAAGGATTCCATTTATATGCATAGGTGAAGTTTTCTCTATTTTTTATTAATAAAAATAGACTATTTTCTTCTTGAAACACACAAAATTAGATGCCAAAATATTGTAACGAAATCCTTAGTCTACAACATACATGTTCAATATTTTTGTGAAGGAATTAGTTATAGGACAAACTATAAGGAAACTCAAAATTTAGGAGACAAATCATAGAGTTTTCTCTTTCAAGATATTGCATCTCAAGAGTTATCAAGTGTCAATATGACCCAAAAAATACCTACAGATCTAAGAAAAACACCCTTATATATACTTTGGCACCCCAATGCAAAATTATCTCCCTAATTGACATCCCTTCATCGAGATTGGGATGTTTTATTGGTCACAATACTATTGATCAAATTTTTTTATAGTGGCCCGTTAACTCCTAGACATGGATTCTTGGTTATATTATGGTGGTAAAACAAAAAATGGTATTAGGGAATAATTTTTATTGTGAGTTAACACGGACATGATAAAAACTAAAATTACCATGAAAAAAAATTACCATGAAAATGCATGCCTAACAACATGCATCTAACCGTCTAGGATGAATGGGCTAACCATAACCATACCACCAAATGAGCGCTCAACCTACATTAATACCGCTATGTAATTCCACCTCCAATATTTACCCACTTTCACTGGCCTGCTTGGGTAAAAATGAGTTTAGGGATACCATGACATTCATCAACCTCCTAAATAACGTTAAGGAAATGGAATTGATGAACCAAGACTTAAATAACCTTCCTCGGGTGCTACATGACCCCCAAGGGCTAAAACACCCTTGTAGGTGTCCAAACCTTACGTTAACTTAACTTTTCACTAATATGGACTCCCATACACTGCAAAAAACTATGGAATTTGATTGTAACTGTCCAGCCGGATGCATGATTCCTACAAGGGAGCAACTCCGGTATTTTTAACCTAGTTTTGTTCATGCGATCACGGGATTTGAGTCACTTTTTCAAGGCTAGTCTCAAGACCACTACCCAAAACTTGACACAAGTTTCCATAATGATAAATGACACAAGTAAAAGGTCACAAACACAAAACTTTATCAAGGACTCGACCTAACCCGGTCTGACCATGACAGATATTCCGTTAATCGCATGGTAAATATGAAATCTATGTGTCATGAATTCATATCTAACATAGAGATCTGAAACTTATATGACAAACATAAAGAATGAATAATTCCCTCTCACAATATCTATAATACTAGCTATTAGGTCATGCATTCATTAACTAGTCATTTACAAGCAAAAACATGATAAGATCCATAACTTGAATCTATCACAATACCATGCTTATATCTAGCATATAAACAGATAAATAACAATGGTAACATGACCATTAAAGCCACATAATAAAAAGTATAATTACTCATGAATTACAAGGGGAAAGATATCTTACCATTCATATGGAAAAACCAACCATGTCAGGGACTTCCATGTACTACCTGACCATAGATTGAGCTTAGGCAAATATTTCTTTCATCCTATCACCCTTGTGTTGCATTCCAAGCATGAATGTTGTATCTCATGGGATAAATATATGCATAAAAAACAAAAGGAATCCATAGGTGAAACCACCTATACCTTCACACTATCATTATCTCACCTAAACCGGTCTTGAGATCACAAAACAAATCCGAGATTGGATTCCTAATAATTCCTTCACCATCCATTGAGAAATTTTCTTATTTGTAGCCACCTATTGAGGCTTCCCAGAGAAAACCATCTCCACCCCCAACCCTTGGTATTTTCCCAATACAACATCATCTGGATCCAAAAATACTTTCGACAATCTAAAGCTCAATCGATAATGAATCCCATCACACCATGGCAATTTAAAAATGGAAAGGAAAGGTTGAAACCACTATCAAACTAGGAAAATCAAATTCTAGTGACAAAAAATGAATAAAATACACACACATATACCATGCATGCAAAAGCATCTATGAATTCATACATGCAACCTGTTACCTACAATTATTCCCTCCAAATCCACTTCGTCCAACCTTTTCTTGCTTGATCCTTGTTGTCCTTTTCCTTACTTTTCTTGCTCACTTGATTTATCCTTTTGGTTCTCTTCTCCTCTCCGAAACCAATTCCAAAATTGAACTAAAAATATGCCCCAAACTGATGCTTTTACTCCTTTTTACTATTCATGCCTCTAATATCTTCATTTTCGCTCTATTTTCCTTCAATTTCAATATCACATGAAACCTGTGACCTTTCACCTTCCTTTTCTCCTAGTTCCCTTTATTTTCATAAATAAGATTCCAAACAACATTTTTTTTCCTTTTAAAATCCTTTTCCATTTCCTTTGACAATTTCCCCTCAACCATAATAAGTAACAAGTGCTGCCCACTAGGATGTTCTTCCCAACATTTAGCTTGGACTACGTGTCCCATGACCATGGTCTTATTTTTTTCTTTATTAAATTTATTACGTGAATTTTAATCAAGGTCTGTTACATGTTTCAAGATTTAAAGGAAATTTTATTTCTTGGGGCCTATATGAATTAATTTTGGTGGGCATGTTGTTCTAGCCAAATTAGTCTTTTTTTCTTTACCACTTTAACAATTCTCAATGCCTCCTACTTGACAAAGTATTCTCTCTATTTTGGCAAAATAAATTCACAATTTTCTATTGGAAGGAGGAAAAGAAAGTACAAATAAATTACATCTAATTAAATTGGATATTATGAAGCGTCCTAAAAATTATGGAGGGTTTGGTATTAGGGACCCTATGCTAATGAATAAAGAAATAGGGAACAAAATAACTAGAAAACTAGTAGAAGGCAGTTATAAAGCAAAAGTACCTTCATGGAGAAAGAATAAGAAGTCTCAATTCAATTAAAGCCTAAACAGGGTACACCCCAATCCATAAATTATATGTATTAACAACCCATTTCGTTTTCTCATGTCTGTATTTGAAGCCGATAAATGGGTAAAATCTAAACTTGTGGACTCATAAAATAATGGATAAAAAATCATTAGAATATTTGCAAGAGTTTTTTCGTGTAAGATAATTCTTATGTGCACAAAGAAAATTCACCCTATTCAATATTTCCATTTGAGATGAGGAAGGTAATTGGAATTGATGGGACCTTATAAATATTCCACAAAATCTTCAACACTTGGCCTTTAAGCTTCATGTTCAACTCGTGGCATGCACATCATGGAGATCATATGAAGCATATTAGGTACAATGGAATGCATTGGTTTATTCCCTCTACTTATCTATTATTGAGTTCCCCCAAAGGTAAACACATGGAAAAAATATGGAAAGATAATTCCAATTAAAAGGTAAACTCTTCTTACTAGCTTCTTTCTCATAGAAAAATTCAAACAATTGAGAATTTAAGAAAGAGAGGCATTCATGGCCCCTCTCTGTGTCTTGTTTGATTTCATAAATAATTAGATATCTCCCATATCCTTTTAGATTATTATTATGAAAGAGTGTTTTGGATGGAAGTAATTTCCACACTCTCCAGTAGAGTCAAATAGTCGTCAAATTTTCAAGGTTATTCTCTTGCTAGAGAAAAAAATATGCTAAAATATTTTTGAGGAAGCCTCTCTTCATAATTTATTGCGAAGCTCTCCCAAAATATATATGTTGGAAAGTATGGTTAGCAAGGAATAATGCAATATTTAATAGCATGAATACTACTCCCCACAACACAAGAATGAAATAAATCTCATTGTGGGCTAAGTTTTGAGCTCAAAATATAAACTAGAACTCTTCTTTACAAGCCACAACCCTAATGGAATGGGATTGGCTCAGAAGGTTTATAGTTTTGGAAATTTTTTCCCAAAACATAGGATGGATCAACCCTGAAACAGATGAAATCATAAAACTAATATTTATAAAGGTAGAATTGAGAGTGAAGTAGCTAGCAATAGGTTTGGATTATTTATTTTTATATTGCATCCAAACAAAACCTAGGCGTGGTAGGAGGAAAAGGGATACTCCATGGCCCTAAGGAGAAAAAAGTGTTTAGGTACTCATGGGGTCTTACTCATATGAAAAATAATAAATCAAAGTTATACGGTCTCAACTAGGGAATTTTGTTAGCCATAGAACATTAGGTGGACATAATTATGGTTATGGGAGATTCTATCTAATCCTTCATCCTCTAGTCAAAGGCTCCATCTAGAGGAGAAATATATAAAAAATATCACGGAAAGAATCAATATGAATTTAAGCTCTTTAATTCTTGATGTTAGGTCCCTATATTACTAGTGTAGTCCCTTATTATTGTTAGTATAGCCCCCTTATTTTTATTGTTGCACCCCTGCAGCCCCCATATTGTTATTATTGTTCCCTTACATTATTATTGGTAGGTCAGCTAGGATTATATTGTGACCCCATGAAATCTTATATACAGAGGAGGTTTTTTCATTTGTATCATCCAATAATTGTTCATTTATGTAATGTAAAGGAGGTTTCCCCCTCGAAGTGGCTAAATTCTAAGGCGTTGATCTCTTTCTTCTTCTACTTTTGGAGTTGGTTTCATAACATTTTGTATCAGAGTTTTGGATTCTAGGGTTTTGCTGCTCCAAATAGGTCATCATGGAATTTTCGCTATAATGTTTTTTTCTGTGAAGGTTTAGTAGCTAAAATTTTTACCACGAGAAGACAAAACCCCAAGGAACTACGTGTAAAAATTTCAGATCTTGGTTCAAATTTTTTTCGAAGATATGATCTATAGAAATTAGGTTTTTTGCAGGCTCTCGAATTTCATCTAAAAGAGGTGACTGTGGGAAAATCGTCATAACTCCCTCTCTGAGCATTATATTGGAATTCTATAAAAAGTGGTAGAAATTACACAAAATTTAGTCTCTTTTTTATGAATTTCAGAGCCGAAGGAGGAAAAAGTTATGCGTGGTACATCGTATAAGATCTCTCTACTGAACCAGTCCAAAATTAGGTCATTGTGGAAGATTGGGCATGAATTTGTCCCAAGATGAATCCAAATAATGTCAGACTTGTGGCATTCAAAAAAATATTCATAGGGCTACTAAAAGACTAAATTTCATATATTGAATATTCAAAATCATAGATATAATTCAGTTTCAATATCGAGCTCCTCAAAAGCAAGAAAAAGGTGTGAATTTTTTTCAAATTGCATAAGTCTTGTTTGAAAAATCAGTTTGAAGTAATTCCAAGGGAATATTGAAGCTTATATATCATTATTGGGTTCTAAAATGCTCCCTAAAAATATTTCCACACCTATTAAGCACTCAAAAGGCTATACTATGGCTCATGAAGAAGAAGAATTGTAGTATGATATATCAAAATTATGGTACCAAATGCAACAAATTTCGATCTTACAAAGAGAAATCAAAGATGACATAGATGGTTTAAAAGAGAAAATGGAGGTTAATTTGGATGTTTTGAAGGATCAAATGAAAGCTAATATGGATGATAAAGTAGTGGAAGATCACATCGAGAATCAAGACCAAGTTCTCCAACTCCCAAAGGATAACCTAAATTTGGTGCATAATCGAATCAAACAACAGGAAGATAAAAATCACAGTGAAAGAAGTTATGAAGCAGTCACAAAAAAAGAATTCGACAGCTACAAAATTGATCAATTTCAAATTATCTCAGCAAGTGGAAGAACTTACCCATTGAAGATTCAACATGGGAGGATGAGAATTTTATACAGAAGCATCAAGAAATCATGAAGCGTTGAGGAAAACACTTGTTTGAAGAAGAACGGTATGTTAGGTCCCTATATTACCAGTGTAGTCCCTTATTGTTGTTAGTGTAGCCCCTTTATTGTTATTGTTGTACCCCTGTAGTGCCCACATTTTTATTATTGTTCCCTTACATTATTATTTTTAGGTTGGATAGGACTATATTGTGACCCCATGGACTCCTGTATATAGAAAGGAGGTTTTTTCATTTGTATCATCCTAGAATTGTTCATTTATGTAATGTAAAGGAGGTTTCCCCCTCAAATTGGTTGAATTCTAAGGCGTTGACCTCTCTTTTCTTCTATTTTTGGAGTTGGTTTCATAACATTTGATGTATTTTTTGATATCTAAACTAAAAATTATACAACACAAATAATGTTTCTGATGAAAAAAAACCCTACCAAATTTTAAGAAAAAAAAGGCTGGAAAATTGGTGGAAGGCAGTTATCAAGCAAAAGTACCTTCAAGGAGGAATAATAAGATGTATTGATTCAATTCAATGCTGAAAATGGTACTCCCCAATCTAGAAATTATATGTATTAATAACCCATCTCATTTTCTCATGTCTCTATTTGAAACCATAAATGGGGAAAATCTAAACTTGTGGACTCATAAAATAATGGATCAACAACCATTGGAATATTTCCAAGAGTTTATTCGTGTAGGATAATTATTAGTGCACAAAGAAAATTAACCCTAGTCAATATTTCCATTTGAGATAAGGAAGGTAATTTTAATTTAAGGGAACTTATAAATATTCCACAAAATCTTCAACACTTAGCCTTTAAGCTTTACATTCAACTCGTGGGATGCACAACATGGAGATCATATGAAGCATATTAGGTACAATGGAATGCATTGGTTTATTCCCTCTACTTCTCAAGTATTAAGTTCCCACAAAGATAAAAACTTGGAAAAAAATATGGAAAGCTAATTCCAATGAGAAGGTAAAATCTTCTTAGTGGCTTCTTTCTCATAGAAAAATTCCAAAATTTGAGAATTTAAGAAAGAAAGGCATTCATGGCCCCTCTCTGTGTCTTGTTTGATTTCATCAAGCATTAGCCATCTCCCATATCTTTTTAGATTGTGATTATGCAAGAGTGGTTTGGATGGAATTAATTTCCCCACTCTCCAGTAGAGTGAAATAGTCATCTAATTTTAAATTTTCTTCTCTTGCTAGAGAAAAAAATATGCTGAAATATTTTTGAGGAAGCCTCTCTTAAGAAATTATTGGGAAGCTCTCCCAAAATTTATATGTTGTAAAGTATGGTTAGCAAGGAGTAATGCAATATTTAAAAACATTAATACTACTCCCCAAAACACAAGAATGAAATAAATCTCATATTGGGCTAAGTTTGAGCTGAAAAGATAAACTAGAACTCTTCTTCACAAATCGCAGACCATATGGAATGGGATTGGCTCAAAAAGATTATATTTTATGAAATTGTTTCCAAAAAAATAGGATGGAAAAACCCTAAAACATATGAAATAATAAATATAAGATTGACAAAGGTAGAATTAAGAGTGAAATAGCTAGTAACAAGGCTGGATTATTTATTTTTATACCACATCCATACAAAACCTAGTGGTGGTAGTAGGGGAAGGGCTACTCCACGGCCTTGAGGAGGAAAAAGTGTTTAGGTACTCATGGGGTCTTACTCATATGAAAAGTAATAAATCTGAGTTATACGGTCTCAACGAGGTACTTTTGTTAGCCAAAGAACATCAGGTGGACATAATTATGGTTATGTGAGATTCTCTCCTAATCCTTCATCATCTAGTCGAACTCACCCTCTAAAGGAGAAATCTATGGAAAATATCATGGAAAGAATAAAAAAATTGCAAAAGGTATCCCATTTAAAGAATATTTCCATGTCCTAAGCGACTTCAATAGAGAAGTATAAAAGTATGATTTTGAGTGGTGTGAATTGGAGATAGATGAATTAAATATTAATGGCCAAATAAGGCCTACTATAATTCCCTAATGGAAGATGAATTTCATTAATATTTTTCTAGTTAAATTGGTTGATATAGGAAAATATAAAAATGTAAAATTGGGGGGCCCATGTGAATTTATGGAAACCCTAAGGACATATGTGTATGTAGACAAGACAGCCCTGGAATCTCACAATATTTTACAAACCATGGAAATCAAGGTGATGTGAATTCAAAGAACAATGTACCTAACCTTACAGATACAAACACATCGTTTTGTCACTATGATTTAGGAGGGAGAAATTTTGAAGTGCTATGGTTTACATGACCCCATTGAATATGGGAATTGATTATGAAGCTTTATTATGTTTACCACGTTGCCACCCTCCCCTAAGTCTTGCATTTTTTTTCTTCCTTATATTTAAATTGAGCTATGGAAGTTAGGCATATTCAATGAATTGGAAAATTTATGATGATAGTAAGGTATTTTTTATCTTAGAAGGGGACTCCTTTGCAACCATTTCCTTGTAAGAGACATTAGGGATATTTTTAGTGGTAATGAAGAAGGGTAATCACCCTTTTATAAGATCGTTTCAAGGAGGAATGTAGGTGAAGTTCATAAATTGCATTATATTGACGTTCTATGGGAATTATTCAAATGGTAGAATATTTTTAATCCCACCTTTGATATTGTGAAAGAATTTCTCTGCCACTTTAACGTTTTCTTTCGGGATTTCCATATACGCTATAGTTTGTTTGGTTTGAAGGGGAACTTGTTTATATGGTGGAATTATATTGATCCTTCCAGTAATATTGTGAAATAATATCTCTATTGTTGTGACCTTTGTTTTTTGTATTTCCATCTAAGGTGTAGTTTTTGTTGTTGGAAGGGGCATTTTTCGAAATCAATTGTCTTTTGTGGGGGACTGTGGAGCATGTGTAAGGCTTTCTATTTGTCTGTGAGTGATCTTGACACCATTGAGAAGGTTTGAGGATGCCTCTCCCCTCTAACATTTAGCCTACAAAATTGTAATTTCTTTGGCCTTAGAATTGGCTATATTGTGTCTGTTGGATAGCTACATAAAGAAAAAAAGGGTTTCAAATACAAAATACTTTTAACTCAGGTTTATTAGTGAGAAAATTTTATTCAATTGGACATCTTAAATATTATATTGGGAAAAAATGATCAATGGACCGTCATTTCGAGTGATTTGGATGATATTCAAGGATTGAACTAAATAGTAAGCCGACATGAAGACAAAATGGATGCTCTAAGAAGGATGATTGAGGAGCCTGAATATGAGATCAAGAACTTGAATTTTATGGTAAGTGACTCAACCAGATCAAGCACTCCAAAAACTAATAATTTCCCAAACTTAAATGAACCTATCTATGAAATGAGTAGGTTCATATTCATGAAATATTTGTGTGTTCTAAAAAATAGATGAAATGACTTTTTTCAAAGCATTGTTTTGCTAATTTTAAACGAAATTTAGAATAGCTTTTTAAAAGTGTGAGTTTATGTTGATTAATCTATACAATTCAAGTGCGCGAAGGGTTTTTTAGGATGTTGAACCCATTCATGCATTAAAAAATGTATTTTAAACAACCAAAAATCAAAATCTATATTGTCTATAAATTAGAATAGGTTGTTATATGTTGTAGTTTTTGTGTTTTGTTGGGGTCGTTTTATAAGGAATTCACCTACCAAAACCCCTCTTTCATTGCTTAGATATACTCTCTTCTTTTCATTGCTTATATTTTTTCTTGTGAGGAAATCATGTATTCCTATTGGATAAGAGAAGACATTTGAAATTTTTTGATGAATTTAAGATTTTTATGCTTGATGTATTTGTTGATAACCAAGCTCACAATTATAAAAAACAAATACTCTTTCTGATAAAAAAATAAAGTCTACCAAATTTTAAGCAAAAATGACTAAAAAAATTGTCTAACAAAAAAACCATTGTTTCCATTAATTAAATTATACATTTTATTTTATTTATTTATTTTAAAATGCACAATTATTGAATTTTTTTTTTTTTATAAGGCTAAAATATATTAAAATAATAAAAGAATCTTTATTGAGGCTTTGGGTAGAGATGAAAAGCATTACTTAGCCAATCCTTGCCTTGGTATTTTTCAAAATAAAACAGGTTTAGGGCTGCCTCCTGGGAGGGAACCAACTTGTTAATAGTGTCATACAATCTTGGTTTACAAAATATTTAGTGACACATATGAAAAAAAAATAGCTAAATTATGTCCTGAGTTGAAAAAAAAAACATAAATGAACCTTCTTATACATCAATCATGGGGTTCCTTCATCTTCCTCTATTGTGTGTTCCTCATCCTCAATTAGGCATCCATATTCACTTGTAGTGGCTTCCTCCTCAGCTGTGGGAAAATGCAAAGGCTTTGGAGGGGTGGTGTAGATGATGGGAGAAACAGGGTACTCTGCATCTAAAAATATGTTCTAGATGCCATTTGAATCCATGATCCAAATGTCTGTCTCCTACTTTGGAGGCTCGTGAACAGGAAGCGCCTTGGTTTTTCGAGGTATGGGCGGCTCAGAGTGCACTATGTTAGATTTTCTGGGGCCTCTCCTGCCCTTAGGCTTCTCCGAAGTCAAGAAATTGTCTCCCTGGGTGCTGTCAGGAGTTTGAGTAGCCTTCCTTTCATGAATTCTTGATGAGGAGCCTTCGATGGATTCCAGACGTTAGTATTGAACTCGGTAATAGCGCCCTGAGAACGCGTCTCTGTAGCTTCCCCTGATGGTATTTTGACTTTGGCACGAGGCCATGGAGAGGTTGTTGAGAAGAGAGCATGCAATAGGGGGTGCATAACAGAGGCAAGAAGCGGGGGGACGTGCGAAAAGAGGGCGCGAAATAGGGGGCGTGTAGTAGGGGTGCTCACCATAGAGGGTGGACAACACGAAGATGCAATGGGGGAGGGGAAAGTAGGATGGAGGTGCATAGCAGGGGTGCTCACAGCAGAGGATGTGCAACAAGGAGGATCATAGGGGGAGGGTAACACCATAGGGGGCACGTGGCAGGGGATTCACAGTAGGGGCCGCGTGGTAGGGGGGTATGTAGCAGGGAGGGAAATGGCAGTGGTGGTTCGCAAGGCAAGCTCCAGCAGTAGTGTGATGGTGAGGGGAATAACAAGATGACTCTCGGGATCGTTTGGAGCAATAATGAGATGGCTGAATTAGGAACTTCTGTGCCTTTTGAAGGCATGTGGCATGAACATAAAAGCAGTGAGGGATAGTCCAAGTGTGCCTGTATGTGATACAGAGTGTGGCAAGAGGGCAGGTGTGGTAGAGCGCTAGTAAAAATGATTGGTGATTTTAGGTTTTGCATCATGTTAGAGCTGGAGATGCAAGGCGGCGTCAGCCTAAGAATGGGAGGATTTTTCCTCGCGTAATCTAGATGTGTCACTCACATCCAAGGAAATTCGATTCTTTTGGTGGAGAGTGAGGCAACTATCATGTAGTATTTTGTCTTGAATCTAACGAAAATTAGAGTGTTAGAGCGTTAAGTTGCTATCCACTCCTTTGTTGGCCAGGAGGTATGCTACAATGTTTTCCTTTCTACGCACCTGGTGGAAAGTCATGGCCTTGCGATGCTGCAACAAATGTTCCAGATGATTGAGGTGGTTGGCAAGCCTCCAGCTGGTGGAGACCTTTATGGATTAAGAGCCAAGGAGGATGTGAGTGGAATCTTGGATGATGATTTAAGAATCTCCTTCCATTTCTAGTGGGAAAAAATTAAGCCTAATGGCTATGAAGATACCCTAGATAAGCCCCTCTAGTTCCATGGATTTGTTGTTATCCCACCCCATGTTTCCATAGTAGGCATGTAAGGGGTTGTCGCTAGGGTCTATAAATATGCCCCCAAATCTGGCTTCCCCTGGGTTTCCCTTGGAGGCTCCATGAAAGTTGCATTTGAAAAATATGGTAGGGGGTGGATTCTAATGTTCAAGAGAGGTGATCCTTCCCATGCACGAGGGGGAATTCACTAGGAGGGGTTAAATACTCATATGCCAATTGTTCTAGATGGTGCATTCAGTTGTGGTTGTCAGGAATTCATCCTTCCCCCAGTGTGCCAAGGCAAGAGTTTCTTCTAAGTTGTTGTGTAGCTTGACCTAGATCTACTCTTGATTTAAAGTTGCATCTTTAAATATCATGTTGTTTTGTTCTTTCCAAAGGTTCCATGTGAGTAGGCTCGGAATGAGATGCGAGAGACAATTTAGGATATTTCTAGTGTAGGGGTTATCTTGCCACATGATGATGGTATTGGTGATGTTTCCCCCAGTATCCGTTGGATCTTCTGCATAGGGTATCGATCCCGTCCTAGAAAGTGTT
This sequence comes from Pinus albicaulis, assembly GCA_034641835.2. Lineage (NCBI taxonomy): Eukaryota > Viridiplantae > Streptophyta > Pinopsida > Pinales > Pinaceae > Pinus > Pinus albicaulis. The sequence goes on from CM076569.1 coordinate 628,189,947, forward strand.
AGATATGGGGTAGAGGTTTAGCAGGTGATCGACATTTTCAGTGTCATTCTGGCATATATGACACCTCAAAGGACCCACAAAGCCTTTCTTCATGATTCTAGAGGAAATGTTGAGAATGTATGTTGCACACCTATAGAGGAGGTGGGAGGAGTATATTCCACTGATTGATTTTTCTTAAAAAAATGTGTATCAAGAGTCACCAAGGATGAGTTTGTACGAGGGACTTTATGGGTGGAGTTGTAATACTCCTATTAGTTGGAGTGATCTAGTAAATATGGTATTGATATGACCAAACATGTTGGAATATATGGATTAGGAAATGTAGGCTATCAATAAGAATATAAAGGTATCACGTGACAATAATAAGAGCTATGCATACCAACATAGGGCATTTAAGTATTTGCAAGTTGGGGAGCATGTGTACTTGTGCACCAAGCCCAAGAATAGCTCATTAAGGATGGGGTCATGTGCCAAGTTGGTACCTCAGTATTGCAGGCCTTTTAATATACTTTAGAGGATTAGACCAATGGCCTACAGACTTGCACTGCCTCAAAAAATGAAAGTCCGTGATGTTTTCCACGTTTCATTACTTAAAAGATATGTGAAATATGTTGATCATGTGATTTACTAGTTTGTATTTTAGGTGGAGCCTAAGGGAAAATTCCAGTTGAAACCTCAGTGCATATTGTAGCGGAAACAAATCATGCTATGGAACTAAGAAATTGAGCAAGTGAAAGTGTATTGGAATGACTTTGGGCCTAATGAAGCTACATTGGAGATGTATGATCATATGCAGGCTATGTATCCTTCATTATTTTATGGTTTTACATAATAGTTTTGGTATATATAAATATTTATGTATGGTTTTTATTGTGAATACTAATGGGATATGTTATCAAGCTCCAATAGGAAATATGTTTGTCATGTTGTTTTTTATTATCAGTAGGTTGTTCATTGTAAATATTGCATTGAGTTAATTTATAAAGCCCCATAAGAAATATGTTTTGTTTTAAGTATTTTTCTGTTCATAGTTGTCATAAAACACTGAGGACAATGTTCCTCTAAGTGGGAGGGCTTTATAACAGCTTCGGATCAAAATTTCATGTAACAAAGTTAATAAAGGAAAAATAATAAGACCAAGGTCATGGGATTCCAATATGAATGTTGGAAAAAAATCCCAATGGGTATCACTTGTTGTTTATTATGGCTAAGTAAATTTTCAAAGGCATTGGAAAAGTATTTGGAAAGGAAAATAGGCAATAATTTGAAATTTATTTATGACAATAATGGAAAATATGAGAAAAGGGAGATGTAAGGTCACAAGTATGCATGAGAGGAAAATTAAAGGAAAACTAGATGAAATTGAAGAGAATATAGGCCTCAATAATAAAAAGGCTTATGAGGATAAATTCATAGCTTTTTCTTAGTTTATTTTTGGAGCTCTATCTATTCTCTCATACTATATCACACTTAGATCATTCTTGGATAACTCTAGCATCTAAGAAAAGAAAGTAAAGGAAGGAAAAGGAAGGAAAAGGAAGGAAGATGAAAGAAAAATAAGGTCAAGGAAAGAAAGGGAAAAGCACAAAAACGTTGGATCAAGTAGCTTCAGTAGGAATACTTGCAACTAATATGTTGGATGTGTGACTTCCTAGCTAGTTTTTGAAAGCATGATACATGAATTTATGTATTTGGTTCTCTTTCTGTCATTGTAATGGGTTTTGGCAGGTCTGATAGTGGTTTCAGTCTTGCCTTTCCATTTGTGGATAACCATGGTGTAATGGGATTCTTTTATTTATTTTATATTTTGATTTCAAGATGGTTTTGGAACTAAGTGAGGTTGTCTCAGAAAAATTCCCAAGGGTTGGGGGTGTAGGCGGTTTAGTCTCTGGGAATCCCTCGATGGGTGGGTGGTGACAAGAAAATTCCTCAAGGTAATGTCAAGGAAATTATGAGTCATCTAAGCTTGTTTTGGGCTTATTGATCTCTTGAATGGTTTTTGTGAAATTGTAGTAGCTTGAGGGTGGAGGCAGTTTAATCTCTGAGAAGCCATGGTTGTTTATGTTTTGGTTTGTTTAGTTGATCTATTGATTGTTTTTGGAAATATCGCAAGCGAATGAGGGTGGAGTTGGTTTAATATTCAGGAAACCTTGATTGTTATGTATTGAGTCCCACATACATGCTTGCAATATGTCATGGAGGTGATTGGCTGAAAGAAATATTTGGCTCAGCTCAATCTATGGTCGGGTGGTACATGGAAGTCCCAAAATTGGTTGAATTTTGTAGATGTTAATAAGAGCTCTGTTTATATTGTATTCTATGAGTAATTATACTTGTTATTATGTGGCTTTGATGGTTTTTCTATCATTTTTATCATTCTGGTTATATGCTGTTCATAATCATGGTTTCATAATAGGCTCTAAATATGGCCCTTGAAATGTTTTTTTTAGTTGATGAATGGTTAATGAATACATGCACTAAAAAATGTTATTGCAACTATTATGAGAGGGAATTATAACTTCCTTGTGATTCTTAGATAAGTTTTAGACATATATGTTCATATATGGATTCATGACCTATAGATTACATGTTCACCATATGTTTTACGAAATGAATGTCATGGTTAGGCTTGGTTAGGTCAATTCCTTTATCATGTTTTGTATGAATGGCTTTGTACTAATGTTATTTATCATTCTAAAAAATATCATTGTGTTATAGGCAGTGGTCTAGAGGCTAGCCTGAAATTATGACTCAAAATTCTAGACCAAAACCTTTGAACTAGAATATTTGGGCCATAACCACACCCTTAAAGGCTCGTGCATCTAGTTGGAGGCCTACAACAGCATGGAATCCACTAAAAAAGAAATCCAACTTAGCGATCAACACATGGAGTGGTTGTTTAGCTCATCGTGTCCTATATATTGAAGGAAGGTTACTAAATTTCTTGTTTGTCGACTCCACTTAATTAACTGTACTTAGGAGGTTGGGTCATGTCAGTAGCCCTCGAATCATGTTTACATCAACAGACTAGTTAAAGTAGGTAAATGTGGGAGGCGTCATTTCAAAATTAAGAACATGCTAAAAAAATTGGAATATTAATTCATATTTTCCACAAAAAATATGAAATGTGCATGAAATGTGGCTTAAGGATTCCATTTATATGCATAGGTGAAGTTTTGTCTATTTTTTTATTAATAAAAATAGACTAATTTGTTCTTGAAACACATAAAATTAGATGCCAAGCTATTGTAACGAAATCCTTAGTCTACAACATACATGTTCAATATTTTTGTGAAGGAATTAGCTATAGGAAAAGCTATAAGGAAACTCAAAATTTAGGAGACAAATCATATAGTTTTGTCTTTCAAGATATTACATCTCAAGAGTTATCAAGTGTCAAGATGACCCAAAAAATACCTATTGATATAAGAAAAACACCCTTATATATACTTTGGCACCCCAATGAAAAATTATCTACCTAATTGACATCCCTTCATCAAGATTGGGATGTTTTATTGGTCACAATACTATTGATCAACAAATTTTATAGTGACCCGATAACTCTTAGACATGGATTATTGGTTATATTATGGTGGTAAAACAAAAAAATGGTATTAGGGAATAATTTTTATTGTGAGTTAACACAAACATGATAAAAATTAAAATTACCTTGAAAATAATTACCATGAAAATGCATGCCTAACAAAATGCATCTAACCATCTAGGATGAATGGGCTAACCATAACCATACCACCCAATGAGTGCTCAACCTACATTAATACCACTATGTAATTCTACCTCCCATATGTACCCACTTTCACTAGCTTGCTTGGGTAAACATGAGTTTAGCAATACTATGACATGCGTCAACCTCCTAGATAACGTTAAGGAAATGGAATCGATGAACCAAGACTTAAATAACCTTCCTCGGGTGATACATGACCCCCAAGGGCTAAAACACCCTTGTTGGTGTCCAAACCATAAGTTAACTTAACTTTTCATTAATATGGACTCCCATACACTGCAAAAAACTATGGAATTTGATTGTAACTGTCCAGTCGGATGCATGATTCCTACAAGGTAGTGAATCTAGATTTCGATATGGTTTTGGAACCAAGTGAGGCTGTCTCAGAAAAATTATGGAAGTGTTGGGGCTGTAGGTGGTTTATTCTCTGGCAATCCCTCAATAGGTGGGTGGTTACAGGAAAATTCCTCAAGGTAATGGTGAGGAAATTATGAGTCATCCAAGCTTGTTTGGGGCTTAGTGATCTCTTGACTATTTTTGGCGAAATCACAGTAGCCTTAGGGTGGAGTCGGGTTAATATCTAGGAAGCCGTGGTTGTTTATGTTTTGGTTTTTTTAGTTGATATAATGATCATTTTTGGAAATATCGTAGGAGAATGAGGGTGGAGGTGGTTTAATCTTAGGGAATCCTTGGTTGTTATGTATTGTTTCCCGCATACATGCTTGGAATATGGCATGGAGGTGATTGGATGAAAGAGAGATTTGGCTCAGCTCAATCTATGGTCGGGTGGTACATGGAAGTCCCTAACTTGGTTGAATTTTGCATATGTTAATAAGATCTCTATTTAGATTGTATTCTATGATTAATTATACTTGTTATTATGTGGCTTTGATGGTGTTTCTATCATTGTTATCATTCTAGTTATATGTTGGTCATAAGTATGGTTTCATAACAGCCTCTAATTATGGCTCTTGATATGTTTTTATTAGTTGATGAATGGTTAATGAATACACGCACTAACAAATTTTATTGCAACTATTATGGGATGGAATTACACCTTCCTTGTGATTCTTAGATAAGTTTCAGAAATATATGTTCATAAATGGATTCATGACCTACAGATTACTTGTTCACCATATTTTTTATGAAATGAATGTCATGGTTAGGCCTGGTTAGGTCAATTCATTTATCACGTTTTGTATGAATGGATTTGTACTAATTTTATTTATCATTATGGAAAATATCATTGAGTTATAGGCACTGGTCTAGAGGCTAGCCTGAAATGATGACTCAAAATTCTAGACCAAAACCTTTGAACTATAATATTTGGGCCATAACCACACCCTTAAAGGCTCGTGCATCTGGTTGGATGCCTACAACTACATGGAATCCACTAAAAAACAAATCCAACTTAGCGATCGACACATGGAGTGGTTGTTTAGCTCCTGGGCGTCCTATATATCCCGAGGAATGTTAGTAAAGTTCTTGTTTGTCGACGCCACTTAATTTATTGTACTTAGGAGGTTGGGTCATGTCATAGTATCCCTCGACTCATGTTTACCTCAACAGACTAGTTAAAGTAGGTAAATGTGGGAGGCAACATTACAAAATTTGGGACAGGCTAAACAAATTGGAAGACTAATTCATATTTTCCGCAACAAATATGAAATGTGGCTTAACGATTCCATTTATATGCATAGGTGAAGTTTTGTCTATTTTTTATTAATAAAAATAGACTAATTTGTTCTTGAAACACATAAAATTAGATGCCAAGATATTGTAACTAAATCCTTAGTCTACAACATACATGTTCAGTATTTTTGTGAAGGAATTAGCTATAGGACAAGCTATAAGAAAACTAAAAATTTAGGAGACAAATCATAGAGTTTTGTATTTCAAGATATTCCGTCTCAAGAGTTATCAAGTGTCAAGATGACCCAAAAACTACCTTGATCTAAGAAAAACACCCTTATATATACTTTGTCACCCCAGTGAAAAATTATCTACCTAATTGACATCCCTTCATCGAGATTGGGATGTTTTATTGGTCACAATACTATTGATCAACAAATTTAATAGTGGCACGATAACTCCTAGGCATGGATTCTTGGTTATATTATGGTGGTAAAACAAAAAAAATGGTATTAGGGAATAATTTTTATTGTGATTTAACACGGACATGATAAAAATTAAAATTACCATGACAAAAATTACCATGAAAATGCATGCCTAACAACATGCATCTAATTGTCTAGGATGAATGGGCTAACCATAACCATACCACCCAATGAGCGCCCAACCTACATTAATACCACTATGTAATTCCACCTCCCATATTACCCACTTTCACAAGGGGAAATATATCTTACCATTCATATGGAAAAACCAACCATGTCAGGGACTTCCATGTACCCCCTGAGCATAGATTGAGCTGAACCAAATCTGTATTTCATCCTATCACCTTTATGTTGCATTCCAAGCATGAATGTGGTATCTCATGGGATAAATAGATGCATTAAGAACCAAAGGAATCCATAGGTTAAACCACCTATACCCTCACAATATCGCGATCTTTCCTAAACCAGTCTTGAGATCACAAAACCAAAGCGAGATTGGATGCCTAAGAATTCCTTCACCATACCTTGAGAAAATTTCTTTTCTATAGCCACCTATTGAGGCTTCCCATAGAAAACCATCTCCACCCCCAACCCTTGGTATTTTCATGATATCACCTCACCTGGATGCAAAAATTCTTCTGACAATCAAAATCTCAATTGATAATGAATCCAATCACACCATGGCAATTCGAAAATGGAGAGGCAAGGTTGAAATGATTGTCAAACCAGGAAAATAAAATTACAATGACAACAAATGAACAAAATACACACACACATATAACATGAATGCAAAAACCATCTAGGAATTCATAGACGCAACCTGTTACCTACAATTATTCTTGCTAAATCCACTTCATCCAACCTTTTATTGCTTGATACCTGTTGTCCTTGTCCTTACTTTGTTGGCTCTCTTGCTTTATCCTTTTGGTTCTATTCTCCTCTCTGAAACCAATTACAAAATTGAACTAACAATATGCCCCAAACTAATTCTTTTAATCCTTTTTATTATTCAGGCCTCTAATATATTCATTTTCGCTCTATTTTGAATATGGGACTTGATTATGGAGTTTTCTTCTATTTATCACATTGTCACCCTCCCCTAAGTCTTGAATTTTTTTCTTCCTTATATTTGAATTGAGCTATGGAAGTTAGGAATATTCAATGGATTGGAAAGTTTATGATGATAGCAAGGTTTTTTTATCTTAGAAGGGGACTCCTTCGCAACCTTTTCCTTGTAAGAGACATTATATAAAGGGATACTTTTAGTGAGAGTTAAGAAGGGTAATCACCCTTTTAGAACGTTGTTTCAAGGAGGAATGTAGGTGAAGTCCATAAATTCCATTCTATTGGAATTCTATGGGAATTATTAAAATTGTAGAATGTTTTTAATCCCACCTTTGAGATTGTGAAAGAATTTCTCTATCACTTTAACCTTTATTTTTGGGATTTCTGTCTACACTATATTTTTTTGGTTTGAAGGGGCACTTGTTTATATGGTGGAATTATTTTGATCCTTCCAGTAATATTGTGAAATAATATCTCTACTATCATGACCTTTGGTTTTTTTATTTCCATCTAAAGTGTAGTTTTTGTTGTTGGAAAGGGATTTTTTTGCAATCAATTGTCTTTTGTGGGGGACTATGGAGCATGGGTAAGGCTTTATATTTGTTAGTGACTGATCTTAACACCATTAAGAAGCTGTGAGGCCGCATCTCCCCTCTGAAACTTAGCCTAAAAAATTGTAATTTATTTTGCCTTAGAATTGGCCATATTGTGCCTGTTAGATAGCTACATAAAGAAAAAAAGGGTTCAAAATGCAAAATCATTTTAACTCGGATTTTTAGTGAGAAAATGTTATTCAATTAGACATCTTAACTATTATATTGGGAAAAAATGATCAATGGACCATCATTTCCAGTGAGTTGGATGATATACAAGGATTGAACTAAATAGTAAGATGACATGAAGACGAAATGGATGCTCTAAGAAGGATGATTAAGGAGCATGAATATTAGATCAGGAACTAGAATTTCATTGTAAGTGACTCAACCATATCAAGCACTCCAAAAACTACTAATTTCCCTAACTTAAATGAAACTATATATGAAATGATTAGGTTCATATTCATGAAAGATTTGTGTGTTCTAAAATATAGATGAAATGAATTTTTTCAAAGATTTTTTTTTTGTTAATTTTAGCCAAAATTTAGAAGAGATTTTTAAAAGTGTGGGTTTAAGATGATTAATCTATACAATTCAAGTGCGCAAAGGGTTTTTTAGGATGTTGAACCCATTCATGCATTAAAAAATGTATTTTAAACAACCAAAAATCAAAATCTATTTTGTTTATAAATTAGACTATGTTGTTATATGTTGTAGTTTTTGTGTTTTGTTGGGGTCGTTTTGTAAGGCATTCACCTACCAAAACCCCTCTTTCCATTTCTTAGATATACTCTCCTCTTTTCATTGCTTATAATTTTTCTCATGATTAAAATCATGTATTCCTATTGGATAAGAGAAAACATTTCAAAAATTTTGATGAATTTAAGATCTTTACGCGTGATGTATTTGTTGATAACCAAGCTAAAAATTATACAATAAAAATACTCTTTCTCATAAAAAAAAAATCTACCAAATTTTAAGCAAAAATGACTAAAAAATTTGTTTAACAAAAAAATCACTGTGTCCATTAATTAAATTATACATTTTATTTTATTTATTTATGTTAAAATTCACAATTATTGACTTCTTTTTTTTATAAGTAAGGCTAAACTATATTAATATCATAAAAGAAACTTTACATAGGCTTTGGGTAGAGATGGCAAGCAATACTTAGCCAATCCCTGCCTTGGTAGTTTTCAAAATAAAATAGGTTTGGGGCTGCCTCCTGGGAGGAAGCCAACCCCTTAATAGCATCATACATTATTGTTTTACAAAATATTCAGTGACACATATGAAAGAAAAATAGCTGAAGTATGTACTGAGTTGACAAAAAATAGAGATGAACCTTGCTACAGAGAATTCATGGGTTTCCTTCATCTTCCTTTGTCGCGTGTTACTCCTCCTCAATTAGGCATCCATATTCACTTGTAGTGGCTTCCTCCTTAGCTGTGGGTTCATGCGGAGGCTTTGAATAATATGATAGGCTTCCTTGGTTGAGTAATTTCCACTTGGATTATGGCCCCAATGATGTAGGTCTCACCCTTGCTAATTTATGATTCTTCCTTTTGTTAATTCCTCCTAAATATCTTTGTGTTGTTCATTGTTCCAGTCTGCTCGCCATCTATCTGTGGGGAGCCAATTCCTGAAAGCTTGAGTTACATCATTAGTCCAAAAGCTTGAGTTTTTTTCTTTTTCCTGTAAAACCATGCTCCAGGTGGGGCGAAGGAAGACAGAGGAGAGGTTTGGAATTTTCTACCATCAGTCCTCTTAGAACCAAGATTGAGCCCCATCGCGTAGTTCCCAAAAGTTGTGAGTTTGGATAAGATATTTTTGTTGTCTGGCTGCATTCCAGATTTGGGATTCTCAAGAGTAATATTGAATCTGATTAGTTCCTCCTTGGGCCAATTTCCTACATATTTGGTCGCCCATAAGGTTTCCCATGGTTTTTGTGGGGAGGAGACCAATTTCCACCACTGGATACCATGATGATGTTGTTGTGCTCTAGATCTCTTAGACCAAGTCCTCCCTGAGTTTTTAGCATATATACCTCTTTCCATTTGACTAGCACCCATTTGTGCTTGTCTTTGGATCCACCCCAGAGAAAAGTTCTTTTAAGGTTGTGGATGGCTTTGAGGACCCATTTTGGTTTAGCAATAATGGAAAAGAGGTATATGGGTAGAGATTGAAGAACAAATTTGATTATAACCAGACGTCCAACAATTTTTAGGGAGAGGTGGGTCCAGGTGGAAAATTTAGTGTCCATTTTGTCAAATAGCTCTCTCCAAGATGAGTGTTTAATAACTGATTATATGAGGGAAGCCCCCAAATAATTGGATGAAAGAAAGGATGTGGTGAATTCGATGATGCGAGAAATATTTCATTGGGTTACATTGGGCATATTGAAGAAGAATATTTGATATTTCTTGGGGTTGACAGTGGTTTCAGAGGCTTCAGAAAAACTGTCAAGAAGGGTTCTAATGGTGCGAGCTTCCTGCACAGAGGGGTGACCCACGATCATGTTGTCATCCACAAATTGTTGATGAGAAATGGGAGGTTGATTTTGTAAGGGGATACCTTTAAGGTCATGAGATCAGATTAGTTTCTTGATCCAGCGGCCCAAACCCTCAACCATAATTACAAAGAGAAAAAGGTGAGTGAGGATCACCTTGCCTTATACCTCTGGAGGGTTTGAATGTTGCCAAGGGGATTCCATTGACTTGGATAGAGAAGAAAGGAGAGGATATCAGTCTCATGATCCAACAAACCCAAGTATGGCAGAAACCAAAGGCTAGAAGTACTTGTTTAATGTATTTCTAGTTGAGCTTGTCAAAGGCCTTGGAAAGGTCAATTTTGAGAAGGATGCCAGGATTTTTTGAGGTTTTTAAGGAGTGGATGACTTCATGTGTTAGAATAATTCCATCAATGATCTACCTTACTTCAACATAGCCTGTTTGCTCTGGAGATATGAGAATAGGAAGAATATTCTTCAATCTATTAGCTATAAATTTGGAAATTATTTTGTAAATAACATTGCAGAGTGCTATTGGCCTGTACTTACTTGCGGAAGCCGTGTTAGATTCCATTTTTATGAGAGTGAGGAAAGTTTCATTAAGAGCAAGAAAAATCTAGTGAGTGTTGCACGATTCCTCCACTATGCCCCAGATCTCCTCTTTGATGGTATCCCAGAAAAAGTGGAAGAAGTTGGTGGTGAATCTATCTGGACCTAGGGCTTTCCATTATTTTAGTTGGAAAACTACTTGTTCGACCTCCATCAAGGTTGTGGCTTTGAGAAAAATCATGTTGTGATCCTCATTGAATAGTTTTGGAATATGCTGTGTGATTTTATAAATAACCTCGTGTCGCTGGGTGTTGGGTTCTTTGAGGATGTCTTTGAAGTAATTGAGCAATTCCTCTGTGATGTCCTCATGGTTTTCCATGCACTTCACATTTTGATTCTTGAGGAATGTGATTCTATTACGCATCCTATGCTCGATTATGGAGCGGTGAAATTTTTTTGTGTTTTGTTCTCCTTCCTTGAGCCAACAAATCCGTTATTTCTATTTCCATAGGATTTCTTCTTGACTTCTTCTTTCTTCAAGATCGGCTGTAAGAATATTTTCCATGGCTTCTGAATATACTGATCTGCCTTCTGAGATGATTTTTTTTTGGAGCTTATCCATTTGCGTTTCCATCTCTCTTTGGTCATGGAAGATATTGCCAAAGATGTTATGATTCCACAGTTTCATTTTCCATTTGAGCATCTTCAGCTTCTGCTAGAACTGATACATTTTTGTGCCCCAGGGTATATTGGGGGTAGCCCACCAAACCGAGAAGAGTTCTTTAAACCCCCATTGTTTGAGCCAAATTTTTTCAAAGCGAAAATTTTTGGGGCTGGCAATACCAAGTCTTTGCCATTGAAGTTGGATTGGCCAGTGATCTGAAACAGAGGTTGGAGTGATGGTGGCTGCTAGCTCCCCTCCTAGTTGGATTAAATATTCTGTGATGAGGAAGTGATCCAATATTGATGTAATTTGATGGGATCCTCCCCTCTGGCTATTCCAAGTGAAGATGCGATTGGATGTTTTTAGATTTATTAGATTATTACCTTGGATGAATTCCTTGAATTTGGTGTTTTCCATGTCAAGATGTGTCCTTCCTCATTTTTTTTTCCTGAAGGGTAGTGATCATGTTGAAGTCTCCTCCAATCATCTAGAGAGGGTGATTTTTCTGGTTGTTGAGATCTGCTATGCTGTATAAAAGCTCTATTTTTTGTAGCACTGACTGTGGGAAGTAGAAATTTGTGAGGTGTCCGTGAAATGGTTCCAATCAGGTGGAAGGAGGTTTGAATGAAACGAAGATTTTCCTGACTTTTATCTAGGGTGATCAATTGGGGGTTCCTAATAATTGCTAGGCCTCCCGAATCTCCACATGCGTTGACGACTAGGGTGTTGCAGCCTTTCTAGAGTCTGCTGAAGATGGTATCCAGAGTTGAGCTAGAGAATTTGGTTTCTTGCATAAAGAAGATTGTGGGGTTTTCCTCAGTCATTATTTTCTTGATTAACCTGTGCTTGGAGGGAGGGGTTGTTTATCCCTGTGATATTCCATGAAATGAGCTTCATTGAGAGGTGTTGGGAACGACTGAGTAGAACCTGATTAACTTGGGGTAACACCCTAATTCTGATAGCTCTCTACCCATGATGACCAATTGCTATAGATCTATTCTTCTTCCTCGTTTTCGATATTCTTTCAGAATGAGTTTGGTGTTCAGGAGAGTGACACCTTGAATTCCAAGGGAGGGTAGTTGTTGAGCTTTGATGAGGAATTCCTCCAGTTTCTGGATTTGCTAATGGGGGATTGAGAGAAATTCTTTCCTCTTGCATGCATCTTCAAGCCCCATAATGTCTAGGTCCCGGTAGCCAATACTCTGTTTCTTCTTTCATTTCTTATGGGATTGATTTTAGGGCTACGCCTTTTCCCTTTTTATGAGTTTTCCATAATATGTGTTGAGGAATCGGGTTGCAAAAAGGATTCCATTTAGATTTTGGTCTGTTGAGCCTCTGGAGTCTAGGATTTTTTCTGCGGGGGTAGATCTGAGTCTCTTGGGACTTCATTCTCATCCTCATTCTGTATAGCTATGGCTTCAAAAAAATTGCTTGTGGCTGGAGCTCTTTTTCTCTGGCTCGTGTTTGACTTCCTGGTATGACTTTTTCTTCAGAGAATTTCATGAACCCTTTGGTGTCTTTGTCTGTGGAGGCATTATTCAGAGTGGATCTTTGATTTAGGGGAAGAAGGAGACATAATGCTAAATAAAATGAAATTCAACCTTAGTTTCACCTGGTCCTATGATCCATTAGGAACCATCTCCAAGCTAAGGGTAGAAAAAAAGTATACTCCTTACATGCATACATATAGGCCAGAAATTGAGAAGTATATGAACCAAATAGAGTGGGCTGAAAACACTTTGCAAGTGGCTAAGGAGAAGTTAGTCTCCACTTCTACATCACAGACCCCTATCCCACAAGATAAATTAGGAAAAATAATTAGGGAAGAAGGGTAACCTTCATCGACTGAAAATTCCAGTAAAGAATTACAGATTATGTATAGGAAGAGGGCCAATATCAATCCAAAGTTAACCCAAGTAAAGATTCAGAGCAAGAGGTCATCATAATCACCAAAGAAACACCCACTTCTTCACAAGTTGGTGGCCAGACTACACTCTCTCCTACCACTTCAACAGCTTCATAGGATTAGCAACAAGCCATTCAAAAAAGTAAAGTTTTCACAGGATAGAAAGAGAAAACCATATTTGATACATTCAGGGAAATCAAGTTGAAGAATTAAATCTAAAATACTAACACTTATAATCAATTGTGGAAGCAGACTTCCAGTTCTTAGAGTAGAATGCAGTCATCATTTGACTCTAAGAAAGGAAAAATTAAAACGGCCTTTCTAAAGGCACATATTTTACAACCCAAGACAACATCAGACTATGAGAAGGCTACATTTGAATTTGACATCAAGTACATCCATCCCATTGATCAAATGGAGATGCACAAGAAAACAGGTGAAATTATTTCATCTAAATTAACTAATAAAACTATGAATTTGTCTAAATTACAAGTTTCCTTAGCAAACATCTAGTCACAACTGAATATGGAGAAATATCCTCTATGGCCAAGGATTCAAGGATTAATTCTTTGGAAGAGTTAGTGGTCAGAGTTAGATATGATCCTTCCAACATCAAAGCTACGAAAGAGATAATAAAGAAGAAAAATTCTAACATAGCAGCATTAAGGAAGAAGATGAAACCGTGAGCCATAAAATACCCTTTAACTAAGGACATTGAAGAAACAGAGTCTTAGAAGTTAGACACTTGGAAAAAAATATAGAAAGCTAGTTCCAATCAGAAGGTAAACTCTTCTTACTAGCTTCTTTCTCATAGAAAAAAAAGAACATTTGAGAATTTAATAAAGAGAGGCATTCACTGCCCCTCCTGGTGTCTTGTTTTATTTCATCAAGCATTAGAAATATCCCATATATTTTTATACTGTGATTATGCAAGAGTGGTTTAAATGAATTAATTTCCCCACTCTCTAGTAGAGTGAAATAGTCCTCTAATTTTCAAGGTTCTTCTCTTGCTAGAGAAAAAAATATGCTAAAATCATTTTGAGGAAGCCTCTCTTAAAAAATTATTGGGAAGCTCTCCCAAAATCTATAGGTTGGAAAGTATGGTTAGTAAGGAGTAATGCAATATTTAATAACATGAATACTAATCCCCACAAATAAGGATTATCTTCTTTATTTATAAGTATTGTTGCGTATAGAAAGGAAGTAATAGATGTTTCTCCATGGACGTAGCCCAAGTTGGCTGAAACCCATATATCTGTATCTCTTTTTTATATATATATTTTTTTCTTTGTGTATTTAAGCATATTTTTACGTGTTCCATTTCTATGTAATATATAATTTTATCACACTTGAAACGGTCGTAACTATGTAATTTTCATATCTTCAAGATCTGAAATTTAGTCCTATGGTAGCCCTTTCAGTCTTCTTTTGAATTCCATAGGTCATACCCAATTTGGATTCTTCAAAATAAATTTATTCCCAATATCCCACAATGACCTAGTTATGGACTAGTTCTGTAGAGCAGACTTGTACAACGTGCCACATGTCTTTGTCTTGACCTATGACCCTGAAAATGATACAAAATAAATACAATCCATGTAATTTTGACCACTTTTTATAGAATTCAAATACAATGTTTGAAACGAAAGTTATGATGATTTTACCTCGGTCAGTTATTTTAGATGGAATTCGGGAGCCTTCAAACACCCTAACCTCCTCAGATCATATCTTCGAAAATATAGTGAACCAAGATCTAAATTTTTTACACAAAGTTCCTTTATATTTCGGCTTCTCATCGTGAATATTTTAGTTTCTGAACCTTCATAGAAAAAAATTTATAGTGAAAATTCCAATATGTCCTGTTTACAACAATGAAACCCTAGAATCCAAATATTTGATACCAAATGTTAAGAAACCATCTCAAAAAATAGAAGAAAAGATAGACAAACAACTTAGAAATAATCCTCTTCAAGGGGGAAATTCCTTTACATTACATAATTAAAATTTATTGGATGATACAAATGGAAAAACCTATGTTCTATATATAGGAGTTTAAGAGCTCACAATATAACAATATGGGGACCACATGGGCACAAAAATAACAATAATGGGTATACACCTATGGGGCACAATAATTAAAATAATGGGGCTACAATAACAATAAAAATAAGGGGATATACTAGTATGATAGGGACCTAAAAACTTGAGACATGTTGTTTCTAAGGAAGGCATAGTAGTGGACCTGGAAACGATCAGTGCTATCACGGAGTGAGAAGATCCTAGAAATGTGGATGAGGTCAGATCATTCATGGGATTAGCAGGTTATTACAGGAGGTTCATTAGGAACTTCTCATGGATTTCCTTTCCTATTACATCATTACAGAGGAAAGGAATGAAATTTGAATGGATAGGGGACTGTGCAATTAGTTTTGAGCAGTTGAAGCAATTTCTTACAAATTATCCACTTCTAAATATTGTAGATCCAGATAGAGAGTTCATGGTGTGTGAAGATGCTTGAAATATAGGACTTGGTGGACTCTTGATGCAGAAGGGAAAGGTGGTATGCTACTAGTTAAGGAAACTAAATGAGAATGAGAAGAACTATTTGACACATGATCTTGAGTTAGCATCAATCATTCATGCAATGAATATGTGGAGGCACTATCTTCTTAGCAGGAGATTTGTGTTGATGATGGATCAAAGTGGGTTGAGATACTTGTTTTAATAACCTAATTTGAGTGTCAGGTAAACTAAATGGTTGGCCACACTTAGTGAGTTTTACTTCGAGATCAGGTACATTAAGGGTAAGGAGATTAGGACTGTGGATGCTCTTAGTATAAGAGTGAAGATGAATCACATAGAAACTATGAGTTCATATTGGACAAATTTATAGGATAAATTCTTGCAACTATTATGAGAGGGAATTAGACCTTCCTTATGATTCTTAGATAAGTTTCAGACACCTATGTTCATATATGCATTCATGACCTATATATTACATGTTCATGATATTTTTTATGAAATTAATGTCATGGTTAGGGATGGTTAGGTTATTTTATTTATCAAGTTTTTCTTGAATGGTTTTGTTCTTATGTTATTTATCATTATGGAAAGTTTTATTGAGTTCTAGGTAGTGGTCTAGAGGCTACCCTAAAATTGTGGCTCAAAATTCTAGACCACGGCTGTTGAAATGGAATATTTGGGCCATAACCACACCCTTAAATACCCATGCATGTGGTTGGAGGCCTACAACAACATGGAGTACACTAAAAACGTAATCCAACTCAGGGTCTGGGAACTTGGAGTGGTTTTTTAGCTCCTGGGTGTCCTGTATATCCCAAGGAAGGTTATTAAAGTTATTGTTTATTGACTCCACTTCCTTAAATGTACTTAAGAGGTTGGGTCATGTAATAATAGTCCTCAACTCATTTTTACCTTGAAATACTAGTTAAAGTAGGTAAATGTGGGAGGCAACCTTACAAAAGTCGTGACAGGTTAAACAAATTGGAAGAATAGTTCATATTTTCCACAATAAATATGAAATGTGCATGAAATGTGGCTTAACGATTCCATTTATATGCATATGTGAAGTTCTATCTATTTTTTATTAATAAAAATAAACTAATTTGTTCTTGAAACACATAAAATTAGATGCCAAAATATTTTAATGAAATATTTAGTCTAAAACATACATGTTAAATATTTTTGTGAAGAAATTAGCTATAGAACAAGCTATAAGGAAACTCAAAATTTAGGATACAAATCATAGAGTTTTTTATTTCAAGATATTGGGTCTCAAGAGTTCTCAAGTGTCAAGATGACGCACAAATTACATGTTGATCTAAGAAAAGGACCCTTATATAGACTTTGATGCCCCAATGCAAAATTATCTCTCCCAGTTAGCATCCCTTCATCGATATTGGGATGTTTTATTGGTCACAATACTATTGATCAACACATTTTCTAGTGGATCGATAACTCCTAGACATGGATTCTTGGTTATATGATGGTGGTAAAACAAAAAAAAATGGTATTATGGAATAATTTTGGTTGTGAGTTAACACAGACATGGAAAAAATTACCATGACAATGCATGCCTAACAACATGCATCTAGCTACCTGGGCTGAATGGGATAACCATAACCACACCACCCAATGAGAGCTCAACCTATTCTAATACTAGTATGTAATTCCACCTCCCATATTTACCCACTTTCACCGACCTGCTTGGGTAAACATGAGTTTAGGGATACTATGACATGCATCAACATCCTAGATAACGTTAAGGAAATGAAGTCAATGAACCAAGACTTAAATGACCTTCCTCTTGTGCTACAAGACCCCTAAGGGCTAAAACACCCTTATATATGTCCAAATCCTAAGTTAACTTAACTTTTCACTAATATGGACACCCATACACTGCCACAACACTATCGGATTTCAACTATGACCCTCCATCCGGATGCATGATTCCTACAAGGGAGCTTCTGCAATCATTTTAACCCATTTTTGTTCCTACAATAACGGGATTTGAGTCACATTTTCAGGGCTAGTCTGTACACCACTACCCAGAACTTGACACAACTTTCCATAATGATAAATGACACAAAGAAAAATTCTCTAACACAAAAATTAATCAAGAAATTGACCTAACCGGGTCTAACCATGATAATTATTCTGTTAAACACATGGTAAACATGAAATCTACAGGTCATGAGTGCATATCTGAACATAGAGCTATGAAAATTATGTGAGAAACAAAAAGAAGGATTAATGCCCTCTCACAATATCTGCAATAACACCTATTAGGTCATGCATTCATTAACCAATCATTTACAAGCAAAACCATGATAAGAGCCATAACTTGAATAAAACCATGCTTATATCAACATATAAACAAATAAATAACAATGATAACACGATCATTAAAGCCACATATTAAAAAGTATAATCACTCATGAATTATAAGGGGAAAAATATCTTATCATTCATATGGAAAAAAAACAATGTGAGGGACTTCCACATACCACCCATCCATAGATTGAGGTAAACCAAATATTTATTTCATCCAATCACCCTCATGTCACATTCCAAGCATGAATATGGGATCTCATGGGATAAATATATGCATAAAAAACCAAATGAATCCATAGGTTAAACCACCTCCACCCTCACTTTACCGTGATATCACCTAAACCGGTCTTGAGATCACAAAACCAAACTAAGCTTGGATGCCTAACAATTCCTTCACCATCCCTTGAGAAATTTTGAGAAATTTTCCTGTCTGCAACCACCTTTTGAGGCTTCTAAGAGAAAACCATCTCCATCCCCAAACCTTGGTATTTTCCTTGTACCACCTCACTCGGATCAAAAAATCCTTCCGACAATCCAAAGCTCAACCAAGAATGAATCTCGTCACACCATGAATATTTGCAAATGGAAAGGAAAGGTTGAAACTATTATCAAACCAAGAAAATCCCATTCCAGTGACAACAAATGAATCAAATACACACACACATATAACATGCATGCCAAAACCAGCTAGGGATTCATACATGCAACCTCTTACTTATAATTATTTCTACTAAATCCTCTTGATCCAACCTTTCCTTACTTGATCCTTGCTGTACTTTTCCTTCCTTTGCTTGCTTTCTTGCTTTTTCCTTTTGGTTTTATTATCCTCTCTTAAACCAATTCCAAAATTAAACTAACAAAAGGCCCCAAACTAATGCTTTGAATCCTTTTTATTATTCATGCCTCTAATATCTTCATTTCCCCTCTATTTTCCTTCAATTTCATTATCACATGAAACCTATGACCTTTCACCTTCCTTTTCTCCTATTTTCCTTTATTTTCATAAATAAAATTCCAAACAATGTATTTTTTCCTTTTCAAATACTTTTCGATTTCCTTTTCCAATTTCCCCTTAAACATAATACACAACAAGTGATGCCCACTAGGATATTTTTCCCAACATTTAGCTTGGACTATGTTTCCCATGACCTTGGTCTTATTTTTTTATTTATTAAATTTATTACGAGACTTTTAATAGAGGTATTTTACATATTTCAAGATTTAAATGAAATTTTTTTGCTTGGAGCCTATATGAATTAATCTTGCAGGGAATGTTTTTCTAGTCAAAGTAGTTCTTTTTGCTTTACCGCTTTATCAATTGTTAATACCTCGTGCTTCACAAAGTGTTCTCTCTATTATGGCAAAATAAATCCACAAATTTCTATGGGAAGGAGGAAAATAAAGTACAAATAAATTCCATATAATTAAATGGGATACTATGAAGCATCCTAAAATCATGGAGTGTTTGGCATTAAGTAACTTATGCTAATGAATAAATAAATAGGGAAAAATTGGCTAGAAAACTACTGGAAGGAAGTTATCAATAATGTAGGTTTTAACTCTGAACAAAAATTATATACACACGAATATTACAACAGAAAATAAACAATAGAAAGAGCATAAAACATAAAATAGATAAACACAGAGATTTTCCCCTCGATCGCAAATCGGGACGACCATCTTGATAGTTCATTATATTCCTTTTAGTGTTACAACACATATATATACATGCTGAAGCATACATAAACCCCAATCCATTAACCCTGGATTAGAATATAACCGTAGTTACCTTGACCGGATCTACAAAAATACCAGGGGTCGAAAACCATCATACCCCAAAACCATGTGCAAAACCATGCACAGAACTATGGGCGCGGACCGCCCACCGGAAATTAAGGACCAAAAAAAAAAAAATTCCAAGGCGCTACCCTAGACCCCGACATGGGGGGCTGTCGCCCCCCCTGTGACCCCTGGAGGAACGCCCAGCGCAAACCGGGGGCTATTGCCCCCCTCTTACCCCCCTACGCATGATTAGTCATGGAAAGAATATAACACATACCCAACAAAGAAAAAGTACCTTCAAGGAGGAAGAATAAGAAGTCTCGATTCAATTAAAGCCTGAACATGGTACTCCCCAATCCATAAATTATGTGTATTAACAACCCATCTCATTTTCTCATGTTTGTATTTGAAGCTAGTAAATGGGGAAAATCTAAACTTTGGACTGATAAAATAATGGATCAACAACCATTTAAATATTTCCAGGAGTTTCTTCCTGTAGGATAATTGTTATGTGCTCAAAGAAAATTCACCCTAGTCAATATTTCCATTTGAGATGAGGAATGTAAATGGAATTGATGGGGCCTTATAAATATTCCACAAAATATTCAACACTTGGCCTTTAAGCTTCATGTTAAACTCGTGGGATTCACATCATGGAGATACGATGAAGAATATTAGGTACAATGGCATGCATTGGTTTATTCCTGGTACTTCTCCAGTATTGAGTTCCCAAAAGATCAACACTTGGAAAAAAATATGGAAAGCTAATTCCAATCAGAAGGTAAACTCTTCTTATTAGCTTCTTTCTCATAGAAAAAATCCAAAATTTTTGAATTTAAGAAAGAGAGGCATTCATGGCCCCTCTTGGTGTCTTGTTCGATTTCATCAAGCATTAGAAATATCACATATATTTTTATACTGTGATTATGTAAGAGTGGTTTGAATGGAAGTAATTTCCCCACTCTCCTGTAGAGTGAAATAGTCGTCTAATTTTCAAGGTTCTTCTCTTGCTAGAGAAAAAAATGATAAAATTATTTTGAGGAAGCCTCTCTTAAACAATTATTGGGAAGCTCTCCCAAAATCTATATGTTAGAAAGTATGGTTAGTAATGAGTAATGCAATATTTAATAACATGAATACTAATACCCACAAAGAAGGATTATCTTCTTTATTTAGATGTATTATTGCGTATAGAAAGGAAGTACTAGATGTTTCTCTGTGGATGTAGCCCAAGTTGGGTGAAACTCATATATTTGTATCTCTCTTCTTTAATATTTTTTTTCTATGTGTGTATTTCAACATATTTTTATGTGTTCCATTTCTCTATAATATATAATTTTATCACACTTGAAACAACTTTAAATAAGTAATTTCAGATCTTTAAGATCTGAACTTTAGTCTTGTGGTAGCCCTTTGAGTCTTCATTCGAATGCCATAGGTCATACCTAATTTGGGTTCTTCAAAATAAAGTTTTCCCAATATCCCACAATGACCTAGTTATGGAATATTTCAGTAGAAAAAACTTGTACAGCATGCCACGTGTCATTTTTTGGACCTCCGACCCTGAAAATGATACAAAAGAAACTACAATCCATGCAATTTCGACCAATTTTTACAGAATTCAAATCCGATGTTTGAAATGAAATTTATGATGCTTTTGCCTCAGTCTGTTATTTGATATGGAATTCGGAAGCCTGCAAACACCCTAACTTCTTCAGGCCATATCTCTGAAAATATAGTGAACCAAGATCTGAAATTTTTACGCAAATTTCCTCGAGATTTCGGCTTCTCATGGTGAATATTCAAGCTTCTCAACCTTCATAGGAAAAAAATTATAGAAAAAATTCCAAGATGTCCTATTTGCAACAATGAAACCCTAGAATCCAAAGCTTTGATACCAAATGTTAACAAACCAACTCAAAAAATAGAACAAAATATAGATAAACAACTTAGAAATCATCCTCTTTGAGGGGGAAAATTCCTTTACATTTCATAAATGAAAATTTCTTGGATGATACAAATGGAAAAACCTATGTTCTATATATAGGAGTCTAAAGGGTCACAATATAACAATATGAGGACCACATGGGAACAACAATAACAATAATGGGCCTACACCTATGGGGCACAATAGTAACAATATGGGGATTACATAGGCACAAAAATAACAATAATGGGGCTACACTACTAATAAAAATAAGGGGATACACTAGTATTATAGGGACTTAACAACTTGGGACATGTTTTTTCCAAGGAAGGCATAGTAGTGGACTTGGAAACAATCAATGCTATCATGGAGTGAGAAGATCCTAGGGATGTGGATGAGGTAAGATCATTCATTGGATTAGAAAGTTATTATAGGAGGTTCATTAGGAACTTCTCATGGATTTCCTATCCCATTACATCATTACAGAGGAAAGGAATGAAATTTGAATGGATAGGGGAATGTGCAACTATTTTTTAGCAGTTGAAGCAATTTATTACAAATTCTCCACTTCTAAATATTGTAGATCTAGATAAATATTTTATGGTGTGTGAAAATTCTTGAAAGAGAGGA
Organism: Pinus albicaulis; assembly: GCA_034641835.2. Classification (NCBI taxonomy): domain Eukaryota; kingdom Viridiplantae; phylum Streptophyta; class Pinopsida; order Pinales; family Pinaceae; genus Pinus; species Pinus albicaulis. The sequence goes on from CM076569.1 coordinate 628,212,291, forward strand.
CTTGGTGGACTCCTGATGTAGTAGGGATAGGTGGTATGCTACGAGTCAAGGAAACTGAATGAGAATGAGAAGAACTATTTGACACATGATCTTGAGTTGGCATCGATCATTCATGCAATGAATATGTGGAGGCACTATGTTCTTGGAAGGAGGTTTATGTTGATGAGGGATCAAAGTGGGTTGAGATACTTGTTTTAATAACCTAATCTAAGTGTCATGTAAACTAAATGGTTGGCCACACTTAGTGAGTTTGACCTCGAGATCAGGTACATTAAGGGTAAGGAGATTAGGGTTGTGGATGCTCTGAGTATAAGAGTGAATATGAATCACTTAGAAAATATGAGTTCATAGGGGAAAAATTTATAGGATCAATAATTGTAAATATTATGAGAGGGAATTATACCTTCCGTATGATTCTCGGATAAGTTTTAGACACCTATGTTCATCTATGCATTCATGACCTATAGATTACATGTTCACCATATTTTTTACAAAATTACTGTCATGGTTAGGCTTGGTTAGGTCAATCAATTTACAAAGTTTTGCATGAATGGATTTGTACTGATGTTATTTATCATTCTGTAATGTTTCATTGAATTCTAGGCAATGGTCTAGAGGCTAGCCTGAAATGGTGGCTCAAAATTTTGGACCACAGCCTCTGAAATGGAATATATGGGCCATAAGCACACCCTTAAGGGCCCGTGCATGTAGTTCAAGGCCTACAACAACATGGAGCTGAATAAAAACATAATCCCACTCAGGGTGTGGGGACTTGGAGTGGTTTTTTAGATCCTCGGTGTCCTGTATATCGTGAGGAAGGTTAGTAAAGTTCTTGCTTGTCGACTCCATTTCCTTAAATGTAATTTGGAGGTTGGGTCATGTCATAATAGCCCTCGAATCATGTTTACCTCGATAGACTAGTTAAAGTAGGTAAATGTGGGTGGCAACCTTACAAAATTCAGGACAGGTTAAACAAATTGGAAGACCGGTTCATATTTTCCACACAAAATACGAAATGTGCATGAAATGTGGCTTAAGGATTTCATTTATATGCATATGTGAAGTTTTATCGATTTTTTATTTATAAAAATAGTCTAATTTGTTCTTGAAACACATAAAATTAGATGCTAAAATATTGTAATGAAATATTTAGTCTAAAACATACATGTTCAATATTTTTGTGAAGGAATTAGATATAGGACAAGTTATAAGGGAACTCAAAATTTAGGAGACAAATCATAGAGTTTTGTCTTTCAAGGTATTGGGTCTAAAGAGTTCTTAAATGTCAAGATGACCCAAAAATTACCTGTTGATCTAAGAAAATCACCCTTATATAGACTTTGACACCCAATGCAAAATTATCTCTCCCAATTAACATCCCTTCATCGAGATTGCGTTGTTTTATTGGTCACAATACTATTGATCAACAAATTTTCTAGTGGCCCGATAACTCCTAGACATGGATGCTTGGTTATATGATGGTGGTAAAACATAATAAAATGGTATTATGGAATAATTTTGATTGTGAGTTAACACAGACATGAAAAAAATTACCATGATAATGCATTCCTAACAACATGCATCTAGTTGCGTGGGTTGAATGGGCTAACCATAACCATACCACCCAATGAGAGCTCAACCTACTCTAATACCACTATGTAATTCTACCTCCCATATTTACCCACTTTAACTGATCTTCTTGGGTAAACATGAGTTTAGGGATACAATGGCATGCATTAAAATCCTAGATAATGTTAAGGAAATGGAGTTGATGAACGAAGACTTAAATAACCTTCCTTACGTGCTATAGGACCCCAAGTGCTAAACTACCCTTCTAGGTGTCCAAAGCCTAAGTTAACTTAACTTTTCAATAATATGAACTCTCATATACTCCCACGACACTTTGATATTTCAACTGTAACCCTCCAGCCAGATGCATGATTCCTACAAGGGAGCTTCTGTAGTCGTTTTAACCCGTTTTTGTTCCTATGATCACAGGATTTGAGTCACTTTTTCAAGGCTAGTCTCTAGACCACTGTCTAGAACTTGACACAATTTTCCATAATGATAAATGACACAAATAAAAAGTCTCGATCACAAAACTTAATCATGGATTTGACCTAACCAGGTCTAACCATGACAATTATTATGTTAAACACATGGTAAACATGAATTCTACTGGTCATGAATGCATATCTGAAAATAGATATCTCAAACTTACCTATGAAACACAAAGAGGGGTTAATGCCTTCTCACAATATTTGCAATAATACCTATTAAGTCATGAATTCATTAACCATTCATTTACACGCAAAAACATGATAAGAGCCATAAATTTAATCTGTCATAAAACCATGCTTATATCAAACATATAAAAAGATAAATAAAAATGATAACATGACCATTAAAAACACATATTAAATAGTATAATTACTCATTAAATACAAGGGTAAATATATATTACCATTCATATGGAAAAAACAACCATGTCAGGGACTTCCATGTACCACCCATCTATAGATTGAGCTAAGCCAAATCTTTATTTCATCCAATCACCCTTGTTTTGCATTCCAAGCATGAATGTGGGATCTCATAGGATAAATAGATGAATAATAATAAAAAAATCCATAAATTAAACCACCTCCACCCTCACATTACCGTGATCTCATCTAAATCGGTCCCAAGATCATAAAACCAAACTGAGCTTGGATGCCTAAGAATTCCTTCAAAATCCCTTGAGAAATTTTCCTGTCTGTAGCCACCTATTGAGGCTTCTTAGAGAAAACCATATCCACACCCAACCCTTGATATTTTCCTGATACTACCTCACTTGGATCCAAGAATCATTTCGATAATCCCAACCTCAACCGAGAATGATTCCCATCACACCATGGCTATTCGAAAATGGAAAGGCAAGGTCAAAACCATTTTCAAACCAGGACAATCCCATTTCAATGAAAACAAATGAATCAAATACACACACGCAGATACCATGCATGCCAAAACCAACTAGGAATTCATACATGCAACCTGTTACCTACAACCATTCCTACTAAATCCTCTTGATCAAACCTTTCCTTGCTTTATCCCCGTCCTCCCTATCCTTCCTTTGCTTGCTTGCTTGTTTTATCCTTTTTGTTTTCTTCTCCTCTCTGAAACCAATTCTAAAATTAAACTAACAAAATGCCCCAAAATGATGCTTTGAATCCTTTCTAGTATTCATGCCTATAATATATTCATTTCCCCTCCATTTTCCTTCAATTTCATTATCACATCCAACCTGTGACCTTTCACCTTCCTTTTCTCCTGGTTTACTTCATTTTCATAAATAAAATTCCAAACAATGTATTTTTTCCTTTTCAAATCCTTTTCAATGGCCTTTGCCAATTTCCCCTTAACCATAATAAACAACAAGTGATGCCCACTAGGATATTTTTCCTGATATTTTCCCCAACATTTAGCTTGGACTACGTTTCCCATGACCTTGGTCTTATTTTTTTCTTTGTTAAATTTATTACATGGATTTTAATCGAGGTCTGCTACATATTTCAAGATTTAAAGAAAATTTTGTTGCTTGGGGCCTATATGAATTAATATTGCAAGGCATGTTGTTCTAGCCAAGGTAGACCTTTTTTATTTACCACTTTATCAATTCTCAATGCCTCATGCTTCAAAAAGTATTCCCTCTATTTTGCCAAAATAAATTCACAAGTTTCTATTGGAAGGAGGAAAAGAAAATACAAATAAATTCCATCTAATTAAATGGGATACTATGACATCAGAGGAAATTTCAGCCTAAAATTGGCCTCCTATGGAAAAAATATAAAATAATAGTTAAAATAATAAAATAATATTTATAAATTTTGGAGGGAAAAGAAGAAAAATATTTTTCTAAATTGTATTTTAACTTATCTCCTTATAGGTTTACACAAATTTCAAGTGTAGACAGTCATTTGATGTGGAATTAAATTCCACATCCAATGAGTACCCATCATGCATACTTCCGAGAAGACCCACATTGATAAAAATTGCAGATACATTAAAAAACATGTTAAACACATTTTTTTAATGTATCTACAATTTTTATCAACATGGGTCTTCTTGAAAGTATGCATAATGGGTACTTGTTGGATGTGGACTTTAATTCCGCATCCAAAGAGTGTCTACACACGAAATTAGAGTAAACCTTTAAGGATAAAATCCAAAAATACAATTTAAAAAGGTAGTTTTTCTTCTTTTCCCTTAAAAATATTGACATGTAATTCTTTTTAAATTTAAAGGATTTTTATTGGTTTACATATTATGACATGGAAATTACATGAAAATTTCATGGGCACTTTTAGGATGAAATTTCCTCTAATGAGCATCCTAGAAATCATGGAGTGTTTGGCATTAGGTACCGTATGATAATGAATAAAGAAATACGGGAAAAACTGATTGGAAAACTAGTGGAAGGCAATTATCAAGCAAAAGTACCTTCAAGGAGGAAGAATAAGAAGTCTCGATTCAATTGAAGCCTGAACATAGTACTCCCCAATCCATAAATCATACGTATTAAAAACCCATCTCATTTGCTCGTGTCTGTATTGAAGCTGATAAATGGGGAAAATCTAAACTCGTGGATTGATAAAATAATGAATCAACAACGATTAGAATATATCCAGGAGTTTCTTCCTATAGGATAATTCTTATCTAGACAAAGAAAATTCACCCTAGTCAATATTTCCATTTGAGATGAGGATGGTAATTGGAATTTATGGGAACTTATAAATATTCCACAAAATCTTCAACACTTGGCCTTTAAGATTCATATTCAACTTGTGGCATGCATATCATGGAGATCAAATGAAGGATATTAGGTACAATGGAATGCATTGGTTTATTCCCTCTACTTCTCCAGTATTGAGTTCCAAAAATATCAACACTTGGGAAAAAAGTATGGAAAGCTAATTCCAATAAGAAGGTAAACTCTTCTTACTGGCTTCTTTCTCATAGAAAATTTCCAACATTTGAGAATTTAGGAAAGAGAGGCATTCATGTTCCCTCTCAGTGCCTTTTTTGATTTCATCAAGAATTAGACATCTCCCATATATTTGTATACTGTGATTATGGAAGAGTGGTTTGAATGGAAGTAATTTCCCCACTCTCGGGTCGAGTGAAATAGTTGTCTAATTTTCAAGGTTCTTCTCTTTCTAGAGAAAAAAATATGCTAAAATATTTTTAAGGAAGCCTCTCTTCAAAATTTATTGGGAAGCTCTCCCAAAATTTATATGTTGGAAAGTATGGTTAGCAAGGAGTAATGTAATATTTAGTAACATGAATACTACTCCTCACAACACAAGAATGAACGGAATCTCATTGTGGGCTAAGTTTTAAGCTCAAAAGATAAAATATATCTCTTCTTCACAAACCGCAGACCAAATGGAATGGGATTGGCTCAAAAAGTTTATAGTTTTAGAATTTTTTTCGCAAAACATAGGTTGGGACAACCCTGAAATAGATGAAAGCATAAAGCTAAGATTGATAAAGGTAGAATTAGGAGTGAAAGAGTTAGCAACAAGGTTGGATTCTTTATTTTTATAGCACATCCAAACAAAACCCAAGGGTTGTAGGAGGGGAAGGGTTACTCCATTGCCCTGAGGAGGAATTTTTTTTTAGGTACTCATTGGGTCTTACTCATAGGAAAAATAATAAAGCAGAGATTTACGATCTCAGCCAAGGACTTTTGTTAAGAAAAGAACATCAGTTGGACATAATTATGGTTATGAGAGGTTCTCTCCTAATCCTTCATCTTCTAGTCAAAGGGTCCCTCTAAAGGAGAAATATATGGAAGATATTATGGAAAGAATTAAGAAAATTTCAAAAGATATCCCATCCAAATCATATTTCCATGTCCTAAGAAAATTCAATAGAGAAGTTAGAAAAGTATGCTTTTGAGGGGGTGTAAATTGGCGATAGATAAATTAAATATTAATGGCCAAATCATGCCTATTATAATTCCCTAATGGAAGATGAATTTCATTAAGTGTTTTTTTAGTTCTATTGGTTGATCTTAGAAGGGGACTCCTTTGCAACCTTTTCCTTGTAAGAAACATTATTTAAAGGGATATTTTTAGCGAGAATTAAGAAGGGGAATCATCCTTTTAGAACATTGTTTCAATGAGGAATGCAGATGAAGTCCATAAATTTCACACTATTGGTGTTCTATGGGAATTATTCAAATGTTCGAATGTTTTTAATCCCACCTTTGAGATTGCGAAAGGATTTCTCTACCAATTTAACCTTTGTTTTTGGGATTTCCATCTACACTATAGTTTGTTTTGTTTGAAGGGGAATTTGTTTAGATGGTGGAATTATTTTGATCCTTCCAGTGAGATTGTGAAAGAATATCTCTGTTGTTGTGACCTTTGGTTTTGGTATTTCCATCTAAAGTGTAGTTTTTGTGGTTGGAAGGGGATTTTTTTGCAATCAATTATATTTTGTGGGAGACTGTGGAGCATGGGTAAGGCTTTCTATTTGTCTGTGAGTGATCTTGACACCATTGAGAAGGCGTGAGGCCGCATTTCCCCTTTGACACTTAACCAACAAAATTTTAATTTCTTTTGCCTTGGAATGGGCCATATTGTGTCTGTTGGATAGCTACATAAAGAAAAAGGGTTGCAAATGAAAAATCATTTTAACTCGGCTTTATTAGTGATAAAATGTTATTGAGTTGGACCTATTAACAATTAGATTGGAAAAAAATGATCAATGTACATAATTTTCCAATGAGTTGGATGATATTCAAGGATTGAAATAAATAGTAGGCCGATATGAAGACAAAACAAATGCTCTAAGAAGGATGATTGAGGAGCTTAAATATTAGATCAAGAACTTGACTTTCATGGTAAGTGACTCAACCAACTCAAGCACTCGAAAAACTATTAATTTCCCACACTTAAATGAACGTCTCTATGAAATGAGAAGGTTCATATTCATGAAAGATTTGTGTGTTCTGAATAATAGATAAAATGATTTTTTTTGTTTTGTTTTGTTTTTTTTTTTTTTTTATCAAAGCATTTTTTTGTTAGTTTTAACCAACTTTTAGTAGAGATTTTAAAAAATGTGAGTTTAAGTTGATTAATCTATACAATTCCAGTGAGAAAAGGGTTTTTTAGGGTGTTGAACCCATTCATGCATTCAAAAGTGTATTTTACACAACCAAAAATTAAAATCTATTGTCTATAAATTTTACTAGATTGTTATGTGTTGTAATTTTTGTGTTTTGTTGGGGTAGTTTTGTAAGCATTCACCTACCAAAATCCTTTTTTCATTACTTAGATATAATCTCCTCTTTTCATTGCTTAGATTTTTTATTCTCAAGAAAATCATGTATTCCTATTGGATAAGAGAAAACATTTGAAAATTTTTGATGGATTTAAGCTCGTTAATGCTTGATGTATTTGTTGATAACCAAACCCAGAATTATACAATACAAATACTCTTTTTGATTTAAAAAATAAAAATAAAATAAATAAATAAAAATAAAATAAAATTCTATCAAATTTTAAGCAAAAATGACTAAAAAATTCTCTAACAAGAAAACCACTTTGTCCATTGATTAAATTATACATTTTATTTTATTTATTTATTTTAAAATGCACAACTATTGACTTATTAAGCACCATAAATTTCTAAATTTTCAATGTTCCATTGTATATCTAAGAAGAAAGAAGGTATATAATATCTTTATGGAAAAATATAGAAAAATTCATATAGAATATTAAGAAAAAATCAAACATAAAATTAAGAATTTCTTAAGATATTAATTTCTTCTATAATTTCTATTTTTTTGTTTGTTTAATCTTATTGGTGTTATTTTTACTATTTTATTATTATTTAGTTATTAATTTTATTATTAGTTTATTCATTTTTTGTTCAAATTTAATTATTTTAATATTTGTTTCCAACTATATTGACTAGATTTAATGTTAATTTTTTTTTGTTATTAATAATTTATTAAAAAGGGTAAATTAATTGTGATTTTTTAGTTTCTTTTTGTTTGTTTAACCTTATTATTATTTTATTTAGTAATTTTATTATTTTTATTATTATTTTATTAATTTTTCATTCAATTTAATTATTTTAATATTTGTTTCTAACTATATTGACTAGGTTTAATAATATTTTATTTTCTTAATGTTCATTTTCATTAATTTCTTGTTATGGTTTTGACATTGACCATTGTATATCTGCATTATTTATATTGAATGATCTAGATGAGCACAATCATGGGTCTACTTCTGAACTGATAATGTGATTTTCAAAAAGATTTATGATAAAATAGATATGGATGATAGAAGTTTATTCTCCAACTTATATTTTATTAATGGTTAATAATATTTAAAGCTAAAATGAATTAAAAAAATTGTAATCTAATTTATAAATATAATTTCAATTTCAAGTAAGAATTTTAAACCAGTTATTTTAATAAATATCTCCTAAATTTTAGACAAATTAGATAAAAAAAAATAAACTGAAATATTTTATACATTACTAAAAAAATTCTTTTAAATTTCTTTTACCAAAAAAAGGAAATAAAAGAAAGAAAAAAATTCAGTTTTCTAATAACTTCTTGAAATATCGTGAAACCCTAGGTTGTTTATCAGGTGGGACAAAACGGACCGCCATTTCAGAGTCAGCCAAAACCATCTATATATATTTCGGTTTCCTTGCCCGAATGGATGTAAGGATTGCTTATATCTACCTTTAAGTGCTTGAAACATCCTCTTGTGTATTGGGTGTGAGAATTCAATCTTTGGCGATCAGTGGGAGGAGATCTATTATTGATGGAGGGCAAAATGGTTGATCGCGTGATAATATGCATGCTCATCATGTTCATGCTCATTCTCAATCTTGGTGCTGCTAATCAGCGATCTGCCGACCTGCAGCCGGAGGTGAATAGCGGAGATTCGATGTGGAGTGAAATCATGAAACCTAGAGGACCAGTGCCGCAGCAGCGCAGATATGACCCACATTCTGCAGGGGACGAAACCAAACCCATGGCGATTTCGACGCCTAGCTGTGGGCTGAGCGACGGCTGTCCTCCACCACCACCACACCATGAAACGCAACCCATGGCGGTTTCGGGAAATAGCTGTGGGCTGAGCGACGGCTGTCCACCACCACCACCACGCCATGAAACAAAACCCATGGCGGTTTCGCGGCCTAGCTGTGGGCTCAGCGACGGCTGTCCTCCACCACCACCACGCCATGAAACAAAACCCATGTCGTTTTCGAGGCGTAGCTGTGGGCTCAGCGACGGCTGTCCTCCACCACCACCACGGCCACGGCGTCTTCACTAAAATCATAAATAATCCACAAGTGTTGTTGCTGTTATTTCTGAACTACATAAATAATGGAGAATGTTCGGGTCTAAATTCTCTCTGATTTTCTGGTGGAATCACCAGGTTTGGTATTTTTATTTTGGATGATATTTTCTTATATTAATCAAAAACGTTTTTATTCATTTGTTTCAAATTTATAAAAATAATTTTCTAATTAATTACGTGTAATATTTATTTTAAATCAGTGTTCGTATAAACTCTTCTCTTTTTCACTGATTTATTACATAGGTTATTCTAAAAATTACAAAAGATCGTTCGACTATATTTCGATTAACTTTACATAAATTTATAACTTAGCGTGTCTTCCGATGACTTAATAGATTGATATTTTTTATTTCTATTTTAAAATAGTAATTGTTTTCCATTTATAATAATTTATTTTATATATTTAAATTAGAAAATATGATATCTTTCTTGAAAATTTAAAATTAAAATTAAAATTAACGATATAAATAAAATATTCATAATAAATTTTCGATTTTTGTAATTAAGAATATGATGATAAACATTATGTGATCTGATAAAATCTTTTCTTTTTGTTTTATATTCAATAATTTTTATTTTTTAAAATTTATTATTTACATTTATTATAAGAAAAATAAATTTATTTTCATATTCTAAAATTATCGTATAAGTTTTTAGAATTTTAATTAAAACACATGCATATTGCATTTAGAAGAATGAACAACTAAGTCGTTTTTATATTGTAATTCTGGTGATATGATGTTCATCTAACACACCAAGAATTTAAGTGGACACAATGGTTACATTTTGAAAATACTGCTTTTAGGTGTCAGATCTATCATTAGACATGCCATTTGTAGAATACATGCTCACAAGCCAAGAAAAGGACAAAGAAAAGTACATAGGATACAAAGGGATGGAAATTTCTAGGCCCTCATTATTCTAATGGTGAAGATGAAGAAATGGAAGAGATCCAATAACATCCAAAAGCCCTAAATCAACAAGGTTCTCGAAAGGAGGAGGGAGACAAGAAGCAAAAGGATAAGACTAAATAAAAAAATAAACCCAACGTCTTAACGATGATCCAGACTCATGAAAACTCCAGACTCATGAAAATCGGCATGAGGAAAAGAGAAACAATCAAGGGCTAGGTGGAACAAAGTGATCCCACGTCCCTGGTAGCTCAAACTTAAACAAATAAGTGTAAGCAATATCAAAGTTTACAATTTTTATGGCTACTATCAAGAGAAAACCAATTTATCCTGGTAAATGTAAATAGTGGTATCGTAGATACCATGAATGTTTAAACCACATACACGTGGTCCGCAACTACAATATATGAATGCACTGGTTATTAATAAAATTACAAACAATTTTATAGATAAAAAAATATATATAATATACATATATCACATTAAATATATAACATATAAATGGTACCTACAAATTAAGATCTATTTTATCATAAAAATTAAAATAATTATTCTGTAACCATATTTAAATTTAATTAATAACGACATAAAAACTTAATAATTTAAATATAAAAATATTTTTAATGAGGGATATCCACCCCAACTTTACCATGGATATTACTAACTTGTAAATAAGCTTTGTTACAATACCATGGGCCAATACCGTGGCTTCTCAATGAAATATGCCCAAGAACCATAATTCATTTCACAATCAAAATATTTTATAAATATCTTATGTTAATTTAATTGTATAACATTTTTTTTTTTGGGTTAGTCTATCTATTCTTAGTTTGATAGGTTTTTAGTATTTTCCAGATTAAATTGTGGGGAGATGTTTTCTGGAATCACAAGTTTGAGTTGTAAACTCTCCTCACTTCTAGTGCCATGTGTTGAATCCATATATGGGGTTAGAAACCCATTTTAAACAGCAAAAGTTAAGATTTGGCTAAACGAAACTAGTTTGATTTTGGTCAAAACTCCAAAATGTTGCATGTTTATGCAACACCTTTTTTTTAATCAAGTCTAAAAAATAAAAAGTTATAATTACTTTTGAGATATATTTAAACCCTTCATACTTACTACTACTAAAAATTTTCCATAGATATTCTATAGAGATTAAATCAAAGTTAATAAAAGTTAAAATAAGCATATGTTTCTATATAAAGATGTGAAATTTAAATAATTTTATTAAGAGGTATGATAGATTCATTTTAACTAAATATATACTAAGAGAGGAGAAGAATCAAATCTTCAAAAGTGAAAACGCTTCTTGGACCTTTGCACTAAAAAGAAATTTGAATCTTCATTGATTTAATCCCTCTCAATGCTTAATAGGTCCAGAGATAAAATAGATCTATACTGACTAACATTCAAAGCCCATTCTAAAATGTTTTATCCTCTCATCTCTTATTTATTGTCACACAAACTATATTGCACGAGATATTTATTTATTTTATATTGTTTTTTAATTTAGTATAATTTTTATAAATATATATTTGAATATCAATAGTTATTTGTAATATCCCTATTGTACTCCCACAAAACGCGTAAGAAACGGTTAAGTCTTAGAACAGTTACAAACCACCATGGGATTTCCTTTTCATTTTCTTAGTCAATGGGATATGAGAAATACACCATATAATTCCTACCCATCGAACATCATGTGAGCATGCCACTATCCTTTTAGTAAGCTTCTCATAGATGGAAAAAAGCTAGACTCGGGTATTGTTAAATTACAGTCCAATCACCTATTTATCGATATTCCTCGGAGTCCCAAACAAGCGTAGGATCATAAATTTATATACTGCATAAGAAAACTATATTACGGAGCTAGTATTTTGGCACGACAGTTCAAGCCAGATCCAGTTCATGCCTTCCAATATAGTAGATTGTCTCTCGGAGTTGTATTGTGTAAAGATGTTTATTTCTTGGTTTGATAAAGTTCCGCGATTGGTGCATCCATTGGGTATGAATGCTCTATAAAAAGGATGATGAAGACTGAATTTCATTGAGGTCGTCTAACATTTAACATGTTGGCTTGCAAGTAACTGATTTCATAGATACTACGCTCAAGAGATAAGTACTTTTATTTTTATTCCTTTAAGTAGAATTTGGATATCAATCTTTTTATATTTAAAAAGAAGAGAAAGCAACATTGCTTGTTTTTTAAAAATATATATAAAATTGAATAAGCTTTTTATGTAAGAAAGTATAGGATTCATGCTCTAAAATTTTGTGCATACACAAAAGAGCTAATTAGATTAATTTGTTTGGAAGGATTTTTGTGAATATGTATGTATATATTACTCATGTTCTTTGTTTAAAGACTAAAAGAATTTGAATGAAAAAATATTGCATAGAATTTTGTGCATGAATTGATGAAAATAAAAATTGTCTTCTTAAAAGATGGATATGAATCTTCTTCATACAACAAGAACACATGTTTCTTTCTTGAAACAATTGTGCGATTGTGTAAAAAAAAATAAAGGGGTAGTTAATATGAAATAGAAAATATGCTTTTGTATTTAGATAATCTTGAAAAGATTTTCTCACTAGATGAATTTGTCAATTTCTTGATTTAGGTGCATAAATAGTTAAGTTAACCTTGTGATTGCTACCTATTTTTTATGCATAAAAAATGGTTAGCTATAGTAATTTCTTGAATGGAAGCATGCTAAACTTCATGTAGAAAGATAGAGAATTGGGGTGTAACGTCTTTTCCTTCCACCCCAGCAATTTTTTATTTTTATTTTTATATAGTTTAGTTCTGTGCTTTTATTGGTCACAGCTGTTCAATTCTACTTTCAAATTTCGCCCATTATGATAATTGCGAATTTCGTCAAATTCTACTTTCGAATTTCGCCCATTGTGATATTTGCGAATTTCGTCAATTATAATATGCTATGGAATAGAGTTCCTATTCTTCCTATTACTCTTGTGGGTATAGTTTTATTGTTTTCTTCCACCAATGTTTGGGGCATTGTGTAACTTACCTATATATATCACCATCTCTATTATATGGTTGTATTACTCCTATGCATGTTCGTCTATGCATGATGTGAATTACCCACATATATACTACCATATCTATATTGTTCTTACACCTATCAATTTATTCATTACGGTTTTTGCACAACATTTATAGGATCATCATACATATGTTTTTGAGTTAGATGGTATCCTCGTATGGTTTAGATATGGTCTTGGTATAGTTTATGTCTTGGTATAACTCCAAGAATTACAACACTATGGTCGAATTTCAACTTCTTCCACGTACTGAGGTTTTATTCCTAATTCAATTCTGATTGTCGTTTATATGAATTTATGATACTTACGTGGCCAGGGTTTCGAATATACAATGCGTGTTCCCAGATCATCAATGCTATCTCTCGTACATGTTATTTATGGTGAGTTTCCAGTAAAGCTAGGCACATTCACTTCAATGTACTCGAGCTGCGTTGTTGGCAAAGTCGGTTTAATGTATTTTGGCAATTAAACATTGTGTCACGTCTCCACGTCACTACACTCGATGGTTCTCTGTTGATTTTCAACTTTATTGGCTTTCATTTCATCCACGCTCAAGGTTGTAGGTATCTACGTCGGCATTATGAGATGCCATGCCAACCTGCTCTTGAACCTTTGCAGACCATACGACATGATCCGAGGTACTGTGAGATCAATTTCATAGATTTTCAATTAAGTGTTGGACGGCTAGGTCTTAAATGCCAATCTAGCCAATCAATATGTGTACACGCCATAGATCTGAGGCCACTTGGATGGTGGAGATTTTTCCTATCCAATTAGGGTTTCGTGTGTTTTTGTTTGGAGTCATTTGTATAAATTTCTATTTCATTTTCGAGTTTTTTCTTTCTCTCCTCATTTGTTTGATCGCCTCTCGGCGTTGAGACTCTGCTCATTGAAAGGATGAAGCGTCGGCTCTTCCAGGCTGCGAGCTTATCCATCACCCCATCGTTTGATATTTAGGTATGGAAGTCTAAACACTTTACCATTTTAACCGTGAGGCTTACACTCTGGATATATATATTTTTTTTAATTAGCAATACGCTCTGTTGACATTGGTCGAACTGAGTTTAAATGCAATAATTTCTTTCTACAGCCTCGTTTACCGTCGAGAACTAGTTGTGAATATATATATATATATATATATATTTTGTTAGTTGTACAAATCTCTCGTGGAGATTTTTCTGTTCGAGTATGTTGATTTTTGTTTCCTATTAACGATGAGTCACACTAGTATCCCATCGTTTCTTTATAGGAACATACTCCTCTTCATCCTTCTTGACTTTATGGAGGTCTTTCGTTACATTCGCCGAATTGCCCTGGCTCGAGTGAACAATCACTACCTCAGGTAAGCCTTCGACTCATTGGCACAAAATTATTCCTACATTTTATTTGCATTTTGGTGAACGTTTTTACCATACCCATGTATTTTTTTTTTGCATGTCGTATTTGATGACAATTGTCTTCCATTCCCCAGGTAACCCGAGTTCTTGTGTTCCATTCACATACACTATGTTTTGCGTGTCTTCATATCGTCTTGTTGAAACGATGACTCACGTTGTCTCATTTTATTGCAGGTAGGTTCGGATATCATCGAGGGTTTTCTTCAGTAGTATTTGGTGGATATGAAATTCACTCGTCTTGACATCATTATAATCTGGAATTTCAGGTCGGTATCGACGCATCATTGGTCGAAGTGTGTCCAGGCTCCATTCTTGTTATTATATAGAATTCGTTCAAGCAATTCAAGATCTTAATGTCATAACAAAAGTTTTTCTTCTGTAATAATAACTTAGGCCAGAGACTGGGACTGTTGACAATTTTTCCTTCGGACTATGAAATTCCTTGAATAATTAAATTTTGGAATGTAATTATGGCACTATGAAAGCCTTTTTCCCGAAGTGGCTTTAGAATTTGATATATATATATATAGAATGTGTTTATTCTTTGTCTCTGTTATTATTGACAACTCAATAATATTTTCTAATAATTTCCAGATTATTATTTGATGTAATACTCTTGTTAATATTTTTCCTGTTAGTAATGGTCTTCTTAAATTTAATTGAAGAAAGTAATAAGTTTGCTAGCCTTGTCTTTACTTTCTGTTCCTCCTCATTATAATAGCATAATTGACTATAAGTATCTTGGTTGAAAGAGTTTATAAGTCTGCAATCTTTTAATGAATGAGAATTTTCCATTTCCACAGAGTTTGTAATTTCAGGTGTATTTTATGAGTCCAGCAGTGGACCCTCTTTATACTCTTTAGTTTGGGGTTCCAGTGTACTAGTCACTTATAATGTTTTCTGCAACTATATACTTATAATTGTTCTTAGCATAACCTTTTCAGTCTATTTAGTTTTAGCTACTCTCCTGCACATTATATAGATCTGATGGGGAAATTATTTGTTATCTTTCCTAGCTTGTATAATCTGCATGCATTTTATAGAGGTTCACATGCACAGTTGTAATTGTCAGAAATTATTGAGTTTTGACCCTTACGTTGGGAAGGATATTAACACCAGTTTTATATATATACAATCCTCAGACCATATTTGTTTGCATGCTTAGTAAACATGTTTAGTCCCGTTTCTTTACTATTTAATTATATATATACACATATGTATATGTAGCACTAGAATTTATAGTACTAAATATATACTCTTCCATTTTGTCCTTATTATAGAAGGGAATCTATAAATAGGCATGAACTGTTGTTTAGTAAATTAATCTGTCTGTACCTCACTTAGTTAATTCCACAATGTATAGCTCTGCCGTGCATATACTTAATTCCTCCTACACACAGATTTTTGGGTTTCCCTAATATTCACTGAATTAATTCTATTTATAACAGAAACAGATTAAAGTTACATAGTTATAAAGTATGAGGTAATATAATCTCCAGATTTAAACCAGGGACTGGTTTAGAGTTTCTGGCTGATTTATCCTCATATTTCTGGTTCCTACAACTATGCAGGACTGAGAGAGTTTAACTACTCTATCATTCTGTAAATGTATGGAACACCAGCACCAAACAAAACATTGCAAGAATTATGCAGCTACACTCATTAACCTTTACACTTAACAACAATAAATTTTAATCATTCATAATACTGTGAGCATACCACTTTGGTACTTGACCAGTCCTCCCAACCATAGAATCCCTTTATCTCCAGGACTCACCCCCGAGCTGAGATCACTTCCATTCTAGACCAACCTCTAATCTGTTCAGGAATAGCTTATTTAAGATTTTGCTCCCCAAAGCCTGTTTCTAATTCTGCATCCAGAATTACAGGATGCTTTTCTTCCTGTTTGCCTAGGTTTCCCTTATTTAGGGGATTTTAAAGCTTCTTTCTGCTTTTCCCAGCTTTTTACCTCTTCCCAACTACTCTCCACATCATTGGGGAATCTAGATTTTCCTCAAAATCTAATTTGGAAATAAATTCTTTCAAGGATTTTTGAAAGATTTTTGGGGAAATATTTGCCTCTTTCCATCCTCATGGATTTAGCAAGTGATCTCATAATTCTCATTTTGGTCAATCTGCACAGAATTATTTTATTTATTTTTCATAATTAACTATTTAATTACATCCACAAAATACTTTTCCATTGGGGTCCACTCCCCTTAGGATAAAAGTTCAAATGTCTAGCTTTGAAAGAAAAACATAAACTAGGGGTGTTACATATTCCCCCTCTGAAAGCAAACACCGTTCTCGGTGTTGATATCTAAATACTAGAGTTCATTTTTTTTTTCAAACAAAAATGGATATTTTTCCATCATTTCGGCTTCTCTTTCCCAGGTAGCTTCTTCAGCAGTAAAGTGCTTCCACTACACCTTTACTCTCGCTACCGTCCGCTTTCTCAATTCAATTTCTTCCCACTCCAATATTTGAAGCGGTTCTGGAAGGAACTCCCCTTCTGGTTCCACCTGTATCACATTCCAATCAACTATGTGAGAAGCATCATGTACATATATTTTTAATAATGAAACATGAAACACATCATGAACTTTAACATGGGGTGGTAAGGCCAGCTTGTAAGCCACTGGTCCCACCCTTTCTAACACCTAAAAAGGCCCACAATATCTAGGAGTCAGTTTCGCACAACTTCCAGCATAAAGTGTGCTCTTTTTGGGTTTAATACGCAAATACACATGTTCCCCCACTTTAAATTCTCAATGTACCCTCTTCTTATCAACATAGTTCTTCTGGCGATCTTGTGCTATCTTGATGTTTCTTTGTATTTTTTTAACAATTATTTCCATCTCTTGTAAAGCATCTGGTCCCAACATTAGCTTATCCTCAGGTTGGCTCCAACTCAAAGGTGTATGACATTTCCTTCCATAGAGTGCCTTAAACGGACTCATTTTAATGGAGGATTTATAGCTGTTATTATAGGCAAATTCAGCTAAATGCAAGTAGTCTTCCCACTTTGATGGCCTATCCATCACATACATTCTTAGCATATCCTCCAAAATCTGATTAGTTCTCTCTATCTGCCCGTCGGTCTGAGGGTGATAGGCAGTACTAAAATTCAACTTAGTGCCCATGCCCCCAAACAGACCTTTCCAAAAGGCTGCGGTGAACTTAGCATCTCTATCTAAAACTATCACCTTTGGGACCCCATGGAGCCTTACTACTTCCTTTAGGAAAACATCCGCTACTTGGGCTGTCCTGAAAGTAGATTTCACCGGTATGAAGTGTGTAGCTTTTGTTAAAGTGTCTACTACTACCATCACTGAATCTTGTTGGTATTTAGTTTTGGGTAGCCCTGTTATAAAATCTATAGAAACTGTGTCCCATTTCCATTCTGCAATCGTCAAAGGGTTTAAAAGACCAGCAGGATGCTGATGCTCAACTTTAACTAGTTGACACTTGATGCATCTAGGTAAATATTCTGCTACATCTCTTTTCATTTCTCGCCAAAACAACTTCTTTTTCAAAGCTGTTAGCATTTTCTGATATCCATGATTCCCTGCATACGGCTATTTGTGATATTCATCTAGAATTTCTTTTTTCAAAGTTTCCACATTGGGAATATACAATATATTTTTGTAGCATATCAGCCCTTTTTGGTTTTGAGTGTATTCAGCCATCCCCCTCTTTAATAATTTCACCTGTAGATTCTCATAATTGGGATCCTGGTCTGCTACCTATTTCACTAGATCTTCTAAGCCAAAAATAACACTACTTCCAATACTGTTTATATTTTGACAAGCATTTATGCTCAAGGCATCAACAATTTTATTTTCTTTCCCTCTGATATGTTTTATGTCCATATCAAATTCACTCAGAAAAGACAGCCATCTGGCTTGCCGAGCATTCAAATCAGTTTGGGAAAAGAAATATTTAATACTAATATGATCTGTCATCAATGTAAATTTATTTCCAAGAAGATAGTATCACCACATCTTCAAGGCATGAATAACAACAACCAACTCCAAATCATATTCACTATAGTTTTTTTCATGTGTCTTCAGTTTCCTAGATTCATATGCAATAACTGAATTTTCCTGCAAAAGGACTCCTCCCAACCCCTCTCTACAGGCATCTGTACATATAACAAATTCCTTATCAGGATCTGTAATCTTCAGTATAGGGGCTGTAGTGAGTTTTAATTTTAATTGTTCAAAACTATTTTGGCATTTTTCAGTCCACTCAAATTTGACACCCTTTCTTTGTAGTGATGTTATGGGATATGCTATGGTAGAAAATCTCTCCACAAATATGTGATAATAACCTGCAATCCCCATGAATGATCTTATTACTGAAACATCGGTTGGTACCGGCCATTCTTTAATAGCCTTTATCTTTTCAGGGTCAACAGCCAACCCTTGTTCAGAAATAATATGACCCAAGTATTGGATCTTGTCCTTATAGAATTCACATTTACTGAATTTGGCATATAACTGGTTTTCTTTCAAAGTTTGCAACACTATCCTCAAGTGTTCTTTGTGCTCCTTCTGACTTTTTGAGTAAACTAGAATATCATCTATAAACAAAAGTACAAATTTATCCAAGTACTTGTTTAACACACTATTCATTAGGCACATAAAGGTGGCAGGGGCATTTTTCAAACCGAAAGGTAGGACTACAAACCCGTAGTGACCATACATGGTTCGAAAAGATATTTTACTAATGTATTCCTCCTTAATTCTAAGCTGGTGATAACCAGTCCTTAGATCAATCTTAGAAAATACTGAAGCTCCTCTTACTTGATCAAAAATATCATCAATTCTGGCAGAGGGTATCTGTTTTTAATTGTCAACTTATTCAGCTGACGATAATCAATGCACATCCTAAAGGTTCCATCCTTATTTTTCACAAATAGAACTGGTGCTCCCCAAGGAGACACACTCGATCGGATATAGCCCTTATCCAGCAATTCTTGCAATTGCATTTTCAGTTCCATGAGTTTAGGGGGACTCATTCGATAAGGGGCTCGGGAAACAGGTGTTGCTCCTGGCACCAAATCGATCGAAAAGTCAATCTCTCTTTTGAGGGGAAGATGAGGAATTTCATCTGGAAAGACTTCCTTAAACTCTCTCACTACTGGCAAGGTATCCATCAACTTTTCTTCAGGTTTCTGTTCTATCTCTTCTACATGTACTGCATATACTTGGTATCCTTTCCTAGCTGTTATTTTTAATTGCAGTGCTGATATTTGTCTTACAGAGATGGGTTTTGGTTTTCCCTTGAGAATAAAAGGTTTCCCTTTTTCATCTATGCAATGTAGAGTTTTATCCCAACAATTCATCATCGCCTTTCTCTTTTCCAGCCAATCCATTCCTATCAGCAAGTCATACAAACCTAATGGCAGAATGTTTAGATTTACTTCCGTTTGAAAATCATTTAATTTAATTGGTGTTTGAGGTAACTTATGAGTTACCTTCCTTTTGGTGTCAGTGGCTAGCTGGACCAACCAAGATTTTTGAAAATTTTCAGTTTTGAGATTGCATTTTTCTACAATTTTTGGACTAATGTAACTCAAAGAAGCACCCGGATCAATCAAAATAGTAACATATTGGTCAGCAATCTTACCCTCCATTTCAACCATGGTAGCTTGGTGTTCTGCTTGTCGATTCTCCAAGGCTGCACTGATAGTGGGTATATTTCTTGCTATGTCATTTACTGCGGTAGCTTCTCAATCTCTCATAATCATCTGAATGTTTCGGTGTGGACAATCCCTCAATAGATGGGGTTCCCCACATCCCCAACATTTCAAAGGTTCCCTCATTTTGACTGTGCCTTCCTTCTTATTTCCTTCATCTAGTTGTTTGGAACCAATTTGAGACTGAGATGTTTGGCTTTCTTTTGGTTTATTAAACTTTTTCCTCTAGTGATCCCTACCAAAATTCTTTAAGTAAGCTGGTTTCTGTTTCTTTCCTTTAATTTCACCTTTGTTCAGCCAGCCTTTTCCATGCTCAACCTTTCCTTTAAACTTCTAGTAGCATAAATTAGCTTTCCTCACTGCCTTGTCCATAGTTTTTGGGTTATCAAACTCGATCTTCTATTTGTACACAGTAGGCAAACAGTTCAAAAACCTTTGTACCATGGCCTTCTCTGCCCTAATGTAAGGGAAATATCACAACAGATTGGTAAACTTGGTGACAAACTCATCAATAGTAAGCTATCCCAGTCTAAGCTCATGAAATTCTTTTGATTTATCATCATAATAACGTTCATTTAAATAGCGGTTTGTAAACTTAACCTGGAAATCTTCCCAAGTAACTGTCTATTCATCAATGGCATGAACCATTTTCGTCTCCTCCCACCATAAGGTAGCCTTACCTTGTAGCTGGTAAATAGCTAATCTGGCCTTCAGATTGCTTTCATATTCATAGACCTAGAAAGACTTAATCATGTTCAACAACCAGGCTTCAACATCTTCCTCCTTCTCCCCATCATAGGAGGGAGGTTTGATCTTTTGGAATTCCCCCTGTAATTCCTTTTTCTGCTTATACTAATGCCTAATAGCATCATCGTCCTCAGACTCATCATTCTTCCTCTTTCCGGAACCTTCACCCTCCTAGCTATTCCGCGAAGTTAATTCTATGATGAGCTTTTCCTGCTCCTCACTGGCTAATCACAATCTGTCATTCTGGCTTCTTAGCTCAGCCATTTATCATTGCAAACTGTGCAACATAGCCATCATTGGAGCATTGGGATCTGGTGTATTATCTTCATCACGCAGATCGACATAAATTTCCTCACCTTCTGCCATTCCAGCACCACTGTACACTAAACAACACATATCAGTAAAATAAATTTTTTTTTTTCAACAGTAAATCATTTATACAGTGAGCACACAACAACAACCCAATTTTATATAACATGAGCTCTGATACCATTTGTAACGTCTCTTCCTTCCACCCCAGCAATTTTTTTTTTTTTTTTTATAGTTTAGTTATGTGCTTCTATTGGTCACAACTGTTCAATTCTACTTTCGAATTTCGCCCATTATGATAATTGCGAATTTCGTCAAATTCTACTTTTGAATTTCGCCCATTATGATATTTGCGAATTTCGTCAATTATAATATGCTATGGAATAGAGTTCCTATTCTTCCTATTACTCTTGTGGGTATAGTTTTATTGTTTTCTTCCACCAATGTTTGGGGCATTGTGTAACTTACCTATATATATCACCATCTCTATTATATGGTTGTATTACTCCTATGCATGTTCGTCAATGCATGATGTGAATTACCCACATATATACTACCATATCTATATTGTTCTTACACCTATAAATTTATTCATTACGGTTTTTGCACAACATTTATAGGCTCATCATACATACGTTTTTGAGTTAGATGGTATCCTCGTATGGTTTAGATATGGTAGTATATATGTGGGTAATTCACATCATGCATAGATGAACATGCATAGGAGTAATACAACCATATAATAGAGATGGTGATATATATAGGTAAGTTACACAATGCCCCAAACATTGGTGGAAGAAAACAATAAAACTATACCCACAAGAGTAATAGGAAGAATAGGAACTCTATTCTATAGCATATTATAATTGACGAAATTCGCAAATATCATAATGGGCGAAATTCGAAAGTAGAATTTGACGAAATTCACAATTATCATAATGGGCGAAATTCGAAAGTAGAATTGAACAACTGTGACCAATAGAAGCACATAACTAAACTATAAAAAAAAAAAAATTGTTGGGGTGGAAGGAAGAGATGTTACATGGGGTTATATAAACTTTTTTTTGCAAAAGAAGTCTGTATTTGTTACATGAAAATAATAGCTAATGATCATAGAATTGTTGAAAAGGCAATACTTATTGCATACATTAAAGAAGTGCTATTATGATAAGCTCTTGCATGCACAGAGAATACTCATTGTGTTATAAAGATATGTTCTTTCCATGGATAGAAGAACTATTGAGCCATATTTATTTAGAAAAAATATATGTGATTAATTTTATGCTACCATAACCATTATCTTAGTTTCTTTTGGAATAAGATGTATATGCATGTGAGATTTCTATTAGGATTCATCTTCCTAACATCTCGAAAGAATATACATTTGCATGCGGGAAATTTCAATATGTTTTGTTAGGCTACACTAGAAAATATATTTTTGGAAAGTATATGCATTTTCATGCATATGAAAACCATTCATTGTGTTAGCTTTCTTTACATATTTGCATGCACCAAAATTAATAGTTGAAGGGCTAGTTCTTTTGTTAAAGTTCATGTAGTTCGAAATAATGAATATCATAACTTATGTGTTAGTTTCCTATAAAGGAATTTTTGGAGAGTTTTAGTGATTTGTCTTGCAAGAATGTGTACTTATGCAAAGAGAAATATTATTTAATGTGGTATTGTTTATAGACATGCATTGATGGCTACACACTTATAAATACTGCACGTTGTTAAAGGAAGCATATATTTTTTTTGAATTTCATGAATGTACATGTAAATATAGTGAAACATCACTAGTATAGATTTATAATTTGTTTACTAAAATTAATTTAATCATGATGTCAAACGTTGTTGATAGTAGCAGTTCTAGGAAAAGGTTGTGACAAATGAAAACATGGATTATTTTTACCATTATGTGAGGCAATAATTTATTGGTTTATGTAGATTAACGTTATGTCAGTTGGAGAATAATTCACTGATGGCAAGAACTAGGCCCTAAAGACATAATTTTCAAGGGTTTGTCGCTAAATGATGTCATGATGACTGTAATAACTTATAATGAATTAATTCTTTTATGAGATGATGTTCTTTGTAATATTTTATCATAATGGCTAAGTGATGGAATCCTTTTATAACCATTGATTTAGTGGTGAAAACACTCACGAACATTTAACAATAAAATTAAATGTTTGCTTGTTTTCACCCTATCAGGCTTCCAAGGTATATCGGTGTCTAATGATGTGCTTTCCTATTGTGCCACTTTTATGATGTCGATTCCTTGCATGAGTTGATGTTTATAATATGAAGTATGTGGTTAATTAATCTAGTTAAATGAATCATGAAAATAATGCAAGGTTACATAATTTTTTTTATGTTAATATGCTACAACAATGGTTGTTAATGGTTATGTAACTTACTGTTCATTTACTAAAGTTATTGTATGTAATGATGAAGATTTTATCTAGTGGTTAATGAGAAATATGGTATAGTAATTTCGGTTAGTTACATGTGGTAAATTATGTAAAAAATTTCTGGTCCTATGCATTCTAGCATACGAGGTTACCTGAGGATGTTACAAGTGGTATCAGAGATGAAGAGGGAAATAGAGTGATTTAAAAGAATATTGGAAGAACCCCTTTAGATGTTAAAAATGAACAATTAGTTGAGTAGTGATATTTGGCTATAAAAGCTAGTTAGTGAAGCTCTAGCTTAAAATTTGGAGTTGGATTTCACCCTCATTTCATGCATGGTGATATCAGTGATGGGTAGTGTGTGGTATCTGGATAATGGAGCCTCATTCCATATGAAGGGAAAAAAATAAATTTTCAGTGACTTGGAGGAGAACAACCTCCAGATGCACATCAATATGGGAGATGATGGAAGGTATAGCACGATCAATATCATTATAGTTACTTTTGAGAGGGATTCTAGTTCTCCCTTCACATTAAAATATGCCATATATATTCCAGGACTAAAGAATAATTTAGTTTCAGTTTCTTTTTTGAAAGATTGTGGCTACGATGTGATATTTAGTAAAGGAAAGGATTTCCTTCATCACATTACCACCGGACAAGTGAAGCAGATCAGGGGTTGGGTGGAGTACCTCTACAAATCAGATGTAGAATACTGTGATGATTTGAGCACGAAATAATATAAGGTACAGAGCTAATACATCGGTGAATTATGGTGTTGGAGACATGTAAATTTGCACCATGGAGCTTTGAATATCATGCAACACATTTCTACAAGACTTCCTAAGGGTGTACTAGAGAAACGGGATACATGAAAATGGTGTACACTAGGGAATTGCACCAAAGGCACGTTTCATGATAAGGATATTAGAATGCAAGTAGTCCCCTAAAGAGTTCACTCAGATGTGTGTGGACCTTTCTCAAAAACCTCCAACAAAAAGAACATGTATTATGTTATATTTGTAGATTATTTCTCACATAAGTGCTAGATTTTCTTCATGCAGAAGAAAGACCAGACATTCTCCAAATTTTGTGAATTTAAAACACTTGTTGAGAAATAAACTGGCAGGAAAGTGAATGATCTCATGAACAATAAAAATTTTGAATATGTGACGAATGAGTTCAAGAAATTCTGTTCAGAATAAGGTATTCGACGAGAGTTAATAACACCCTGTAATCCACTGCAGAATGGGGTTACTAAAAGGAATAACATAAGTATTGTGGGAGTTGCATGAGAAATATTACATGATCAGGGCCTACCATTGCACTTATGGAATGAAGCATGCAACACAACCATATATATTTAGAAAAGGAGTCCTCATCTGATTCTCAAGATGAGTACACTAGAAGAAGCTTTTTCAAGGAAGAAACCATATGTTTCACACTTCAGGATCTTTGGTTCATCAATTTACTATCATGTTTCCAAGGATGTAAGAAAAAATATATAGTTGAAATCAGAGTTAGGGATATTTATGGGGTACATTGATACACATCAAAACTATCATGTCTACCTAGCATCTCACAAGATGATAGTTGTTCGTAGAAATGTGAAGTTCGATGAAGAGAAGGCCATGATATGTTCCCTTGAGAGGGAACTTCAGTTGCATGTAGATGAGGAGATTTAATATCCAATGGAAGAACCTTGAATGTTGTGGATAAGCCACAAGAAGAGGAGTAGAGAGTGGAAGCACCTATTCACGTAGAGACATCTAGAGATGGAAGGATTCACACTAGGGAAGTTGATAAATTATTGCATGATTCTAGAGAGAATGTGGGAGAAGAAAAATCACAACAAAGGAAGAGGAGGTCATTGGATCGGTACACTGGGTGCATGCCTCTGATGAGTGAGATATTTGAGATAAAACCATCCACATTCAAGGAATAGGTGCAGAAACCAGTGTGGGTTGATGCCATGATAGAGGAATATGATTCCATAGTGAGAAACAATGCTTAGGAAGTGGTCCAAAGACAAGAGAACAAGTCAATGGTAAGTTAAAGGAGGATATACAAGGTAGGAAAATCAATAGACAGAAGCATCGAGAAAGAAAAAGCTAGATTTATGGCCAAGGGGTTCTCTCAGGTGCAGGGAATTGATTAGAGGGAGACCTTTTCTCAGTAGCAAGGTGCTCTTCTACTAGATCAATTCTAGCACTTGCAACGAAAATGGGATGGAAAATCCATCAGATGGATGTGAGGAAAACATTCCTCAATGGAGTTATTGAGGAGGAGGTGTACATTTAACAACCAGAAAGATTTGATACCTTTGAAAAAGAGTCACAGTGTGTGCAGACTCAAGAGAGTGTTGTATGGATTGAAACATGCACCTCGTACTTGGTACACCATGATTGACAGATATTTCATTGGGTTGGGCTTTACCATAGGTGAAGTAGATGTGAACCTTTACCATATTATTGTTGAAGGTAAATTTTTTATTATAGTATTATATTTTGATGATTTCATTTTAACTGGTGATGAGAAGTTGATAAAATCTTGCAAAAAGGATAGTTGGCTTCCAATTTTGGCTTCCTTTACCATACATGTTTTCATCATTTTACCACTTTTTCTCATCATCCTATCATCATATTCACCCATTTTTCACATCAATATAGCTAAATAATGTCTTTTATTTATTTTAGTGTTTTAGTGAAAATTGAGAATTAAAGATAAATTATGACAGAACTAGAAAAGTCTGTGATAGCTCGTTTGAAGTCATGGTTGCAGGACACCTGGGCACGAACCAAACACACAAATGGAAACTATGGGAACCAAGGATGGATGAATACCTATTTTTTTGTACCCGAAAAACTATATTAGGGCCGGTCAACGCTGGTAAAACTAGACTATCTATTCAGAAATATCCCCTCATTTTAGCATAAAATACAGACAATTTTGTGATTTTTTGGGATTCACCCACATTTTGTGTAACTAGCTAATAAATTTGACCTAGTAAGGTGGATTGGAGATAATTATGAGTTATCTAGTCTTTTTAGCTTTTATTGTTATGTTTTGGCCTATTTAAACAAGGCTTTCATAGTTAGAAGTTTCCTTTGAACTTGTGGAGAATTATTATTTTCTCTAGACAGTTGAATATTAAACCTTGTTCTCTCTCATTTTCTTATGCATCATATGGTTTGAATCAGTTGCTATAGATGATTGTGTTGAAGGTGTTCCATGCAAGAGTGGAGGGACCCCATTTGAGCTAAGTGCACTTTATTGTTACATAGTGTTTATAATTGTGAATATGCTAGCTTTAATTATGAGTGTTTATTCTTCTTTTCTATAGATACTTGTACATTTTTTCATAATGAAATTTTATTAATGGTCATATTTTCATTTTTTGAAGATTTATCTATAGTTCAATAACTATTTTGAATGTGGAAGGATACCAAGGACCCTTAGAGTAGAGCCTCTTCTCCATGAACGAGGACTGGATTAGATTAAGCTTCACTTTCTTACTTGATTTCTAGATCAACTTTACATTCTTTCATTTCATTATGCTTTCATAGCTTCTTGGAAATGCTGTTATAGAAGTAATGTGGAAGGGTACCCCAGACTCTTAGAGTAGAGCCTCTTATCCATCTTCTAAAATAGATTAATGACATTGACCAATCATTTACATGATTTTATAGAATAAATATGAATGATTTTTTAGCTTATATCTGCATGTTTTCATAGATTAAATCTAAATTTTATCATTCACATGCTTTCATAGAGTAATTTTGAATAATTTCTTTTAATATCCCAACATGCATTTCTCTTTTCCAAAACTTAAAACAATGATCTCCTAAACCAACTAGATCTAACACCCATATCTTTTGGTATGTTTCTAAGTCTAATATCCCAGATTGATAATGAAATACATGCTCTAATTTAGTTCCATAAAGTAGGCTTACATTTTTGGCACCATTTCTAGGGAAGCATACCTAGATATAGGTAGTGAGAAGAGAAAAAATAATAAAAACAACAAAAACAACAAAAAATTTGAGTTTGTTTTAGTCATGTTTATTTATGCCTACAGAAAGAGATGAAAAATGTAGATTTTCTAAACAAACCCCCCAATCACTCAACCATCCATGGGAGTAGGACCATTAGGAATAATTACACGAGTTGTTGGAAAACCAACTTTAGAAGAATTGGGAGAAAAATGACATTTGGGACAAATATGGCTTGTGTAGAAAGACAAACTATGTTAGCCTATGAATTAAAAAGGAAACAAACACAAACATAAACATCTTCCATAGGAAAGCAAAGAGATATAAGAAAACAAATTGTTGAACAAGTAGATCAACCAATCCTCAAACAAATAGAAAAAATTGAGGAAACATAAAATCTGCCTCTTATGAAGACATTACAAACAATTGATAAAGAAATGGTGGAGGAAGGACAAGGGTCTAACGTCTCAATATTAACTCCAGAACAAAGGATTCAGTATGAAAGGAAACAAAGAGAATGGCAAATAAAAATAGAGGAAGAAATGAGAATAGAAGAAGTTTGAAAAATACAAGACAATGCCAAAAGAGAATATGAGAATAAGAGATGTAATGATGTAGAAACAGAGAATGATTAGGAAGTTACCTTTGGATTCCCAATTCTAGATACAAGAGAAATTCTTGGAGAGGCGTTAAAAATGAAGAATATTGCACCTTTTGTTTTGAAAAATTTCTATGGAATGTATTCTAAAGATCCTGATTCATTTATTCTTGAATTTGATATTTTATGTTGTACTTATGGTTATACAGATGATACGCATAAAATTCGTCTTTTTCCTCACTAGATGAATTTGTCGATTTCTTGATTTAGGTGCATAAATAGTTAAGTTAACCTTGTTATTACTACCTATTTTTTATGCATAAAATATGGTTAGCTATGGTAATTTCTTGAAAGGGAAGCATGGTAAACTTGCCTGTAAAAAGATATAAAATTGAGTTTATATTAACTTTCTTTTGCAAAATAAGTATGTATTTGTTACATTAAAATAATAGCTAATGATCGTAGAATTCTTGAGAAGGGAATATGTATTGCATACATTAAAGAAGAGCTATTATGATAAGCTCTTTCATGCACAAGGAATACTCATTATGTTATAGAGATATGTTCTTTACATGGATAGAAGAACTATTGAGCTATATTTATTTAGAAAAATTATATGTGATTACTTTTATGCTATTGTAACCGTTATCTTAGTTTCTTTTGGAATAAGATGTATATGCATGTGAGATTTCTGTTAGGATTCATCTTCCTAACATCTGGAAAGAATATACATTTTCATGTGGGAAATTACAACATGTTTTTTTATCTTACATTGGAAAATATATTTTAGAAAGTATATGCATTTGTATGGATATGAACAATATTCATTGTGTTAACTTTATTTATGTATTTTCATGCACCAAAAGTAATAATTGAAGGGCTAGTTCTTTTGATAAAGTTCTTGTAGTTTTCATGCATGATTGTCATTACTTATGTGTTAGTTTCGTTGAAAGGAATGGAGAGTTGTAGTGATTTGTCTTACAAGAATGTGTACTTATGCGAGGAGAAATTTTATTTAATGTGGTATTTTTTATAGAAATGCATTGATGGTTATACGCTTATAGATAATGCATATGAAATGTTGTTAAAGGAAGCATGTCACGATATTTTTTTGCATTTAATGAATGTAAATGTATATATGGTGAAAAATCACTAGTATAGATTTAGAATATATTTATTAAAACTTAATTTAATCATGATGTCAAACATTGTTGATAGTAGCAGTTCCAGGAAAAGGTTGTGACAAATGAAAATATGGATTATGTTTACCATTATTTTAGGAAATAAGTTAGTGGTTTACGTAGATTAAAGTTATGTTAGCTGGAGAATAATTCATTGATGGAAAGAACTAGGCCCTAAAGACATAATTCTCAAGGGCATGTGGGTAAATGATATCATGATGACTGTAATACCTTATAACGATTTTTTTTTTTTTTGAGATGATATTCTTTGTAATATTTTATCACAATGGTTAAGGGATGTAATCCCTTATAACCATTGAGTTAGTCGAGAAAACACTCAGGAACATTTAATAATAAAATTAAACATTTGTTGGTTTTCGCCCTATCAGGCTTCCAAGGCATATCAGTGTCTAATGATGTGGTTTCTTGTTGTGCCACTTTTATGATGTGGATTCCTTGAATGAGATTTTGTTTATAATATCAAGTATGTGATTAATTAATATAGTTAAATGAATCACGAAAATTATTCAAGGTTAAATAATTTTTTTTATGTTAATATGCTACAATAGTGGGTGTTAACGGTTATGTAACTTACTATTCAATTATTAAAGTTATTATATGTAATGATGACGATTTTATATAGTGGTTAATGAGAAATATGGAATATTAATTTTGGATAGCTACATGTGGGTGAGTTGTGTAAAAAATATCAGATCCTATGCATTCTAGCATACAAGGTTACCCGGGGATGTTACAAGTGGCATCACAGTTAAAGGTCACAAAACTAAAAACTTTTGGGAATTGGTAAGTGGAAAATAAATTGAGGGATTATACCAGTGGAAATAAACTCAATGTATTATTTTAACAATGTACATATTGATATATTCACTAGACTACTTTTGACCTGATATGCAAGATTCATGTTTATAACCGCACTGAATATTAGTAAGTAATAAAGTCTGCTGCAAAAATTTGTTCATGAAATTTGAATCCTGATGATGATAAAATACAATAAAACATATGTTACACCTATGATAAATCATTAATACTCACTATTGAAATTGAGAGTTGACTAACAACCTTTGCAAATATGAAAATATTAATGATATGTTTAATGAACATGACTAAAGTTACAATGCACTACTTATACTGAGTGAATGCCTGAATGTAAAATATGGGGAATATCATTCAAGAGGGAAATAGAGTGTTTTAAAATAATTTTGGAAGAACCCATTTAGATGTTAAAAGCGATCAATTAGTTGAGTAGTGAGAATTGACTATAATAGCTAGTTAGTGAAGCTCTAGCTTAAAAATTCGAGTCGGATTTCACCCTCATTGCATGGATGGTGATATCAATGATGATTAGTGTGTGGTATTGGGATAATGGAGCATCATTCCATATGAAGGAAAACAAATAATTTTTCAGTGACTTAGAGGAGAAGGACCTCCAGATGCACATTAAGAGGGGAGATGATGGAAGGTATAATGCGATCAATATCAATACAATTACTTTTCAAAGGGATCCTTGTTCTCCTTTAATATTAAATATGCCATGTATATTCCAGGTCTAAAGAAGAATTTAGTTTTATTTTATACTTTGGAAGATTGTGGCTACAATTTGATATTTAGTAAAGGAAAGGATTTCCTTTGTCACATCGCCATGGGACAAGTGAAGCGGATCAAGGTTTGGGTGGAGAACCTCTACAAATTGGATGTAGAATACTATGATGATTTGAGAAAAAAATCAGAGGAGGTATAGAGTTGAGACATCAGTGAATTATGGAATAGGAGGCTTGGAAATTTTCACCATGTATCTTTGAATATCATGCAACATATTTCTACATGACTTCCCAAGGGTGTACTAGAGCAACGAGATACATGCAAATGGTGTACACTAGGGAAGCACACCATGTAGAAATTTGAATAAATGATATATTATTCAGCGAGATTCTCCTGATCACACACTATTTTAACTTCATGCACAATACAAAATCTCTTCTACCATTGATCATTAATTGCCGAAACAAAAACAATCGCATGCGCACATTAAAACCATAAACAATCACACATATGAACACAATATTTTATGGGAAAGTTTAAAGCTGAAAACCCCCAACTATTTGTATATTATATGCCATAGAGATCATGTAACAATAATTATACAAAGATCCTCACGAGCTTTTAGTATAATCTCCAATTGCTACACACTAATCAAGCCCGATCTAGCAAATCACATGCTCCAATCTCTGCCACCTGATAGCCTGCCTCTACTGCGCAATCACTACTGAAGAATGGCTCTAAATGAACTTGAATTGGTCCAGCCTTGCTCACGCAATCCTCATTGGCATCTCCAATCACTGGTTGTTGCAAATCATGCAACAATATAGTCACAACTGATAGTCACACTACTCTTTCACCTACTTCTTCACCGGTCTCCACTGAAACTGTCCATGCATTGTAGTTAATTGATGTATTCTTTAGTTGATTAATGAGTTAATAATTAGTGAATTAATTAATAATTAATTCACACCACTCTCACTAGTGTATCATTCAGTTAGACTAGATACAACTAGCTCAACTATTTTTAACTCAGTTAAATTGAACACAACTCCACCAACTACCTCAATAACTCCACCAAACTCTGTCACATGATTTCTAACTGAAGTATCCATGCAATAGCTCCATTTAACCCTTAGGAATAGCGTAATTCCTTCTGTCAGCTCCTGTGCCACATCTGTGCACTTAACTGAAGTGCTCCAAGAGAATAAGATAATGTTTATAGTCCAAATATTATTAAGAGCTAATAATATTCGACATATCTATTTTTAGACTGGCAATCTAAAAATAGATTCCACCCAATATGTATAAAAATAGAAGTCCATATATTTTTTCCGACTTTACCAACCATCCAAAAATAGCATCCTGCAACTCATAGAACATGATCAACGTGTCTAAAAATACAAATAGTCTAAAAATAGACTTGCGCCAAAAATAGCCTGCGGGCCCACTTAGTGAAGGCAACTTCTTTTCACTAAGCTCATCATATTGTTGCAATCTCAACACTCCCTCTCAACAAGATAAGGATTGTATGTCACCCCTATCCTGCCCCTGTGGTATTTGAATTTTCTCCTGGTGAGCACCTTCGTTAAGATATCAGCATCCTGATCCTCCGTGGGAATGTATGAAAGTAACATGATCTTCCGCTGCACGCAATATTTGATATTATGATACTGGATGTCAATGTGTTTAAATCTATCATGAAATACTGGATTAACTAAGAGTTTGATGCAACTTTGATTATCACAATATATCACAGTAGGATCTAAGTGTGAACCGAACAACTTGACCAGGGTCTTCCTCATCCATATAGCCTCGCATGCAGCCAAAATCGCTGCCATATACTCAACCTCTACTGAACTAAGTGCCACAGATCTCTGCTTCCTGCTGTACCAAGAAATTGCTGTTGACCCGATACTAAAAATCCCTCCAGATGTGCTCTTTCTGTCCGTTGGGATCCCTGCCCAATTTGCATCCATGAAGCCACATAGCTTCACCTCATCCAAATGTCTCTACCATAATCCATATCCTGATGTGCCTCTGAGATATCTCAATACATGCTTGCCTACCTTCCAGTAGAGCTTGATAGGCTTAACCATAGCTTGTGAAAGCTGGTTAACAACATAGTATATGTCGGGTCATGTATTGACCAGATACATAAGCGACCCCACCAACTGTCAATAAAAAGTGGAATCCACTACCTCTGCTAATGTAGCATCCTCTTTCTTCCATCCACCAGGAAGAGGAGTGTCGATAGGCTTGCAGCCATGCATGTTGAACTTCTCCAGTATCTCCCGGGAATACTTGCCTTGAGACACAAATAGTCCATCACTGCGCTGCCAAATTTCCAATCCCAGGAAATAATGAAGGAGGCCCAAGTCCTTCATCTCAAACTCTTTTGCAAGATCAACCTTGCATGAGAGTATCAACAGTTCATCACCCATCAAAATCAAATCATCTACATAAAGTACAATGATCAAAAACTTACCCTCCACCACAATCTGGTATAGGTACGGATCCGCCTCACTCTTGGAGAATCCAAGTCTGGTAAAATAATTGTCTATCTGTGTGTACCAAGCACGAGGTGCTTGTTTCAACCCATACAACGCTCTCTTGATTCTGCACACATGCGACTCGCTACTAAAGATCTAGAAACCTTCGGGCTGCTCTATGTACACCTCCTCCTCAATCACTTCATTGAGGAATGCAGTCTTCACATCCATCTGATGAATGTGCCACCCCATCTGTGCTGAGAGAGCAAGAATCATCTGTATGGAAGAATACCTTGCGACAGGTGCAAAGGTTTCCTCATAATCAATCCCCTCAATCTGTGAGAAGCCTCGGGCATCAAATCTTGCCTTGTACTTCTCCACACTCCTGTCAGATGCTTGCTTCACTTTGTAGATCCATCTCAAACCCACCACTGATTTCCCTTCTGGCCTTGGGACAATCTCCCATGCACTATTTCTGACAATCGAATCATACTCTTCCACCATGGCATCTACCCATGCGGGATCCTCCATAGCTTCCTCGAAAGAGGATGGCTCTGTCATGATACACTTGCTCATAAGAGCCATGTATCTAGTATACCGATCAGGTGACTGTCTCTGTCTGCTCTGTGATGTAGGTTCTCCTACAATCCTCTCTGCATCTTGAGCCAGTCGCTCAGCTTCTGTAGTGCGCTTCCGCCCTCTGATGGTTGGCGCTACATGAGTGGTCTCTTCCACTCCATGAAACTCCTCTTGTGGCTGATCCACATCCAGAGACTCATCCTAAGGAACTAATAGATCCTCATCTGCATGCAAGTGTGGCTCCCTCTCAAGTGAACACTTCATGGATTTCTCCTCATGAAATTTGATATCCCGTCACACAACAGTCTTGTGAATGTCTAGAAAATACACACGATAGTTGTGGGGTGTATCAGTGTACCCAAAAAATATCCCAACCTCTGTAGTCGGCTCCAGCTTCTTCCTAGCATCCTTAGTCACATGAATGTAAACAGGTGAACCAAAAATCCTCAAATGGGAAATATCAGGCTTCTTACCAGAAAACGCCTCCTCGGGTGTACTCATGCAAAGTATCCTGTGAGGACAACGGTTCTGCACATATACTGCAGTATTACATGCCTCAGCCCGCAAGTGTATGGGAAGGCCCTGATCATGCAACATCTCCCGTGCATCACCCACGATCATTCTGTTCTTCCGCTCAGTAACCCCATTCTGCTATGGGTTATGAGGTGCTATGAGCTCTCTTCGAATTCCTTCTGCGCTGCAAAAGTCCTTGAATTTTCCAGAGATGAATTCACCACCATTGTCGCTCCTAAGAGCCTTCACCTGCTTCCCCGATTCTTTCTCAATCAGTGCCTTGAACTCACAAAACTTTGAGTATGTATCACTCTTATTCTGCAGGAAGAAGATCCAGCACTTCCTAGAAAAATCATCAACAAATATCACATAGTACCTGTGCTTTGCTGTCGAAGCTACTGAGAAAGGTCCACACACGTCTGTGTGAATTATCTCAAGGATCATCGTGGCGCGACTATCCTTCTCATGAAAGGTGGCTTTCACAAATTTCCCCAAGGTACATCCCTTGTACTAATCTGACTGCGCAAGAGTACCCTTAGGAAGCTGAGTAGAAATCTGCTGCAGTATCTTCAAAGCTTCATGGTGAAGGTGGCCCAATCTCTGGTGCCATAGCTCGCCATCATCTGGGCTCACCACTCCTTCTGCCTTGCCTGCCATTGCTGCATAGCCATCTACCTACAATTGATAAAGGTTCTTAACTTTAACCCCTATCCTCCAGGTTTCACCAGTTGCCTTACTGCGCAGGAAAGTATTTCCCTTGCTAAAGACAACATCATATCCCTTTTCTTCTAACATCGCCACAGAGATAAGATTCTTCTTCAATCCTGGAACATGCATCACTTCCTTCAATACGAAGGGTTTACCAGACTCCCTCTCAAAGGAAATGGTACCGATACCGGTCGCACTGTATCTACCATCATCGCCCATCTCGATGTGCACTCCAATATATTTATCCGGGGACAAGAAACAAATATTTATCTCCTCAAGCCATGGAATTTTGCACCAACCGTCATGAAACTTTAGAGCGAACCCATCACACTTGAGACCAAGCATGCGATCAGCGAAAAATATAGCTCAAACTGCGAGGCTAAGGCCTCTCCACTCGCAGATCCCGTAACCTCGCTATTTTTCTTCTCGTGGACACCAGTGGTAATTTCGTGTTGGTGACAAGAAAGCACTTCACCTCGGGACATGTCCTACTTCTTGCCTTCGGACTACTGAGAAGCATTCTTCTTCTTCCTTCCTGGTTTGGCAGCATGCCATGCTGGGTTCTTTCGATCCGAGTTCTTGATGAAGATCCATCCTCGGTATCATTATCCCCCCGCACAAGATCGGACCAAATTCGCTCCCATCCTGGAAATTTCTCCCGACCATTGACAGAGTCCTGATGGGACTGCCAACTCTTCGGAAGCCCAAGGAGAGCCAAGCTCACCAAGTCCTCATCATCTATAGTAACCCCCACACTTCCCATCTCATCCCTGCACTGGACAAACTTCGTGAGGTACTTGGGTATACTGTCGCCTTTCTCCATTTTTATGTTCTTGAGTTTATCCTTGAGCGCCAACTTCCTCTGGTCGCTCTTGCTTTGGAATAAGTCTGTCAATGCTTTCCACATCAAGAATGGAGAAGCCTTACCATGAAGGCTGGACACTATGTGATCCTTTACACCTTCCAACAGAATTCTTCGACACTTTGCTGTCTTCTTTTGCCATGCGTCAAGTGCGGTAGCATCGCTAGAAGCAGGTTTTGGAATTTCTGCATCTATGAACTCCTTCAACCCATTGTCATCCAGCACCGCCTCCATCCTGTCCTTCCATGCAATATAATTCGAGCTGCCCTCAAGGGCATAATCCAATCGCAATCCGTTGAAAGACATCTCAACTTCGACACCAAGAAAACACTGCTGCAAATTCGAATTCCACCAGCTCAAAACTCAACCGCTTCAATGTTTTGCAATTGCTCCAATGATCAATATCGCTCTGATACCATGTATAAATTTGAATAAATGATATGTTATCCATAGAGATTATTCTGATCACACACTATTTCTTAATTTCATGCACAACAGCGTAACCTCTTCTACCATTGACTGTTCATCATGAAATAAAAACAATCGCATGCGCACATTAAAACCATAAACAATCACACATATGAACACAGTATTTTATGGGAAAGATTAAAGCTAAAAACCCCCAACTATATGTATATTATATGTCATATAGATCATGTAACAATCATTATACAAAGCTCCTCACAAAGCTCTCAGTATAATCTCCAATTGCTACACACTAATCAAGCCCGATCTAGCAAATCACATGCTCCAATCTCTGCCACCTGATAGCTTGCCTCTATTGCGCAATCACTGCTGAAGAATGGCTCTGAATCAAATTTAATTGGTCCAGCCTTGCTCACGCAATCCTCATTGGCATCTCCAATCACTGGTTGTTGCAAATCATGCAACAATATAGTCACAACTGATAGTCACACTTCTCTTTCACCTACTTCTTCACTGGTCTCCACTGAAACTGTCCATGCACTGTAGTTAACTGATGTATTATTTAGTTTATTAATGAGTTAATAATTAGTGAATTAATTAATAATTAATTCACACCACTCTCACTAGTGTATCAATCCGTTAGACTAGATACAACTAGCTCAACTATGTTTAACTCAGTTAAACTGAACACAACTCCACCAACTACCTCAATAACTCCACCAAACTCTGTCACATGAGTTCTAACTGAATTATCCATGCAATAGATCCACTTAATGCTCAGGAATAGTGTAATTGCTTCTGTCAGCTCCTTTTCCACATCTGTGCACTTAACTGAGGTGCTCCAATAGAATAAGATAATGTTTATAGTCCAAATATTATTAAGAGCTAATAATATTCGACATATCTATTTTTAGACTGGCAATCTAAAAATAGATTCTACCAAATATGTCTAAAAATAGAAGTCCATCTATTTTTTCCGACTTGACCAACCATCCACAAATAACATCCTGCAACTCATAGAACATGATCGACATGTCTAAAAATAGACATAGTTTAAAAATAGACTTGCGCCAAAAATAGCCTGCGGGCCCACTTAGTGAAGGTGACTTCTTTCCACTAAGCTCATCATCTTGTTGCAATCTCAACACACCAAATCCACCTTTCATGATAAGGATAATAGAGTGCAATTAGTCCTCGAAAGAGCTCACTCAGATGTATTTGGACCTTTCTTGAAAACCTCCATGATGAAGAACATGTATTATGTTATATTTGTAGATTATTTCTCATGTTAATACTATATTTTCTTCATGCAGAAGAAATACAAGACATTCTCAAAATTTTGTGAATTTAAAACACTTGTTGAGAAATAAAATGGTGGGAAAGGGAATGCTCCCATGAGTGACAAGAGTGTTGAATATGTGTCAAATGAGTTCAAGAAATTTTGTTCAAAATAAGGTATTCGATGAGATTTAATAACACCCCATAACCCATACCATAATGGGGTTTCTAAAAGGAAGAAAAAAAGTATTGTGGGAGATGCATGAAAAATGTTTCTAGATCAAGGCCTACCATTACACTTGTGGGCTGAAGCATGCAAAAAAACTATATATGTGCTGAAAAGGAGTCATCATCGGATTCTCAGGATGAGTACACTAGAAGAAGATTTTTTAGCGAAGAAACCATATGTTTCACACTTCAGGATCTTTGGTTCATCAATTTACTATCATGTTTCCAAGGATGTAAGAAAAAATCTATAACTGAAAGTAGAGTTAGGGATATTTTTGGGGTACACTAATACACATCAAAACTATAGGGTGTACCTACCATCTCACAGGATGAAATTTGTTCGTAGAAATGTGAAGTTTGATGAAGACAATGCCATGATATGTTCCCTTGACTGGGACCTTTATTTGCGTGCAGATGAGGAGATTTAATCTCCAACAGAAGAACCGTAGGATGTTGAGGAGAAGCCACAAGAAGAGGAGCAAAGATTGGAAGCACCCATTCATGTAGAGATATCCAGAGATGGAAGAAATCACACTAGGGAAGCTGAAAAATTATTGCATGAGTCTAGAGAGAATTTGGGAGAACCCAAATCACAACACAGGTAGAGGAGGTAACCAAATCGGTACACTAGGCACATGGCTCTGATGACTGAGCTAGTTGAGACATAACCATCCTCATTTGAGGAATAAGTGTAGAAGCAAATATGGGTTGATTCCATGGTAGAGGAATATGATTCCATAGTCAGAAATAGTGTTTGGCAAGTGGTCCCAAGATGAGAGAATAAGTCAATGGTAGGTTCATGGTGGATATACAAGGTAGAGGAAGCAACATACGGAAGGATCGACAAACACAAGGCTATATTTGAGGCTAAGGGGTTCTCTCAGGTGGAGGGAATTGATTACAGGGAGACCTTTTCTCTAGTAGCAAGGTACTCTTCTACCAGATTAATTCTAGCACTTGTAATGCAAATGGGATGGAAAATCCATCAAATGGATGGGAGGACAACATTCCTCAATGGAGTGATTAAGGAGGAGGTGTACATTGAACAACCAAAAATATTTGAGACCTTTGACAAAGAGTCACAGTGTGTGCAGACTCAAACTAGTGTTGTATGGATTGAAACAAGCACCTCGTACTTGGTACACCATGATTGACGATATTTCACTACGTGGGGCTTCACCAAAAGTGAAGCAGATGAAAAAATTTACCATATTGTTGTTGAAGCTAAATTGTTTATTATATTATTATATGTCGTGATTTGATTTTAACCAGTGATGAGAAGTTGATAAAATATTGCAAAGATTAACTTGAGGGATAATTCGAGATGAAGGACATGGGACACATGCATTATTTCCTCAGTTTGGAAGTATGGAAAGGAGATGGGGAACTATTTGTCTCTTAGGGCAAGTATTCCAACAAGATACTAAAGA
Organism: Pinus albicaulis; assembly: GCA_034641835.2. NCBI lineage: Eukaryota > Viridiplantae > Streptophyta > Pinopsida > Pinales > Pinaceae > Pinus > Pinus albicaulis. The sequence continues at coordinate 628,252,054 of CM076569.1, forward strand.
AGTTATGCATGGAGGGTAGCAAACCCATGGACACTCCTCTGGTATGAAGTTGGAGGAAATAGAATGCCACTTTAGGTGAGGAGGCGGAGGCCACTATTTATAGGCAGCTTGTGGGTTCACTTGTGTACTTTGTGAACACATGAAAAAATATGTGTTATGTGGTTAACTAGCTTATTCAAGCAATGGTTAAGCCAACCAAAATATATTAGAAGGCTACCAAACATGTGTTGAGATACCACAATGGCACTACTCAGTATGGTCTTTAATACAAATAAAGAGAGGGAGTGAACCTTCAAGGATTCACATACGTAGATTGGGCAGGTAGTCCATCATATCAAAAGAGCCTTTTAGGAGGAGTCTTCAGTATTGGATCAATAACAATTTCTTGGTACAACATGAAGCAGAGATCATTTTCATTCAGTTCAATAGAGGTATAGTACATGGTTGCTAGTCAAGAAGCTTGTGAAAATATCTCGATAAGGAAGATACTTTTTGGGTTATTTGGTGAGATGATGGATCCTACTGTGATTTACTGTGAAAATAAGAGTTTTATCAAACTCTCTAAAAATATAGTTTTTCATCGACGATCTAAGCATATCGACATATGGTATCATCATCTACGAGATTATGTGCAGAGGAAGATTATGTTTTTGGAGTACATTACTATAGAGGAATGTGATCCATATATTTTTACAAAGGCACTGTCAAGAGGAAAATTTGAGCTCCATAGAGACAGGATTGGGGTATTTTATAATCCCTTTCTTGTTGAGAGGGAGTGTTGAAAATTTCAACAAGAAAATATTGATTTAATTTTCCCTTGAATTAAATTAGCAGAAAAACGATATTCCAAATCACAAGACAACAGGAATGTGTTAACGAATTTAGTTTGACTTAGCTGGCTCAGTTAATTTGAGTTGAGGGCCTAACTTGAGTCATGTAGAGTGTTTCGTAAATTTTAGGAGCCTAGTTTGAGTTTAATTTTTGTTGTAATAATTTAATTCAGTTAAATTGAGTTAAATTCGATTAAACTAGTTCCAACTACTGGAGGAACTAGTGGGAAGTCTAGTAGTGGGGTGTGTACTCAGTGATCAACTAGTTAACTGATAAATCAATCATAATTAACTCATGCATGCAAGAAATATGAGTAACCCGGTAGAGATTGGATTTCAAGGGAAGCGTACTATCAAATGTATAATTATCCAAGTTGTACAGGTGGTGCATGCAGTCAGAGAAGGACCTATAGGGATTGCGTAGTTCAGGAAGGGGATTTTCCTAATTAATAGAGAGATAATTCCAAATAAAATAACACAATTAAATAAGGGCCTGGAAGGAAACATAATTAGATAAGTATTGGCTAGAGTTAGTTTGTGAGGTAGTGAGATAGATTACATTTGTGCAGAGATTGTTCAGGCCTTAAAAAGCATTGTATTTCTTCGTTATTTTTTAATTAATGCAATACATATAAGAAGGGGTTTTGAGCAACATATTTCCCCTAGATATTTCCTCTTGTTATGTGTGTTAATTGGTTCATGTAGCATGTTATTAGTATTTCTTCTCAATCATGAATTTATTTATGTAGATGAGTAGATCATATTTAAGTATTATGTTTTAGAACATTACATGAGAAATATTGAATCTACTATTAATTTCTACATTGGTTATATTTTATGTCAATCTAGATATTTTGGACCCATGTTGTATGGATGCATTATGTACATAAATGTTTCTTTTTTTTTAGCGATAATGTAAATACGATTTACTATGTAAATTAATATGGGAAAGAGTGATAAAATATAATTTCACATTCCAGAAAGTTGTAGACAGTTGTGTAAGGCCTTGCTGGAGGGGTTGATGGCACTTTCCTTCCTGAATTTCCTATCCCTAGAGATAGATTATCTTAGTAAGGGAAAATAGTTGTCAAAGATGGTAAAGAGGGGAAATAACATGAGTTAACTCTGTTGATTTTGAAGCCTGTTGGAGGAGGCCCAAAAATTCCTCATAGACGGGACGTTTTCAGAGGAATAGGAAGGATGCCGCCAAGATGAATCCTATATTGGAACAGTTATGGTCATGAGAATTCTTGAGCTGGTTTTCCAGTGGAATTCCATAACTTTATAGATGTGAAAATGACTGAATATGCTTGCAGAAACTAGTTCCAGTTGGCTAGGAGGAGTAGCAAAAAAAATTAACTAATCATTTGTATATTGTGTTAAAAGTGATTTTTCTATATTATTGTTAAAATATTATATGTAAATATTGAGAGGAAGTGAGTCTAGTGCTTAGAAAGGAATTATTGGATGTGCAAGTTACTTTATTGTATTACCAATCTTATGAATTTATTTAGCAAGTGCTAAGAAAGTTTGCACTTGGTGCATTTATTGATCATTTCTTTGATTGAAGAGCTAGGCGATCTCTAAGTACTTGTGGAAGTATTTGCATAAGTAATTATTAGTTAAAATTATTTAATTTGATTGAAAAAATTATGATCAACATGATTATGTTGGATTAGTTAGTCATACATTACAAGGCAATTTCCATGGAATGTCGAAGGATTGTCAAACCATTCATAGAATTCCTGTGTAAAAGTGACCATGATTGTTTAGTAATTGCTAAGTAATGGTAATTTGGTATAGAAATTTTTTTTGGTGCTATGAATTTGAATAATGAATAACTGATGGAAAGTGGAATTTGCGTATTTTTGTAGTCACAAATGCTTATGAATATTGAAATTTTTTATTTTTTTTTGTCTATGGTTATTTCTTTGAAATGAAAAACTCCATTTTGAAAGGGAAATATCCCCTTTATGGTCGTTTATATTGTTATGTCATGTGTAACATTTAAAGTTCTAGTGGAAGATGAACATCGAGGAAAATGTTCCCTTTAAGGGGGCGAGTATGTAATTTATCCCTATTGTACTCCCATAAAACTCGTAATAGTTACAAAATTAAATTATTTTTAGTTTATTTAACGAAATCAAGAAACAGTTAGGTCTCTGAACAATTACAAACCACCATGGGATTTCATATCATTTGATTATTTTCTTGGTCAATGGGATATGAAAAAATAAACCATATAATTACAATTTGTGCAACAACAATTAGATGGCCAGTAATCTCTGCAATAGTATGAATCACATCATGTGACCATGCCACTATATTTTTCATAAGCGTCTGAGAGATGGAAAAAAAACTAGACACTCATAATGTTAAATTACAGTCTAATCACCTTTTTATCGATATTTCTCAGAGTCTCGAACAAGAGTAGGATCATAAATTTACAGACTTCATAATAAAACTATATTATTGAGCTAGTATTTTGGCATGAGATTTGAAGCCAAATCCCATTCATGCCTTCCAATATAATAGATTACGCCTGACACAGTTGAATTGTGTAAACATATCCAATTCTTAGTTTGAGAAAGTTCCACGATTGGTGCATCCATTGGGTATGATTTCTCTAGATCGAGGATGATGGTGAATTCATTTCATTGAACTCCAACCTTTAACATGCTGGCATGCAAGTAACCGACTTCTAGATACTACACTCAAGAGATAAGTACTCGTATCATTATTCCTCAAAGTAGAATTTTCATATGAGTCCTTTTATATTTAAAATAAGATAAAGTATATTTGATTGTATTTCAAAAATATATATAATATTGCATATGCATCTTATGTGAGAAAAGATAGGATGCATGCTCTGAAGTTTTGTGCATGCAGATAACCCACACTAGTTTTCTTAGTAAAGAAAATATGTTACTGCATGTAGATAAAGATTGCTATTATGTTAAAATTTTGGAAAGAATATGAATATATATATATATGTGGATCTTATGTAAGAAAATATAGGATGCATGCTTATTTTTTAAAAGGGAATTCATATGGATCTCGTGTATGAAATGATAAGAAATTAAAGTTATTTTCTTGAAAATGAATATGGATTAAAGATTTTAATTCATGAAATATTTTCATGGTGGTGAAAAATAAAAGAGAAGTGTTAATTAGATTAATTTTCTTGTAAGGGTTTTCATGAATATGTATGCATATATTACCCATGTTATTTATTCAAAGACTGCAAGGATTTGAGTGCAGAAACATTGCATAGTAATTTTTTTGCATGAATTGATGAAAATAGATATAGTTTTCCTAAAATATTCATGTGAATATTGTTTATACAAGAACAAGAAAACATGCTTATTTCTTGAAAATATTATGTGATTGTGTTAAAAAAAAACATGTTGCATGCACAAAGGGTAGTTATTGTGATATAGAATATATGTTTTTGTGTGTAGACAAAGAAATTTATTATGCAATTTTATTGAAAATAATAATATCTTTAAAATTTTGCCTTGCTAGATAGATTGTGTCAATTTATTGATTTAAGTGCATAAAAGGTTAAGTTAACCTTGTTATTCCTACCTAGTTTTTTATGCATAAAATATTGTTAGCTATGGTTATTTCTTGAAAGGGAAACAAGATAAACTTGCAGATAGAAAGATGGAGAATTAAGGTCATATTATCTTTCTTTTGAAAAAGAAGTATGTATTTGTTACTTGAAAATAATAGCTTATGATGGTGGAAGTCTAGAGAAGGGAATATGTGTTGCATACATTAAAGAAAGGATATTATGATAAGCTCATGAATGCACAAATAATAATCATTATGTTATAGAGATATGTTATTTTTATGGATAAAAGAAATATTTAGGTATATTTATTTAAAAACATTATATGTGATTACTTTTATGCTATCATAACCATTATTTTATTTTCTTTTGGAATACGATGTATATGCATGTGAGATTTGTTTTAGGGTTCATATGGAAAGAATATACATTTGTCTGTGGCAAAACATGTTATGGTTAGGCTACATTGGAAAATATATTTTTGGAAAGTATATGCATTTTCATGCATAGAAAAAACATTCATTGTGTTAGTTTTCTTTACTTATTTGCATAGACCAAAAGTATAGTGGAATGGCTAGTTATTTTGGTAAATTTCATGCAATTCACACACATGAAAAATCATAGCTTATGTGTTAGTTTCATTTAAAGGAATTCCTAAAAAGTTCTAGTGATTAGTCTTGCAAGAATGTGTTCTTGTGTGAGGAGAAATATTATTTAATGTGGTATTGTTTATAGACAGGCATTGATGGTTATACAAGTATAACTAATCCATATGCAATGTTGTTAAAGGAAACATGTTGCGATATTTTGTTTCCATTTCTTTAATGTACATTTAGATATGGTGAAACACCACTAGTTTAGATTTATGAATTGGTTGATTAATACTTGATTTAATCATGATGTCAAACATTATTGATAGTAGTAGTTACAAGAAAATGTGGCAACAAATGAAAAGATGGATTATGTTTTCAATTATGGTAGGAAATAATATAGTGGTTTTTGGAGATTAAATTTATGTCAGTTGCAGGACTAATGGCAATATCTAGGCCCGAAAGACACAATGATCAAGGGTTTGTGGGTAAATTATGTCATGTTGATTGTAATAACTTGGATTATGTTTTCTATTATGGTAGGAAATAAGTTAGTGGTTTGTGGAGATTAAATTTATGTTATTTGCACGATTAATGGCAATATCTAGGCCCTAAAGACACAATTCTCAAGGGTTTGTGGGTAAATTATGTCATGTTGATTGTAATAACTTGTAAGGTTTGTGGGTAAATTATGTCATGTTGATTGTAATAACTTATAACGAGTTACATTGTTTATAGTATGATATTAATTATAATATTTTATGACAATGGTCAAGAGATGGACTCCCTTATAACCATTAAGTGAGGGATGAAAACCCTCAAGAGAATTTAATAATAAAATTAAACGTTTGTTGGTTTTCACACTATGGTGTTTTTGGGGTATATAGATGTATAATGATGTGATTGCCTATTGTGCTACTTTTATGATGTGGATTCCTTGCATGATCTTATGTTTATAATATCAAGTATGTGATTAGCTAATATAGTTAAAAGAACCATGAAAATGATGCAAGGTTACATCAAAAAGTTTATGTTAATATGCTACAATAGTGGTTGTTAATGGTTATGTAACTTACTATTATTTTACTAAAGTTATTATATGTAATGATGAATATTCTATCTAGTGGTTAATGAAAAATATGGAAAATTAATTTTGGAAAGTTAACTTACTATAATTTTATTGAATTTATTCTATGTAATGATTAAGATTCTATCTAGTGGTTAATGAGAAATATGGAATAGTAATTTTGGATAGTTACCCATGCAAGGTTAGTGGTTAATGAGAAACATGCAATAGTAGTTTTGGATAGTTACCCATTGGTCAGTTGTGTAAATATTTTTTAATCCTATACATTCCCATGTGAGGTTACTGGGGGATGTTACATTATTACATTATTTCATGCATAGAAACAACATTCATTGTGTTAGTTTTATCTACTTATTTCCATGGACAAAGTAATAGTGGAATGGCTAGCTATTTTGGTAAATTTCATGCAATTCACACACATGAGAATCATAACTTATGTGCAAGTTTCCTTTAAAGGAATGTCTAAACAATTCTAGCCATTTGCCTTGCAGTAATGTGTGCTTATGCATTGATGGTTATACACGTATAACTAATCCATATGAAATGTTGTTAAAGGAAACATGTTGAGATATTTTGTTTCCATTTCTTTAATGTACATGTATATATGGTGAAACATCAGTAGTGTAGATTGATGAATTGGTTGATTAATACTTGATTTAATCATGCTCTCAAACATTATTGATAGTAGTAATTGCAAGAAAAGGTGGTGACAAATGAAAAGATGGATTATGTTTTCTATTATGGAAGGAAATAAGTTAGTGGTTTGTGGAGATTAAAGTTATGTCAGTTGCAAGACTGATGGCAATATCTACCCCCTAAAGACACAATGCTCAAGGGATTGTGGGTGAATTATGTCATGTTGATTATAATAACTTATAACTAATTACATTGTTTATGATATGATATTCATTGTAATATTTTATGACATGGTCAAGAGATGGACTCCCTTATAACCATTAAGTGAGGGGTGACCACCCTCATGATAATTTAATAATAAAAATAAACGTTTGTTGGTTTTGACCCTATGGTGTTTCCGGGGTATATAAATGTCTAATGATGTGGTTGCCTGTTGTACTACTTTTATGATGTGGATTCCTTGCATGATCTTATGTTTATAGTATCAAGTATGTGATTAGCTAATCTAGTTAAAAGAACCATGGAAATGATGCAAGGTTACATCAAAAAGTTTATGTTAATATGCTACAGTAGTGGATGTTAATGGTTATGTAACTTACTATTATTTTATTGTATGTAATGATGAAGATTCTATTTAGTGGTTAATAAGAAATATGGAATAGTAATTTTGGATAGTTACCGGTGGGTATGTTGTGTAAATATTTTTTAATCCTATACATTCCCATGCGAGGTTACTAGGAGATGTTACATTATTACATTGAATAACACATGCATGAGTGGATTAAAAATTTTAAAAATGAAATTTTAATTGATTAATTATTTTTTAAAATTTATTTTTGAAAATAATTGAAATCTAAATTTATGATATCAAGAAAATTTATTTTAAATTTAACAAGTAATATTTTTCCTAATTATTTAAATTAAATTACTTTTCCTATGTATTTTCCCAAATTTAAATTATCTTTTTATATCTTGTTCTTGAATTTAATATATATTTTTTCTCTCTTTATTTTGTTTTAGGTTAAGATCATATTGACATTTCAATCCATTATGATTGATTTAGTATTTGATGATGAGTGGTGAGACCACTAGAAACATTGAACCTCGGTAAACATACACACATCTTCAAGAAACTGACATCAACAATATGCCCCCTTTTTTTAAATAATTGAACTTTCTCCACTTTTCAAATAAAATTTAAATATATATATATATATATATATATATATATATATAATTGCGAATGGATTTTATATTTTTTTGTGTTATAAAAATATGATAGTAATGATTTTCATTTAAAAATATAAATATAGTTAAAATTCCTTTTATTTAAATGTAAATATCAAAACATAGTTTTCTCGTGTTTGTATTATTTAAATTATCGAGTTATATTAGAACTCAATTCAATTTCGATAATTCATTTAATCTTTTCTCATTTTCAATGTAAAACATTGATAATTAAAATCCATGAATGAAAGACTTTATTATTATTATTGTTATAAACATCAATTTGAGATGCAAGTTTATTTTTACATCCAAAAACAATTTCTTGGTATTACACATATATGCAAAGTATTCACTCTAGTACATGTATTCATCATATCTATTTTGAAGAAAATTTTATACCTGTCAGGCATCCTCAATGATGGATGAATCCAATGTCGAAAAATATCTTAAACAATGAACTTCATAAATTAAAAAGGTAGAATTTATGTACCATATACATCATAAATAATGGGTTTCTTCCTTAGTTGTAAACTTTGATGATGAAGTTAGGGCTGTTTTATTTCTATGCTCATTGTCAGAAAGTTGGAATGTTTTATTTAGGGTCATTAGTAAATCTGTCTTTGGATCTAGTACTTTAAAGTTTGATGATGTTGTCGGTGGCATCCATAGCGAGGAAATGCAATGTAAAAGCTCTGGTGAGACATCATGTAATGCTTTGAGTGCAGATACTAGGGGAATACATATGGAAAGAGGAAAGAGCCTATGATATCGCAGTAAGTCAAGGAAAAAAAAATCCAAGTCTAGATCGGGGATAATGTGCTGGAAATGCAGGAAGAAAGGACACTTGAAGAAAGACTGTAAGTCTCAGAAGGGAAAAAAAGGAGACACACAACAAGAAAAAAATCATGAAGAGAATGTGACAGGTGATGTGTTGCAAGATGCTTTGATTATTTCTTTAGAAAATGTTATTTATGCTAGGGTGGTAGATTCAGGGGCCTCATTCCATGCCACACTTGATAATAAACATTTTCATGACTATGTTCAAGGATATTTTGAAAAGTTTCATCTTGGTGATGATAAACACTGTAAAATCATTGTAATTGGTAAAGTTATTGTTAAAAAATAGAATAGAAACCAATGGTTATTAAATGAGTTAAGGAAAAAAAAACATGATTTCAAAAGGGCAGTTAGGCAATTAAGGTTGTGTGACAAATTTTACAGATAAAACCTGGAAGGTCACTAAAGGAGCCCTGGTAATAGAAAAAGGAGAAATGATTGGTACATTATATGTATGCAATGAGATTTCTAATTGTGTTAATTCTTTAAACTCCACAGGAACATATGAAACATTATGACATGATAGGCTCACACACATGAGTGAGAAGGGATGAATATTCTTCACTCAATAAATTTGTTTCCAGGTTTGAAGAATATTGATTTGGATTTCTGTGAGAATTTTGTTTATGAAAAATAAAAGAGAGACATATTTCTTAGAGTTGGGAAAGAAAATAAGAGCGAAAAATTAGAGCTTGTGCATACATATGTATGAGACCTATTCAGGTATCATCTCTTAGTGGATCTCATTATTATGTTACTTTTATTGGTGATGTAACTAGAGAAACTTGAATTTATTGTATTCAGAATAAATCTGATGTATTTGATACTTTCAAGAAATTGAAATCTTTGGCCGAGATTGAGATAAGAGAGAATTTTAAGTGTCTCATATCAAATAATAGATGTGAATATTGTAGAAAAAAATTTCATAGGTATTGTTTAGAGCATGGAATTTGTAGAGAGAAGATAGTTCCAGTAACACCAAAGGAAAATGGTGTATCAGAAAGGATGAACTTGACAATCAAGGAGCGTGCAAGGTGCATGTGATTGTATGCATAATTTCCTTTACAATTTTGGGAAGATGTTGTAGATATTTTTGTATATCTAATAAACACAGGGCCTTCAACTTCCTTGGATGGTGGTATTCTAGAGGAGGAATGAATAGGTAAAAAGGTAAACTACTCTTTTTTAAAATATTTTGGTTGTGAAGCCTTTGTCCATATTAATAAATAAAATAGAATAAATCTTGAGGAGAAATCAAAGGAATGTACCTTTATTGGATATGGTGTTAAGGATTTTGGTTATCGCTTATATGATTATGAAAATCACAAAATCATTAGGAGAAAAGATGTAATATTCAATGAAAAGGTCTTGTATAAGGATCAGATGCAGGAAAAGAAACAAGAAAAATAAAACAAAGAATACACATTTCTTGATGAGATCATACAAAAAATAAATGTGCCTGAAAATAATAATAATCAACAGCCACAATAACTACAACCACCACAAAAACAACATGCACCTTAAACACCTAAAAGTGGTGTCAGGATATCTACCAAGATAAGTAGACCTGCCGAATGATACTCTCCTTCATTATGTTATGTATTATTGACTGATTTTGGTGAACCAAAATGTTATGAAGAAGAAATTAAGTTAGAAACCATGAAGAAGTAAGAGCTAGCCATGAAAGAAGAGATGGAATCCTTAATACATAACTAGGCTTGGGACTTAGTCAAGTTTCTTGCATGTAAAACAACATTGGAGAATAAATGGGTTTATAGGTTGAAGGAATAAGATGGAGGAAAATAAAGGTATAAAGCTAGACTTGTGGTGAATGGGTTTGCACAGAAGAAAGGTATTGAATTTAATGAAATATTTTCTCCTGTTGTTAAAATGACTTCAATCAGAACTATTTTAAGTCTTTTAAGAACGCAAGATTTTCATCTTGAACAATTATATGTAGAGACAACATTTCTCGATGGATATTGAGAGGAAGAGATCTATATGTAGGAACTACAAGGATGTGAGGTCAAAGGGAAGTAAAAAATAGTAGCTCCAAGGCAGTGGTATCTAAAACTTGACAGGTTTATGTCTGAACAAGGTTATATTAGATGTCACTTTAATCATTTTGTTTATCTCAAAAAGAAAAATGATGGCAGCTATATTATCTTGTTATTGTATGTAGATGACATGCTTGTTGCAGGGTCTAACATGCAGGAAATAAATGTGCACAAATTAAAATTGAAAAAAATCATTTGCAATGAAGGGTTTGGGAGATGCAAAACAAATCCTTCGTATGAGAATAACTAGAGAAAAAAAAAATTAACATTGTCTTAGAATGAGGACATACAAAATATTTCAAAAATACTTAATATGCAGAATGAAAAACCAGTTAGTACACCTTTGGCTAGCCATTTCAAAATTAGTAAGAAGATGTCCCCCAAGACACAAGAAGAAATGGATTATATGTCTAAAGCTCCATATGAATTAGTAGTTGAAGCTTAATGCATGGAATGGTCTGCACAAGGCCTGATATTTCATATGTAGTGGGATTTTTAAGAAGGTACATGAAAAATCTAGGAAAATAACATTGGATGGTAGTGAAATGGATTCTTAGATATTTGAGAGGTACCACAAATCAAGAATTATGCTTTGGTGGCTCAAACATTTCTCCACAGGGATATGTTGATGCAGATATGGAAAGTGATAAAGATAATTGGAGGAGGACTACAGGTTATGTATTTACTGTAGGTGGAACAACATTTAGTTGAGTTTCAAAAATGCAAAGTGTTGTTGCACTTTCAAAAATAGAAGCAAAGTATGTTGCTGCTACAAAGTCTAATGAAGAAATGATTTGTTTACAAAATTTTATGGATGAATTGGGTAAGGAGTAGGAAATGGGAAGGTTATATAGTGACAACAAGAGTTTCATTCATCTTGGAAAGAACACAACATTTAATTCCAAGGATAAACTTATACAACTCAAGTACCATTTCATACGGTTAGTGTTGGAAGATGGACAATTGAAGCTCGAAAGTATAAACGCTAGCAAAAATCCTACATATATGTTAAAAAAAGTTATTGCCAAGGAGAAACTGAGATTCTGCTCAGTTTCAATTGGTATTCAAGTATGATGATGAAGATGAGAAATAGCTAGGTCCAAAGTGGAGTAATTGTCTAAAAAATGAAGCAGCGGTATAACCGTTTATATAGAGGAGGTATTGGATGTTTCTCCATGGATGTAGACCATGTTGGGTGAACCACATATATTTGTGTCTCGTTTTATAATTTTTTTGTGTTTGTATTTCCACATATTTTTATGTGTTCTATTTTTCTATAAGATATAATTTTCTCACACTTGAAAAGGTTGTAACTCTATAATTTCAGATATTTAAGATCTAAAAATTAGTCCTATGGTAGCCCTCTAAGTCGTCATTTGAATGCCACAGGTGAGACCTAATTTGGATTCTTCAAGGTAAATTTATTCCCAATATCCCATAATGACTTGGTTCAGTATAGTGAACTTGTACAACGTGTCACGTGCAATTTTTTTAACCTTTGGCCCTGAAACTGACATGAAAGAAACTACAGTCCGTCAATTTTGTCCACTTTTTACAGAATTCAAATCTGTTGTCTGAAACAAAATTTATGACGATTTTTCTTCGGTCGGTTGTTTGAGATAAAATTCGGGAGCCTACAAAAACCCTAAATTCCTCAGATCATATCTCCGAAAATTTAGTGAACCAAGATCTAGAATTTTTACATGAAGTTCCTGAGGATTTTGGTTTCTCATGGTGATCCTTTATATAAAGAAATTCATAGCGAAAATTCCAAGATGTCTTGTTTGTAGCAGTGAAACCCTAGAATCCAAAGTTGTGATATCAAATGTTAAGAAACCAACTCACAAAATAGAATAAAATATAAATAAACGACTTAGAAATCAGTCTCTTTGAGGGGGAAAATTCCTTTACATTACATAAATGAACAATTCTTCGATTATACAAATGAAAAAACCTACCTTCTATGTATAAGAGTATAAGTAGTTTCAATATAACAAAATTGGGACTAGATGGGCACACCAATAACAATAATGGGGCTACACCTGTGGGACATAATAATAAAAATATTGGGAATACATAGGCATAACAATAACAATAACGAGGCTACACTAATAATAAAAATAAGGGGATACAATAGTATTATAGGGACCTAACAACTTGGGACATGTTGTTTCCAAGGAAGGCATAATAGTGGACCCAGAAAAGATCAGTGCTATCATGGAATGAGAAGATCCTAGGAATGTGGATGAAGTCACATCATTCATAGGATTAATAGGTTACTATAGGAGGTCCATTAGGAACTTCTCATGGATTTACTATCCTATTACATCATTGTAGATGAAAGGAACGAAATTTGAATGGATAGGGGAATGTGAAACTAGTTTTGAGCAGTTGAAGAGAATGCTTAAAAATGATCCAATTGTAAAGATTACAGATCCAGATAAAGAGTTAATGGTGTGTGTAGATGCTTGAAAGAGAGGACTTGGTGGGCTCGCGATGTAGGAGGGAAAGGTGGTATGCTACGAGTCAAGGAAACTGGATGAGAATGAGAAGAACTATGTGACACGTGGTCTTGAGTTGGCAACGATCATTCATGCATTAGATATGTGGAGGCACTATCTTCTTGGTAGGAGTTTTGTGTTGATGAGTGATCATAGTGGGCTAAGATACTTGTTTTAATTACATAATTTGAGTGTCAGGTAAACTAAATGGTTGGCCACGCTTAGTGAGTTTGACTTCGAGATCAAGTACATTAAGGATAAGGAGATTAGGGTTTTCGATGCTCTTAGTATAAGAGTGAATATGAATCACATAAAAACTATGAGTTCATATGGAAAAATTTATAAGATTAATTCTTACAGGCAAGACAATAAGATGACAAGTACCAACAACTTAGGAACATGTTACAATAATAGGGTATAGGTGATTAAGATGTGGATTATCATATCACAATAAATGGTTTGATCAAATTTAGGGACAAGATAATATGTGTTGGATAAAAATGAACTCATGAAGCTTGTATTAAGGAAATTTCATGTTAATACATATTCAGGTCACCCGGGATATCAAAAGACATTTATAGTTGTGAAGAAGTTATACTCTTGGTTGAATTTGATGAAAGAGGTAGTTGAGTTCGTTGCAAGGGTTTTGGAATATCAATAGGTAAAAGAAGATTGTAATAATTCAAGTGGTCTATTGCAACTAATTCTGGTTTTGGAATGAAAATGGGAGGTCATTTCCACGGATTTCATCACATGTTTTCTGAGGACATCAAGATAGCATGATTCCATCATGGTTGTGATTGACAGGTTGACAAAGGAGCTCACTTCATTCTAGTGAAGTCTACTAATTTAGCTAGTGAGGTAGCTCAAGTCTTCACGAGGGAGATAGTGAGGTTGCATGGTATTCCTAAGAATATTGTATTTGACAGAGATTCCAAGTTGACTTATAGGTTTTGGAAGGAGTTATTTTCAGGTTTGGGTACACAGTTTTCCTTTAGTAAAAATTATCATCTGAAGAGAGATTTAAAAACAGAGAGGGTTAACAAGATTCTAGAGGAAATTTTGAGAATGTATGTCACGCACCTATAGAGGAGGTGGGAGGAGTATCTTCCATTGATTTTGTTTTCTTAAAAAAATGTGTATCAAGAGTCACCGAGGATGAGTCTATACTTTATGGGTGGAGTTGTAATAATCCTATTAGTTGGAGTGATCTAGTAAATATGGTATTAATATGACGAAACATGTTGGAATATATGGATTAGGAAATGTAGGTTATCAAGAAGATTATAAAGGTATCACGTGACAATAATAAGAGTTATCCATACCAACATAGGGCATTTAAGTATTTTTAAGTTGGGGAACATGTGTACTTGTGCATCAAGCCCAAGAATAGCTCCTTAAGGATTGGGTCATGTGCAAGGTTGGCACCTCGGTATTGAGGGCCTTTTAATATACTTGAGAGTATTGGACCGATGGCCTATAGACTTGCACTACCTCAAGAAATGAAAGTCCATGATGTTTTCCATGTTTCATTGCTTAAAAGATATGTGAAATGTGTTGATCACGTGATTTACTAGTTTGTATTTTAGGTGGAGCCCAAAGGAGAATTCCAGCTGAAACCTCAATGCATATTGTAGCGGAAACAAATCATGCTCTCGAACTCGGAAATTGAGCAAGTGAAAGCAGAGTGGAAGCGCTTTGGGCCCAATGAAGCTACATTGGAGATGTATGATCAGATGTGGGCTATGTATCCTTCATTATTTTACAGTTGATACTTAGGATTTTTGGTATATGTAAATATTTATGTATGGTTGTTATTGTAAATAATAATGAGATATGTTATAAAGCTCCAATAAGCAGTATGCTTGTCATGTAGGTTTTTCTTATCAGTAGGTTTTTCATTGTAAATACTACATTGAGCTAATTTATAAAGCCCCATAAGAAATATGTTTTGTTTTAATCATTTTTCTAGTCATAGGTTTCATAAAACACGGAGGACAATGTTCACCTAAGTGGGAGGGCTCTGTAACAACCCTGGGTCAAAATTTCATGTAATAAATTAAATAAAGGAAAAATAATAAGACCAAGGTCATGGGACACATATTCCAATATGAATGCTGGAAAATAATCCCAATGGGTATCGCTTGTTGTTTATTATGGCTAAGGAAACTGTCAGAGGAATTGGAAAAGTATTTGGAAAGGAAAATAGGAAATAATTGGCCTTTTATTTATGAAAATAAAGGAAAATAGGAGAAAAGGGAGATGTTAGGTCACAAGTTTGCATGAGAGGGAAATTAAAGGAAAACTAGAGGAAATTGAAGAAAATATAGGCCTCGATAATAAAAAAGCTTATGAGGATCAATTAATAGCTTTTTCTTAGTTTATTTTTGGAGCTCTCTTTATTCTCCCATACTAAATCACACTTAGATCATTCTTGGATCACTCTAGCATCAAAGAAAGGAAGTAAAGGAAGGAAAAGGAAGGAAAATGAAAGAAAAGGAAGGTCAAGGAAAGAAAGGGACAAGAAAAAAAATGTTGGATCAAGTAGCTTCAATAGGAAGAATTGTAGCTAACATGTTGGATGTGACTTCCTAGCTAGTTTTTGAATGCATGATACATGAATTTATGTATTTGGTTCTCTTGCTATCATTGGAATGGGTTTTGGCAGGTCTAATAGTGGTTTTAGTCTTGCCTTTCCATTTCTAGATAACCATGGTGCGATGCGATTCTTTTATTTGTTTGAGATTTGGATTTTGAGATGGTTTTGGAACTGAGTGAGGTTGTCTCATAAGAATTCCCATGGGTTGGGTGGTGTAGGCGGTTTAGTCTCTTGGAATCCCTCAATGGGTGGGTGGTGATAAGAAAATTCCTCAAGGTAATGGTGAGGAAATTATGAGTCATCCAAGCTTGTTTTGGGCTTAGTGATATCTTGCTTGGTTTTGGCGAAATCACAGTAGCCATAGGGCGGAGGCGGTTTAATCTCTGGGAAGCCATGGTTGTTTATGTTTTGGTTTTTTAGTTGATCTATTGATCATTTTTGTAAATATTGTAGGAGAATGAGGGTGGAGGTGGTTTAATCTTCGGGAAGCCTTGGTTGTTATGTATTGATTCCCACATACATGCTTCGAATATGGCATGGAGGTGATTGGCTGAAAGAACGATTTGGCTCAGCTCAATCTATGGTCGGGTGGTGAATGGAAGTCCCTAACTTGGTTGAATTTTTCTTATGTTAATAAGAGCTCTATTTAGATTGTTTTATATGAGTACTTATAATTTTTATTATGTGGCTTTGATGGTTTTTCTATCATTGTTATCATTCTAGTTATATGTTGGTCATAATCATGGTTTCATAACAGGCTCTAACTATGGATCTTGATATGTTTTTATTAGTGGATGAATGGTTAATGAATGCATGCACTAACAAATGTTATTGCAACTATTGTGAGAGGGAATTATACCTTCCTTGTGATTATCATATAAGTTTTAGACATATATGTTCATATATGGATTCATGACCTATAGATTACATGTTCACCATATGTTTTACGAAATTAATGTCATGGTTAGGCCTGGTTTGGTCAATTCCTTTATCACGTTTTGTATGAATGGCTTTGTAATAATGTTATTTATCATTCTCGAAAATATCATTGAGCTATAGGCAGTGGTCTAGAGGCTAGCCTGAAATGATGACTCAAAATTCTAGACCAAAACACATGAACTAGAATATTTGGGCCATAACCACACCCTTAAAGGCTCGTGCATCTGGTTGGAGGCCTACAACTGCATGGAATCCACTAAAAAATCAATCCAACTTAGTGATAGACACATGGAGTGGTTTTTTAGCTCCTGGGTTCCCTATATATCCCGAGGAAGGTTAGTAAAGTTCTCGTTTGTCGACTCCACTTAATTAATTGTACTTAGGAGGTTGGGTCATGTCATATGCCCTCGAATCATGTTTACCTCAACAGACTAGTTAAAGTGGGTAAATGTGGGAGTCGACATTACAAAATTCGAGACAGGCTAAAAAAATGGGAAGATTGATTCATATTTTCCACAAAAAATATGAAATGTGCATGAAATGTGGCTTAAGTATTCGATTTATATGCATAGATGAAGTTTTGTATAATTTTTATTAATTAAAAGAGACTAATTTGTTCTTGAAACACAGAAAATTAGATGCCAAAATATTGTAAAGAAATCCTTAGTCTACAACATACAAAATTTAGGATACAAATCATAGAGTTTTGTCTTTCAAGATATTGGGTCTCAATAGTTATCAAGTGTCAAGATGACCCGAAAGCTACCTACTGATCTAAGAAAAACACCCTTATATAGATTTTGGCACCCCAATGAAAAATTATCTCTCTAATTGATATCCCTTCATCGAGATTGGGATGTTTTATTGATCACAATACTATTGATCAACACATTTTATAGTGTTCCGTCAACTCCTAGATATGGATTCTTGGTTATATTATGGTGTTAAAACAACAAAAAAATGGTATTATGGAATAATTTTTATTGTGATTTAACATGGAAATGATAAAAATTAAAATTACCATGACAAAAATTACCATGAAAATGCATGCCTAACAACATGCATCTAACCGTCTAGGATGAATGGGATAACCATAACCATACCACCCAATGAGCGCTCAACCTACATTAATACCACTATGTAATTCCACCTCCCATATTTACCCACTTTCACCAACCTTCTTAGGTAAACATGAGTTTAGGGATACTATGACATGCATCAACCTCCTAGATAATGTTAAGGAAATAGAATCTATGAACCAAGACTTAAATGACCTTCCTCGGGTGCTATATGACCCCAAAGGGTTAAACCACTCTTCTAGGTATCCAAACCTTAAGTTAACTTAACTTTTCACTAATATGGACTCCCATACACTAGCACAAAACTGTCAGATTTTGACTGTAACTTGGTAGCCGAACGCATGAATCCTGCAAGGGAGCGAATGCAGTATTTTTAACCTAGTTTTGTTCATGCGATCATGGGATTTGAGTCACTTTTTCAAGGCTATTCTCGAGACCACTACCCAGAACTTGACACAAATTTCCATAATGATAAATGACAAAAATAAAAGGTTTCTAACACAAAACTTAATCAAGGAATTGACTTAACCCGGTCTAACCATGACAATTATTCCATTGAACACATCGTAAACATGAAATATACAGGTCATGAATGCATATCTAACATAGATATCTAAAAATTATCTGAGAAACATAAAGAAGGAATAATGCCCTCTCACAATATTTGGAATACTAGCTATTAGGTCATGCATTCATTAACTAGTCATTTACAAGAAAAAACATGATAAGAGCCATAAATTGAATTTGTCATAAAACCATGCTTATATCCAACATATAAACAAATAAATAACATTGATAACATGACCATTAGATCCAAATAATGAAAGGTATAATTACTCATGAATTACAAGGGGAAAGATATCTTACCATTCATATGGAGAAACCAACCATGTCAGGGACTTCCATGTACCACTTGACCATAGATTGAGCTAAACCAAATATTTCTTTTATCCTATCACCCTTGTGTTGCATTCCAAGCATGAATGTTGTATCTCATGGGATAAATAGATGCGTAAAAAACCAAAGGAATCCATAGGTTAAACCACCTATACCCTCACACTATCGCGGTCTCACCTAAACCAGTCCTAAGATCACAAAACCACGCTGATATTGGATGCCTAAGAATTCCTTCACCATCCCTTGAGAAATTTTCTTATTTTTAGCCACCTATTGAGGCTTCCCAGAGAAAACCATATCCACCCTAACCCTTGGTATTTTCCTGATGCCACCCCACCTAGATCCAAAAATACTTCTGACAATCTAAAGCTCAATCGATAATGAATCCCATCACACCATGCCAATTCAAAAATGGAAAGGCAAGGTTGAAACCACTGTCAAACCAGGAAAAAAAATAATTCCAATGAAAAAAAATGAATCAAATACACACACGCATATTCCATGCATGAAAAATCCATCTAGGAACTAATACATGCAACCTGCTACCTACAATTATTCCTGCTAAATCCACTTCATCCAACCTTTTCTTGCTTGATCCTTGTTGTCCTTGTTCGTGATTTTCTTGATCACTTGCTTTATCCTTTTGGTTCTCCTCTCCTCTCTGAAACCAGTTCCAAAATTGAACTAACAATATGCCCCAAACTAGTGCTTTTAATCCTTTTGATTATTCATGCCTCTAATATCTTCATTTTCACTCTATTTTGAATATGGGACTTGATTATGGAGTTTTCTTTTGTTTATCACGTTGCCACCCTCGCCTAAGTCTTACATTTTTTTCTTCCTTATATTTTAATTAAGCTATGGAAGTTAGGAATATTCAATGGATTGGAAAGTTTATGATGATAGCAAGGTTTTCTTTTATCTTAGAAGGGTACTCCTTTGCAACCCTTTGCTTGTAAGAGTCATTATTTAAAGGGATATTTTTAGTGAGAATTAAGAAGGGGAATCACCCTTTTAGAACATTTTTTCAAGGAGGAATGTAGGTGAATTCCATAAATTGCATTATGTTGGCATTCTATGGGAATTATTCAAATGGTATAATTTTTTTAATCCCACCTTTGAGATTGTGAAAGTATTTATCTGCCACTTTAACCTTTGTTTTCGGGATTTCCATCTACACTATAGTTTGTTTGGATTGAAGGGGAACTTGTTTATATGGTCGAGTTCTTTTGATCCTTCCAGTAAGATTGTGAAATAATATCTCTACTGTTGTGACCTTTGGTTTTTGTATTTCCATCTAAAGTGTAATTTTTGTTGTTGGAAGGGGCATTTTTTGCAAGCAATTGTCTTTTGTGGGGGACTATGGAGCATGGGTAAGGCTTTCTATTTGTATGTGAGTGGTCTTAACACCATTGAGAAGGTGTGACGTTGCATCTCCCCTCTGACACTTAGCCTACAAAATTTTAATTTGTTTGGCCTTAGAATTGGCCATATTGTGTCTGTTGGATAGCTACATAAAGCAAAAAAGGGTTCCAAATGAAAAATCCTTTTAAATCGTTTTTTTAGTGAGAAAATGTTATTCAATTGGACATATTAACTATTGTATTGGAAAAAATGATCAATGTACCATAATTTCTAGTGAGTTGGATGATATTCAAGGATTGAACTAAATAGTAAGCCGATATGAAGAGGAAATGGATGCTCTAAGAAGGATGATTGAGGAGCCTGAATATTAGATCAAGAAATTGAATTTCATGGTATGTTACTCAACCATCTCAAGCACTCCAAAAACTACTAATTTCCCAAACTTAAATGAACCTATATATGAAATGAGTAGGTTCATATTCATGAAATATTTGTGTGTTCTAACAAATATATGAAATGACTTTTTTCAAATAATTTTTTCTGTTAATTTTAACCGAAATTTAGAAGAGATTTTAAAAAATCTAAGTTTAAGCTGATTAATCTATACAATTCAAGTGCGTGAAGGGTTTTTTAGGATGTTGAACCCATTCATGCATTTAAAAATGTATTTTAAACAACCAAAAATCAAAATCTATTTTATCTATAAATTATACTAGGTTGTTATATGTTGTAGTTTTTGTGTTTTGTTGGGGTCATTTTGTAAGGTATTCACCTACCAAAACCCCTCTTTTCATTGCTTAGATACACTCTCCTCTTTTCATTGCTTATATTTTTTCTCGTGAGAAAAATCATGTATTCCTATTGGATAAGAGAAAACATTTGAATTTTTTTGATGAATTTAACATCTTTATGCTTGTTGTATTTGTTGATAACCAAACTCAAAATTATATGATACAAATACTCTTTCTACTAAAAAAAAAAAATATTTTCCAAATTTTAAGCAAAAATGACTAAAAAAATTATCTAATAAAAAAACCATTATGTCCATTAATTAAATTATACATTTTATTTTATTTATTTATTTTAAAATGCACAATTATTGACTTATTTTTTTATTATAAGTAAGGCTAAAATATATTAAAATCATGAAATAAACTTTACAGAGGCTTTGGGCAGAGATGGAAAGCAATACTTAGCCAATCCATGCCTTGGTAGTTTTCAAAATAAAACAGGTTTGGGGCTGTCTCCCGGGAGGAAACCAACCCCTTAATAGCACCATACAATCTTGTTTTAAAAAATATTCAATGACACATATGAAAAAAAAATAGCTGAAGTATGTCTTGAGTTGACAAAAAATATAGATGAACCTTGCTATAGAGAAGTCATAGGGTTCCTTCATCTTCCTAATTCGCGTGCTCCTCCTCATAAATTAGGCATCCATATTCACTTGCAGTGGCTTCCTCCTCAGCTGTGGGCTCATGCGGAGGCTTTAGAGGGGTCGTGCGAATGATGGGAGAAATAGGGTACTCTACATCTAAAACTTTGGTCAAGACGCCATCTTAATCCATGATCCAAATGTCTATCTCCTCCTCCGCAGACTCGTGAACAGGGAGCAGCTTAGTTTTCTGAGGTGTGGGCAGCTTAGAGTGCGCTATGGTATATTTTTTTGGGCCTCTCCTACCCTTAGAATTATCTAGAGTCAATACATTCTCTTCCTAGGTGTTGTTAGGTGTTTGAGTAACCTGCCTTTCATGACTTCCTGATGAGGAGCCTTCGACGGATTCTGGATGCTATTCTTGGCCTCGGTAATAGCGCCCTGAGAACACACCTTTGTAGCTTCCCTTGATGGGATTTTGATGTTGGTGCGGGGCCATGTAGAGGCTATTGAATAGAGAAAGGGTCACCGACAGTGATTCTAGGCCGAGAGAAGGGGGGCGCACAATAGGGGGGGTGCTCAGTAGAGGCGCGCAATGGGGGGTGGGGTGTGTGCAACAAGAGGGCATGAAACAGGGGTGCTCGCCGTAAAAGGTGTGCAACAGGGAGATGCACTAAGGGAGGGCACACAGCAGGGGTGCTCGCAGTAGGGGGCACGCAACAAGGAGGATCACAAGGGGAGGGGCACGCAGCAGGAGGGCGCGTGGTAAGGGACTCATAACAGGGGGTGCACGGTAGGGGGAGTGTGCAGTAGGGAGGGTGATGGAAATGGTGGTGCGTAAGGAAAGATGGAGTAGCATCGTGATTGCGAGGGGAATAATAGCGATGACTCTTGGGACCATCCGGAGTAGCAGCGTGATGGAAAAGGGAATAATAGTGATGACTCTCGGGACCATCTAGAGAAGCAATGAAATGGCTGAATGAGGAGATTTTGTGCCTTTTGAAGGCATGTGGCACGAGAGCAGAGGTAGTGAGGGATAGTCAAAGTGTGCCTTCATGTGATACGAGGTGTGGCGGAGCACTGGTAAAAATGATTATTGCTTTGAGGTTCCACATCATGTTAGAGCTGGAGTTGCAAGGCGGTGTTAGCCTAAGCATGGAAGGAGTTGTCCTCACGCTATATGGATGTGTTACTCACATCCAGGGAAATTAGATCCTTTTTGTGGAGAGTGAGGCAACTCTCATGTAGGATTTCATCCTGAATATGATGAAAATTAGAATGGTAGAGAATTAAGTTTCTATCCACTCCTTTGTTGGCCAGGAGGTATGATATGGTATTTTCCTTTCTACGCACATGGTGGAAAGTCATGGCCTTGTGATGCTGCAACAGATGTTCCAGATGATTGAGGCGGTTGGAAAGCCTCTAGCTGGTGGAGACCTTTATGGATGAAGAGCCAAGGAGGATGCATGTGGAATCTTGGATGATGAGTTGAGAATTTTGTTCCATTTGTAGTGGGAAAATATTAAGCTCAGTGGCTATGGGGATACCATGGATAAGCCCCTCTAGTTCCGTAGATTTTTTTCCATCCCATTGCAGGTTTCCGTAGTAGATGTGTAAGGGGTTGCTACTAGAGTCTCTAAAGATACCCCAAAATCTAGATTCCCCTTGGTTTCCTTTGGAGGCTCCCTCAAAGTTGCATTTGAAAAATCCGACAGGGGGTGGATTCGAATGTTCAAGAGAGGTGATCCTTTCTATGTGCGAGGGGTAATTCACCACGAGGGGTTCAATAATCATATGAAAATTGTTCCAGATGGTTTATTTAGCTATGGTTTTCGGGAAGTCATCCTTCCCCCAGTGTGCCAAGGCAAGAGTTTCTTTTAAGTTGTTGTGTAGCTTGGCCTAGATCTGCTCTTGAGTTAAAGCTGCATCTTTAAATATCAAGTTGTTTCGTTCATTACAGAGGCTCCATGCGAGTAGGCCCAGAATGAGCTGCCAGAGATGATTTAGGAGATTTCTGGAGTAGGGGTTATCCTTCCACCATTTGATGGTGCTGGTGATGTTTCCCCGATCTTAGTTGGATCTTCTGCAGAGGGTCTTGATCCTATCCCAGAAAGTGTTAGATATGGTGCAAAGGTCTAGCAGGTGATCGATAATCTAGGTGTCATTCTGGCATATAGGACACCTCAAAGGACCCACAAATACTCTCTTCATGAGGTTCTCTCATGTGAGGATGCGTCTTTTACTTAACAACCATAAAAAAGTAGCGACTTTGGGCCAGAGCTTAATTATCCATATCTTCTTCCATAGATGATTTGTGGGGCCAGGGTACAGAGGTTGAATAAGATGGTAGGCTTCCTTGGTTGAGTAATTTCCACTTAGAGTATGGCCCCAACAGAGCAGGTCTCGCCCTTGATAATATATGATTCTCATTTTTTTTTTAATTCCTCCCAAATATCTTTGTGTTGTTAATTGTTCTAGTCTGCTTGCCATCTATTTTTTGGGGAGCCAATTCCTAAAACCTTGAGTTACATCATAAGTCCAAAAGTCCTGGACACAGTTTTTTTATCTTTCCTGTAAAACTGTGCTCTAGATTGGGCGAAGGAAGACCAAGGAGAGGCTTTGAATTTGTTGCCATGAGTCCTCCCAGAATTGAGCTTGAGCCCCATCGCGTAGTCCCCAAAAGCTGTGAGTTTGGATCAAATATTTTTTTTGACTGGCTGCATTCCAAATTTGGAATCCTCAAATAGTTATATTGAATTTGATTAGTTCCTCCTTAGGCCAATTTCTTGCATATTTTTTTGCCCATAAGGTTACCCACAGTTTTTGTGGGGAGGAGACCCATTTCCATCACTGGCGCCCATGATGACGTTGTTGTTGAAAAGTCCTCCTTGATTTTTCGTCATACATACCTCTTTCCATTTTACTAGCATCCATTTGTGCTTGTATTTGGATCCACCCCAGAGAAAATTTCTTTCAAGGTTGTGGATGGCTTTGAGGACCCATTTGGTTTAGCTAGAATGGAAAAGAGGTATATGGGTAGACATTGAAGAAAAAAATTGATTAGAACTAGATGTCCAACAATGTTGAGGGAGCGGTGGGTCCAGGTGGACAATTTAGTCTCCATTTTGTCCAATAGCTCTCTCTAGGATGAGTGTTTAATAACTGAGTCCGTGAGGGGAGCCCCCAAATACTTGGACTATAGAAAGGTTGTGATCAACCCAAGGATGCGAGCAATATTGCATTGGGTTACAGTGGGTGTATTGAAGAAGAAGATTTGAAATTTCTTGGGGTTGAAAGTGGTTTCAGATGCTTTAGAAAAACTGTCAAGAAGGTTTCGAAGGGTGCGAGCTCCCTGCACAGACGGGTGACCCATGATCATGTTGTCATCCAAAATTTTTTGATGAGAAATGGGAGGTTGATTGTGTAAGGGGATGCCTTTAATGTCATGAGATCGGATCAAGTTCTTGATCAGGCGGTCCAGAACCTCGGCCATAAGTACAAAGAGAAAAGGTGAGAGAGGATCGTCTTGCCTTATACTCTTGGAGGGTTTGAATGTTTCCAAGGGGATGCCATTGACTAGGATAGAGAAGAAAGGAGAGGATATCAGGCTCATGATCCAGCGAACCAAAGTATGGCAGAAACCAAAGGCTATAAGTACATGTTTAATGTATTTCTAGTTGAACATGTCAAGGCCTTGGAAAGGTCAATTTTGAGAAGCATGCCAGGATTTTTTGAGGTTTTTAAGGAGTGGATGACTTCATGGATTAGAATAATTCCATCAGGGAATTATTCTAACATAGCCTATTTGCTCCAAAGAGATAAGCATAGGAAGAAACTTCTTCAATCTATTAGCTATAAATTTGGAAATTATTTTGTAAATAACATTGCAGAGTGCTATTGGCCTGTACTTACTTGGGGAAGCCGCATTATCTTCCTTTGGGATGAGAGTGAGGAAAGTTGCATTAAGAGCATGAAGAATCCAATGAGTGTTGCGCGATTTCTCCACTATGCCCCAAACCTCCTCTTTGATGGTATCCTAGAAAAGTGGAATAAGTTGGTGGTGAATCCATCCGCACATGGGGCTTTCCCTTCTTTTAGTTGGAAAACCGCTTGTTCGACCTCCATCAAGATTGTGGCTTTGAGCAACATCCTATTGTGATTCTCATTAACCAGTTTTGGAATATGATGTGTGATTTTCTCAATAGCCTCCTGTCGCTGGGTGTTGGGTTCTTTGAGGATGTATTTGAAGTGATTGAGAAGTTCCTTTGTGATGTCCTCATGCTTTTCCATGAACTCCCCATTTTGATTCTTGAGGACTGTGATTATATTGTGCATCCTATGCTTGATTGTGGAGAAGAGAAAAAAAATTTGTTTGTTCTCCTTCCCTGAGCCAAAAAATCCGTGATTTCTATTTCCATAGGATTTCTTCTTGAATTCTTCTTTCTTCAAGTTGGGTTTTTAATGCCTTTTCCATCGCTCTTTAGTCTACTGATCTGCCTTTTGAGATGATTTTTTGTTGGAGCTTATGAATTTTCATTTCCATCTCTCTTTGGTCATCGAAGATATTGCCAAAGGTGTTCTGATTCCCCAGTTTCGTTTTCCATTTTAGCATCTTCATCTTATGTTGGAATTGATACATTTTTGTGCCCAAGGGTGGATTGAGGGTAGCACACCAAACCTAGACGAGTTATTTAAACCCCCGTTGTTTGTGCCAAAAATTTTCAAAGTGAAAAGGCTTGGGTGTGGAAATAATAGATCTTTGCCACTGAATTTGGATCAGCCAGTTATCTGAACCAAAGGCTAGAGTGATGGTGGTTTCCAACTCCCCTCCTAGGTGGATGA
This sequence comes from Pinus albicaulis, assembly GCA_034641835.2. Lineage (NCBI taxonomy): Eukaryota > Viridiplantae > Streptophyta > Pinopsida > Pinales > Pinaceae > Pinus > Pinus albicaulis. Next base: position 628,278,489 of record CM076569.1, read on the forward strand.
AATATTATATGATGAGGAAGCGATCAAATATTGATGCAATTTGATGGGATCCTCCCCTCTGATTATTCCAAGTGAAGATGCCATTAGATGTTTATAGATCTATTAGATGATTACCTTGGATGAATTCCTTGAATTTGGTGCTATCCATGTCAAGATGTGTCCTTCCTCCTTTTTTTTCCTGAATGGCAGTGATCACGTTGAAGTCTCCTCCAATCATATGGAGAGGGTGAGTTCCCTGGTTGTTGAGATTTGCTATGCTATTTAAAAGCTTTATTTTTTATAGCACTAACTGTGTGAAGTAGAAATTTGTGACGTGTCCGTGAATTGGTTCCAATCAGGTGGAAGGAGGCTTGAATGAAATGGCCATTTGGCTGACTTTTCTCTAGGGTGATCAATTGGGGGTTCCTAATAATTGCTAGGCCTCTCGAAGCTCCACATGCGTCAATGGATAGGGTGTTGCAGCCTTTCCAGAGTCCGTTGAAGATGGTATCCAGATTTTAGCTGGAGCATTTGGTTTCTTGCATAAAGAATATTGTGGGGTTTTCCTCAGTGATTCTTTTCTTGTTTAACCTGTGCTTGGAGCGAGAGTTTGTTTAGCCCTCTAATATTCCATGAGATGATCTTCATTGAGAGGTGTTGGGAACGACTGAGTAGAACCTGGTTAACTTGGGATGGCACCCTCATTCTACTAGCTTTCTGCCCATGATGACCAGTTGCTACAAATCTGTTCTTCTTCCTCATTTTCAGAATTCTTTCAGAATTATTTTAGTGTTCAGGAGAGTGCCACCTTGAATGCCGAGGGAGGGTAGCTGTTGAAATTTGATGAGGACTTTCTCTAGTTTCTGGATCTTATGATGGGGTATTGAGAGAAATAATTTCCTCTTGCATGCATCTTCAAGCCCCATAATGTCTAGGTCTTGGTAGCCAACACACTCTGGTTATTCTTCCATTGCTTCTGAGATTGATTCTAGGGCTACGCCTTTGCCTTTTTTTTGAGTTGTCCATAATATGCATTGAGGACTTGGGTTGCAGAAAGGATTCCAGATGGATTTTGGTCTGTTGGGCCTCTGCATTTTGGCATTTATTCTGCAGGGGCGAATCTGAGTCTCTTGGGATTTCATTCTCATTCTCATTCTGTATAGCTATGGATTCAAAACGATTTCTTGTGGCTGGATCTCTTTTTCTCTGGTTTGTGTTTAAATTCCTAGTATGACTTTTTCTTCGAGAGACTTTCGTGAACCCTTCGGTGTCTTTGTCTGTGGAGGCATTGCTGAGAGTGGATCTTTGATTTAGGGGGTAGTCTCTGAAAAGGTTCCCATGATGGTGGAATTTCCTGCATCTAAATGGAACATGTTCATAATATACTATTTGGATTTATTCATAGTCATCATCAACTAGGCTTACCTCATCAGGGAGAGACTTTGCGATGTGCATGTATATGCATATCCTTGCATAAGCTGCATGCTTGTTGTTCTTTTTCTCTTCTGCTATTTTTATGAATTCACGCAGAGAGTTGTCAATGTCTTGAAGGGTTAGCTCGTCCCAATAGTACTGTGGTACGTTGTAGAGCCTAACCCATACTAGAGCCCAACTGAAATATTATTTTTCCATATTGAAGCGTTCGACCCAGTTGTATAGATATATACCTGCTGAGTGTAAGAAATATGGACTGTTATCCAGGATTCGGTTCTTGTCTTTGATACATGTGCTAATCACATTGAAGAAACCCTTGGCACATAGATGTAGATCGATATGGCCCTTGGGTTTCCATTTGGAGGTGATCCAATCCAAAAGGGCTTTTTCTGTAGGCCAGAATCCCATGAACTTGCCTATCAAGGCATGGTCCTTCATATATTGGGTTCTTCCGTTGATTCGATGAGTCGAGAACTCAATATTGGTTCTTGTTGTTGCCTTGGGTATGCATATGGAGGATGTGACTGTTGTTGCTTCTTCAACTTCTACTGTTGGCTGTTTCACTACAGGTGACGTCCTAGATGGGTCAGGGAGCAGGCCAGAGGTTTGTTGACAGTTGCTGTTAGCCCCTGCCGTCGCTCCATTAGAGGGTGAACCAGAGGAGGGGGGATCCACCGTCCCCCCATTGTTGTCCTCCATAAATGAGCCTATCTGTGCACAAGTAAATGAAAGGGGCCTCGAGGCTGGGGTAGAGGGCCTGCCAGGAGAAACCCACCCAAATTCCTCCAAACCCTAGTTCATGGATGCAAAGTTCAGAGCGATCAATTTTTTCCGCACTTCAAATTAATTTCCAGATGGTATTCAATTATTTACTTATTAAGCACCATAAAATTCTAAATTTTCAATGTTCCACTATATATCTAAAAATAAAGAAAGTTTATAATATTTATCTGGGAAAATGTAAAAAAAATCATATAGAATTTTAAGAAAAAATCAAACATAGAGTTAAGAATTTCTTAAGATATTAATTTATTCCATAACTTCTATTTTTTTTTGTTTGTTTTGGTGTTATTCTTACTATTTTATTATTATTTAGTTATTAATTTTATTATTAGTTTATTCATTTTTTATTCAAATTTATATATTTTAATATTTGTTTCCAACTATATTGACTAGGTTTAATGTTAATTTTTTTTTTTTGTTATTATTGGGTTATTAATAATTTATTAAAAATGGTAAATTAATTGTGATTTTATGGTTTTGACATTGACCATTGCATATCTGCATTATTTATATTGAATGATCTAGATGAGCACAATCATGGGTCGACTTCTCAACTGATAATGTGATTTTCCAGAAGATTTATGATAAAATAGATATGGATGACAGAAGTTTACACTCTCCAACTTATATTTTATTAATGGTTAATAACATTTAAGGCTAAAATGAATTAAAAAAAGGTGTAGTCTAATTTATAGATAAAATGGTTTTTTTCAAGAAAATACAATTTCAATTTTAAGCAAGAATTTCAAATTAGACAAATAAGATCAGAAAAAAAATGGAAATAATTTATACACTACTGATAAAATTAAATCAGGAAATAAAGTGAAATACTTTATACATTACTAATAAATTTCTTTTACCAAAAAAAAGAAGAGAAGAACTAAGAGAAAGAAAAAAAAAAAGAAGAAAAGAAAGAAAGAGATTCAGTTTTCTAATAAGTTCTTGAAATATCGTGAAACCCTAGGTTGTTAATCAGGTGGGACAAAATGGACCGTCGTTTCAGAGTCAGCCCAAACCATCTATATATATTTCAGTTTCCTTGCCTGCATGGATGTAAGGATTTCTTATATCTACCTTTAAGTGGTTGAACCATCCTCTTGTGTACTGAGTGTGGGAATTCAATCTTTGGCGATCAGTGGGAGGATATCTATTATTGATGGAGGGTAAAAAGGTTGATCACGTGATAATATGCATGCTCATCGTGTTCATGCTCATTATCAATCTTGCTACTGCTAATCAACGATCTACAAACTTGCAGCTGGAGGTGAATAGCAGAGATTCGATGTGGAGTGAAATCATGAAATCGAGAGGACCATTACAGCATCAACGCAGATATGACCCACATTCTCTAGGGGACGAAACCAAAACCATGGCGATTTTCACGCCTAGATGTGGGCTAAGTGAAGGTTGTTCTCCACCACCACCATGCCATGAAAAGAAACCCATGGTGGTTTCAAAGCCTAGATGTGGGCTGAGTGATGACTGCCCACCACCACCACCACGCCATGAAACAAAACCCATGGTGGTTTCGGGGCCTATCTGTGGGCTCAACGAGAGCTGTCCACCACCCCCCACGGCATGAAACAAAACCCATGTCATTTGCAAGGCGTGGCTGTGGGCTCAGCGATGGCTGTCCTCCTCCACCACACCATGAAATGAAACCCATGTCTCTTTTTAGGCATAGCTGTGGGCTCAGCAACGACTGTCCTCCACCACCACCACACCATGAAACAAAACCCATATTATTTTCGAGGCTTAGCTGTGGACTGAACAACGATTGTCCTTCACCACCACCACCAAGCCCACCACGCCATGAAATGAAACCCATGTCATTTTCGAGGCGTAGATGTGGGCTCAGTAACGTCTATCCTCCACCACCACCATGACCATGGCATCTTCACTAAAATCATAAATAATACACAAGTGTCATTGCCGTTGTCCTGGTGTTTGAACTATCGATTTTTGGACTACATAAATAATGGAGAATGTTTGGGTCTAAATTCTCTTTGATTTTCTGGTGGAATCACCTAGTTTGGTATTTTTATTACATAAATAATGGAGAATGTTTGGGTCTAAATTCTCTCTGATTTTCTAGTGGAATCACCTAGTTTTGGTATTTTTATTTCGGATGATATTTTCTTATATTAATCTCAAATGTTTTTATTCATTTGTTTCAAATTTATAGAAATAATTTTCTAATTAATTATATCTAATATTTATTTTAAATTAGTGTTCATATGAACTCTTCTCTTTTTCACTAATTTATTACATAGGTTATTCTAAAAATTACAAAAGATCATTCGAATATATTTCAATTAACTTAGATAAATGTATAACAAAGCATGTGTAACATACCTCTATATCCTCACATGAAAATGCAAGGAGTTATAAATTTTTATATGAATTACCCACGGGTAACTATCCAAATCACTATTCAAGATTCCTCACTAATCATTAGACATAATGTTTATCATTTCATAGAGTAATTTTAGTAGAGGAATAGTAAGTTGCATAATCATTAACAACCATTTTTGTGGTTTATTAACATAAACTGTATGATGTAACCTTGCATTCATTTCATGATTCCTTTAGCCAAATTAATTAGGAAAGTGCTTTGAAATTATCAACATCACATCATGCAAGGAATATACATCATTAAAATAACACAATAGGCGATCACATAATAGAACACCCATATACTCTGGAAACCTCGTAGGGTGAAAACCATGATTGCGTTAAAATATTACAAGGAATGTAATTTAAATACAAATTATATAACTTAAAGCCATTACAATCATTATGATAACATTTACCCATAATATTCAATCTTTATATCTTTGTGGCCCAGTTGTTCCATCAACAGACCATCCTGTAACACCATCTTGCAACTCTCACTTATCTACCTGGACCATGGACCATCAATTATTTATCTGCCACCATGTTAAACTTAATCTATCATTTTTCACAAGTCACCATCGTTTCTTGTCAATGATGTCATCAACAAGATTTTATAGCATGATTAGATAAAGCTTCAATCAATCAATAATAAATATTTAAGTTATCCTTTAACACTTTTTCATGTGCATACAGGAGATATGAATACAATATCACAACATGCTTTCCTCTAACATCACTACCTTAGTGTCAGCAAGTAATTATCAATCATGTCAAAATAATCCCCACATTATTATGACACTTCTGGGTCATGCTCACATTCCTACAAGACAAATCACTACAAATGTCCAGAAATTTATTTAAAAGAAACTTATATATTAGTTACAAACTTCATACATGTGAATTACATAAAGTTAATCAAAATAACTGACCCTTAAACTATTACTTTTGGTGCATGTAAAGAAATCTAACACAACAAATGTTGTTCCCATGCATGCAAATGCATATATTTCCCAAAAGAGTCTTGCCAAAGGAATGCTTAACACAACAGAGCATGGAATATTTTCCTTTTGTAAAACTAATGAAATAAAGCATACAAATACATGTCTTCTTTTTCGAAGATTATGCTAACAATATTTTCCAATGTAGTCTAATACAACATGCTATCCTTTCCCACATTCAAGTATGTATATTCTTTCCAAGAAAAGCTAATACAAAAATTGCATGCGTATGCATGATCGTATTCCAAAAGGAACTAACATAATAGTTATGGTAGCATAAAGTAATCACATATAACTCTTCCTAAAGAAACATTATAACTCAATATTTCTTCTATCCCTGCAAAGAACATATCTCTATCACACAATGGCTATTATTTGAGCATGCAAGAGCTTATCATAATAGCTCTTCTTTAATGTATGCACAACATGTTCCCTTATTTATAATTCTACCATCATTTAGCTATTATTTTCATGTAAACAAATACTTACTTCTTCTTCAAAAAGAAGCTAATATAACCTAGTTTATTTGTCTTTCTACATGTAGTTTCTCATGCTTGTTTATAATTATACCATCATTTAGTTATTATTTTCATGTAAACAAATACTTATTCTTCAAATAGAAGCTAATATAACCTAGTTTCTTTGTCTTTCTACATGTAGTTTCTCATGCTTCCATTTCAAGAAATTATTGTAGATAAATTTCTTTTATGCATAAAAATAGGAAACAATAAAAAGGTTAGCTTAACTTTGTATACACCTAAATCAAGATGTTGACACAATTCATCTAGCCATGCAACCTTTTCAAGAAGTTATTATTTTCAATAAATCTATAACTCATATTCCTTTTTCCAGGAATTTAGCACCAAACATGTTCCTTCCAAGGAATCAAGAAAATAGATACTAGTATTTTCTTCATGAGAAAGCTAAAAAAAAAAATATGAGAATGTTATTTTCAAGGAAATGAATTAAACTAATAAATTAAGCAAGATAGATAGTATTTGCATGCTTATAACCAAATACCACAATAACTATAATTAAAGCATGTCTTATGCAAAGACATATTTAACTTTTTCAAGAAATAGTATGGTTACTTTCTCATTCACCTAAATATCTCCAAAGTTAATCGAAGCAAGTTCACTTTCTTCACTTCCTTTAACATTTCATACCGTTCACTATTTCATGTTAATTGCTTATATTTATTCATTACATATGTATCAATAAAATGACATCGTTGCATACTTTAACCTTTCAGATATGTAGTAATAAGAGTACCTTAACAAAAGGACATCATTACATACATTAACCTTTAGGACATGCATTAATAAGAGTATCCTTCAACACAACTTCTCACCATAATTCAAAGTAAATAAATATCTTAGAAACTATCAAAGAGAATATGTTTATGACTCAATAAATCTCTAAGAAACTATGAGAATACCTTTACTATATCTCTAAGAAACTATGAGAATAACTTTATTGTGAGTGTGAATGTTAACTTGGCTCAAACTATAAAAGCATGTATCCATCCAAATTCCAGGCATGCAGTTGCATTGAGTGAAGTGATGTAGAATTCCGGTGACAACTTTCGTATGTTTTAGGGTCCATCGGAGTATCAGGGTAACCAATTTCCAAAGTAACCATGGTAACTATACAAAGTACTGCGAGAAGGGATTTAAATCAAATATCAGCCATAAGTACGTGGCTTCAAAATACAGAAATTTTTTGAGAAAGAATTTAAATCCTAGCCATATGTACAGAGCTTCAAAACACAGAGAAATTGATAAAATGAAATAAATCCTTGCTACACCAATGCATCTGGAAATTCAAAGACGTCAAGAAGAATAGAATTGATGTCAAGATTAACATAGTGGAACTCCCCAATGCCTCTCCCTCCATATTGTATTTTATATTGTTGAGGACTTGACAGTTGCAACTGCACGAACCCTTCCTCTCCCTCCATATTGTATTTTATATTGTTGAGGACTTGACCATTGCAACTGCACGAACCCGACAGTTGCAACCACACAAAACCCTAATGAACTCGTGACTAAGTTTTTTTGACAATGAGTGTTTTCCAAGAATCGAGCCTGTTTCCCTCTTTGTTTGTTTTTAGGGTAGTTTCTAACTAAATCAAAATCCTAAATAATTCTTGATTTCCAATGCTTTGGTTAAATATTAAACATGGTAATTAAATAAGAATAGTTCCGAAAAAATTGTAAATGGCAATGATTTACAAGGTGTTACAACGTGTCTTTCAATAACTTAATAGATTAATATTTTTTATTTCTATTTTAAATAGTAATTGTTTTCCATTTATAATAATTTATTTTATATATTTATATTAGAAAATATAATATCTTTTTAAAAAATTAAAATTAAAATTGATAATATAAATAAAATATTCATAATAAATTTTAGATTTTTACAATTAAGAATATGATGATAAAAGCTTCTAAAACATTACATAATCTCATAAAGTCTTTTGGAATGTTTTGTGATCTTGTTTTTGTTTTATATTCAATAGTTTTTTTTTTTTAATTTTTTTTTTCTAATTTTTTTTATTGTTTTTATTGTTTACATTGACTATAAGGAAAATAAATTTATATTCATATTTTAAAATTATTTTACAAATTTCAAGTATTTTAATTAATACACAGGCATATTGTATTTAGAGGAATGGACAAGTAAGTTAGTGTTGTACCGTAGCTCTGGTGACATGAGGTTTCACACTTACATGTGAATCAGAAGGTTTCATACTTATATGTGAATAAGAAGGTTATACCAGGTTTCACATTTACAGGTGAATCACAAGGTTATACCACTTCATGTTCATGTCATATCCAATCGAAATGCCCCTAGGGATATTAAAATACACATATTTATTATATTATTTACTTTATTTTTTTAATTTTTGTATTGTGCTAAGGCCAACAACATATTATGGCATCATGTAATAAACGGTTAAAAGTAATATAAAACTCATCATGATTAATATAGGACTCATTATTGAGGAGATGTTGTAGTGCCTTTAAATGAGTTTAAATAGAAAAATGTTGGTTCAATTTATAGAAAAATGTTAAAAATAATGAAATGAGAGTAAATGTTTAAATGTTAGCTCAATTATTAATAAACAAGATGGAAGAGCTAAGAAAATCTGAACAATGGGCGAAATGGTTAGGTTTTTCATTGTAACACAAGACATCAAGCTTTGGATCAGAGTTGCAATATTTAATGGCAAAGAGACTCGAACGATCCAACAAACCCTGACTTTTCACAACAACAAGTTTTATGCAGGTTTCTCTCTTTTTGAAAATGAAAATGGGCTACGGATTATGTCTGAGGGTTTTGATAGTGAGGCTTGTCAAAACCTCATCTTGAAGCAGGCGTTGGAAATACAGGTGACTCCATACCAGATTCACACCCAATCTATATCATGCATATGTGATCTAGGTCCATGTCTTGTACATGGTGTCGAGTCCTCTTTTTTTAGATCAGAATCCAAGTAAAGTTTAAATCTTGAAGGTAGATAGAACTTGGATTACATCGACGATGTCTAGAAAAAAATACACTCCATATCTACATTTTGAGCTTTCATATGCTTAGATTAGAGTCATGGGGCTTTAGATCTGAACACTAAGGAAGAATCTCAATTTTTTCTAAAGACTTTAAGTGGAAAATCTCTCATTATGGAAAGACATAGAGAGAAGAGACCGTGGAGTCTTAATCTATATTAGGAGGAGTTGTTCCATGTTTTCTTCAAAACTCTTAATGGAAAATAGATCTTGCTAAGGGTTTGGTTAACAAATCTAGTGAAAGATCTAAATAAGAGTATTTAAAATACCTCAGGTATACCAACATCTTTACAAAGTATGACTTTTGTGGAAAAGGTGTTGCAGGATATGTTTTAGTTGAATGATTATGGTATACAAAGGAAATCCACCATTATCTTAAATTTAAGATTGCAAAGTGGAGCCCCAAGAGATTCCACCTATATCATATTCTTATGGCAGGGCTCGGTTTCATTTAAGGACGCTTTGAGAGGGAAAATTGCCACACCCGAAAAAAATCCAAAAATCCATACATAGTAGAGAAGATGGAGAAAGATCCAAATCTATCAACAAAATTACCAGAAATGAATGGTATTTTCAATGCTTTAAAATCCAAATCTATCATATATTTATTTAATGGTTTCTGACTCAAATCTCAATATCTACCTCAGTGGATCTTCCCCAATTGGACTAAATATTTTGATATTTATCTGTGTGTGAAAGGTTTTCTATGGTCTAGTTATTTAATAAGAAAGACTTGGAATATGCCATAAATGAAGGAACACGGTTTTGGGAAAGGGAAGGTCTCTTTATAACTCCATGGTTTCTTGGATTCGATGGTAGTTACAGAAATTTGGTATGTGTAAGGTTACATAATATTCTTCTCCCATTTTAGAACCATCAAGTCCAAACATGACATTTGTAGAATGCTCACAAGTGAAGAAAAGGAAAAAGAAAAGTACATATAATACAAAGATATGGAAATTTCCAGACCCACATTATTCTAATGGTGAAGATGAAGAAATGGAAGAGATCCAATAACATCCAAAGGAACTAGATCAAAAAGGTTCTCGAAAGGAGGAGTGAGACTAGAAGTGAAAGGATGGAGGGGTGGATATCCCTGGTTAAAAATATTGATATATTTAAATTATTAAGTTTTTAACGAGGGATATCCACCCCTACATTACCATGGATATTATTAACTTGTAAATAAGCTTTATTACAATACCATGGGCTACCATGGATATTATTAACTTGTAAATAAGCTTTATTACAATACCATGGGCCAATACGGTGGCTTCTCAATGACACATGCCCAACAACCATAATTCATTTCCCAATGAAAATAGTTTATAAATATCTTATGTTAATTTAATTGTATAACATTTTTTTTTTCAGTTAGTCTATCTATTCTATAGTTTGAAAGGTTTTTAGTATTTTCCAGTTTAAATTGTGGGAGATATTTTTTGGAATTACAAGTTTGAGTTGTAAACTCTCATTAATTCTAAACTCTCGTCAATTCTAGTGCCATGTGTTGAATCCATATATGCTATTAGAAACCCATTTTAAACAACAAAAGTTAAGATTTCGCTAAACAAAACTAGTTTGATTCTGGTCAAAACTCCTAAATGTTGCATGTTTATACAACACGTTTCTTTTAATTAAGTCTAAAAGAAAAATAGTTATAATTACTTATGAGATATATTTAAACCCTTTATCCTCACTACTACTAAAAATTTTCCATGGATATTCTATAGAGATTAAATCAAAGTTTTAATAAAATTTAAAATTAGCATATTTTTCTATATAAAGATGTGAAATTTAAATAATATTATTAAAAACTATCATAGATTAATTTTAACTAAATATATACTAAGAGAGGTGAGGAATCAGAGCTTTAAAAGTGAAAAAGTTTGTTGGAGTTTTGCACTAAAAAAAATTGAATCTTGATAGATTTGATCCCTCTGAGTGCTTGAGTGCTTGATAGATCGAGAGATAAAATAGATCTATGCTGATTAGTATTCAAAGCACATTCTAAAATGTTTTATCCTCTCATGCCTTATTTATGGTCACAAAAACTATATTGCAGAAAAATATTTATTTATTTTATATTGTTTTTTAATTTAGTTTATTTTTTATAAATATATATTTGAATATCAATAGTTATTTGTAATATTTCTATTGTACTCCCACAAAATGCGTAAGAAAAGGTCAAGTCTCAAAACAGTTACAAACCACCGTGGGATTTCCTTATCATTTTATTATTTTCTTAGTCAATGGGATATGAGAAATACACCATATGATTCCTACCCATCGAACAACAGTTACATGGGCAGTAATATCTGCAACACTATGAATCACATCATGTGAGCATGCCACTATCTTTTAAGTAAGCTGGAAAACCGCTAGACTCACGTATTGTTAAATTACAGTCCAATCACCTATTTATCGATATTCCTCGGAGTCCCAAACAAGCGTAGGATCATAAATTTATATACTGCATAAGAAAACTATATTACCGAACTAGTATTTTGGCACGACAGTTCAACCCAGATCGAGTTCATGCCTTCCAAAATAATAGATTGTCTCTTGGGGTTAAATTGTGTAAAGATGTCTATTTCCTGGTTTGATAAAGTTCCACCATCGGTGCATCCATTGGGTATGAATGCTCTAGAACAAGGATGATGGTGACTGAATTTCATTGAAGTCGTCTAACATTTAATGCAAGTTACTAATTTCATAGATACTACGCTTAAGAGATAAGTACTCTTATCATTATTCCTTAAATTAGAATTTGGATATCTATATTTTTGTATTTAAAAGAAGAGAAAGGAACATTTCTTGTCTTTTAAAAATATATATAATATTGCATATGCATCTTATGTAAAAAATATAGGAAGCATGTCCTGAAATTTTGTGCATATACAAAAAATTTAATTAGATTAATTCTCTTGGAAGGGTTTTTGTGAATATATATGCATATATTACCCATGTTGTTTGTTTAAAGACTAGAAGAATTTGAGTTAAAAAAGATTGCATAGAATTTTGTGCATGAATTGATGAAAATAAAAATTGTCTTCCTAAAAGATGGATATGGATCTTCTTCATACAAGAACAAGAATGCATGTTTTTTTCTTGAAACAATTATTATATTGTGTAAAAAAAATACCTGTTTCATGCAATGGTAGTTATTGTGAAATAGAAAATATGCTTTGGTATGTAGATAATCTTGAAAAGGTTTGAATTTTTCAATTTCTTTATTTAGGTGCATAAATAGTTAAGTTAACCATGTTATTACTACTTTTTTTTATGCATAAAATATGGTTAGCTATGGTAATTTCTAGAAAGGGAAGCATGATACACTTGCATGTAAAAAGATAGAGAATTGAGGTTATATTAACTTTCTTTTGCAAAATAAGTATATATTTGTTACATGAAAATAATAGCTAATGATCGTAGAATTCTTGAGAAGGGAATATGTATTTCATACATTAAATAAGGGTTATTATGATAAGCTCTTGCATGCACAAAGAATACTCATTATGTTATATATATATATATGTTCTTTGCATGGATAGAAGAACTATTGAACTATATTTATTTAAAAAAATTATATGTGATTACTTGTATGCTATCATAACCATTATCTTAGTTTCTTTTGGAATAAGATGTATATGCATGTGAAATTTTTGTTAGGATTCATCTTCCTAACATCTGGAAAGAATATACATTTGCATGTGCTAAATTACAACATATTTTCTTAGCCTACATTGGGAAATATATTTTTGGAAAATATATGCATTTGCATGCATATGAACAACATTCATTGTGTTAGCTTTCTTTACGTATTTGCATGCACCAAAATTAATAGTTGAAGGGCTTTTTATTTTGATGAAGTTCATGTAGTTCGCATGCATGGATATCATAACTTATGTGTTAGTTTACTTTAAAAGAATTTTTGGACAGTTGTAGTGATTTGTATTGCAAGAATGTGTACTTATGCATCTAGAAATATTATTTAATGTGGTACAGTTTATAGACATGCATTGATGGCTATACGCTTATAACTAATGCATATGTAACATTGTTAAAGGAAGCATGTCACAGTATTTTGTTTGCATTTCATGAATGTACATGTATATATGGTGAAACATCACTAGTATAGATTTAGAATTTGTTTATTAAAACTTAATTTAATCATGATGTCAAACGTTGTTGATAGTAGTTGTTCCAAGAAAATGTTGTGACAAATGAAGATGTTATGAAATCAGCTCCAAAAATAGAATAAAAGAGAGACCAATGCCTTAGAAATCAGCGACTTCGAGGGGGCAACCTCCTTTACATTACAATAAATAAACAATTCTTGGATGATTCAAATGAAAAAACCTCCTTTCTATATATAGGAGTCCATGGGGTTAGAATATAATCCTAGCTGACATTAAAATAATAATGTAAGGGCACAACAATAACAATAGTCAAGTTTTATGGGGCACAATAATAACAATATGGTGACTACAAGGGTATAACAATAACAATAATTGGGCTACACTAAAACAATAAGGGACTACACTAGCAATATAGGGACCTAACGTGCCCCTCTCCTTCAAGAAAGTGTTGTTCTCAATGCTTGAGTAGCTCAAAATGATTTTGTATAAAATTATCATCCTCCCATGTGGAATCGTCAGTGGGAAGTTCTTCCACTTGATGAGATACTCTGAAATTCATCGATTTCATAGTTGTTGAGTTCTTGTTTCTGTAATTGCGTCAGGTTCCATTATGATTTTTCCTTCCTTATCAATTTCTGGAAATATTGTTTAAACTGGAATTTTGTCACCTATAACCTTCTTTAAGCATGAAACATGGAAAACTGGGTACACTCGAGAAGAAGCAGGAAGCTCCAATTTGTGTGCCATAGTAGTAATATTTTGCAACACCTTGTAAGGACCATAGTACTTAGGAAATAATTTGTTATCCTTATGAGGGAAATTTGTTTGTATGGTTGTAGTCGTAAAAATACCAAGTCTCCTGCATCAAAAATTCTCTCGCTATGATGTTGATATGTCTATTGTTTCATTCGATTTTGTGCCAAATTTAGGTTATCCTTTAAGAGTTGAAGAACTTGTTGTTTATGCTCGATGTGATCTTCCACTACTTGAACGTTAGAAGTTTTTCTTAAAGATGATGTGATGGACGATGGATGATATCCATAAAGTGCCATAAACGGGGTCATTTTTGCTGCACTATGGAAGGAAGTTTTATACCACAATTCAGCCAGAGGTAACTGTGGAGCTATAAAAAGGGTCTCTTTCACCTCTAATTACCTCACATTAATATGTCAACCCGAGAGCGTTTTGTCATTACAAAGAGTGACTCAATCCGAGGCTCATTTGTCAGAGTAATGCTAGTAGTACAGTGCTTAAGAAATACAAGAGTAAACGGATGGTTAACTGAAATTAAATTACTTTAAAGAAATAAATCACACACTCAGAAAACTCAATAACTTATCAGTCAAGGGTTCGGCAATGATAACCCATCCCTTCAGAAACTGATGGAAAAGGGACTAGAGCATAGATCACGAGCCTGGGAGCTAGACAGTGACTGCTACTACTCACTACAGCCTTAGATCATCTCTCACAACAAACCAACAACTGCAAGTAAATGGAACAGCAAAGCGAATAAAGGATTTAAACAACAATTCTGGAATGGAACAGCAACTCTAAAAATGGAACAGCAATTGAATAACTAAGTCCCGCAGGTTATAACCAAACTCAATCTATGTACTCTTTGCAATCAAAGAACATTCTGTCACTCTAAAGGCAATTCACACAAATCGCACTAAAGGAACAGAAACAACGATTAACGAATTATAGAACAATACTGCACACAACACGAACCTTAATATGACAGCTCTGTAATATAACAGTAAGAACATGTAATGAACTCTTGAAGGGATTAATAACTTGATGCGGAGTTAACACACGATTCTATCTGTAGAAACCTCAATGATTCAAACTTGAACAGAGCATATAATATGAACTTGTAAAGCATAGCAATTTATCAAATAACAATAATAAACAAACCACACAGAAGTGAAGCCGTAATGGTACAGAAGCAAGTGTCCTTCGGGGCCGGGCCCTTAGCCTCCAAGGATACACCGCTTTAAGTTAATGCAGACGCGAAGATG